>JANIHY010000004.1:43261451-43277740 GCA_027479065.1 Erythroxylum brevipes | reverse complement strand
AAAGTAATTACTATGTTGATGTTAGAAAGATTATATGATATAGGCTGATTGGAATAAAGTATAAAGGTTATAAGAATGTTCAAAGAGTGTTTTTGGCAAAACACTTAAGATTAAAAAGAACATAAGCCTATAAGGAAGGGTAAAAGGGGATTTTTGGTCTCATTAAGGGTAGAAATAGAAGAAAGAAATGTAGTCTTGATTTTTAAGAAAGGGGAAACATGAATTGAGAGAAAGAAAGAGAAGTTAAGAAAGAAAAAGAAGAGAATTTCGGTGGTTGAGAGAAAAGAAAAGAGTTGAGCTAGGGTTTCAACACTTCTTAGTCTTGAGAGGGATTTTGAAGTGGGTCAAGAAGAGAAAAAGGAAGAGGAAGAGAAGAGCTTCAAATTGAGCCAAAGATCTCTTCATTTGGTGAAGAATCAAGGATAAACGTTCGCATTCAGATGTTTCCAGAATTTGGGAGCAAATGCTAAATTGGAGCGTATTGTGAGTAGACTGAGATGGTCTCATTTCATTGTTTGTTTTGTTGTATTGATTGACTATTGAAGTGCTACTTGTATGTGAATGAGATGAAACAAGTGTGCATAATATGATTGTTAAATGTCGAACCCTGGTCTGATGACAAATGTGTTTTGCATGTAAATGAAAAGTGATACTCAACTCTAATGTTGAATGCCGGACTACGGTCCGATAATATGTGAATATGAGTGAATGTGGATCATGTAAATGTGACTGATGCATTTCATTTCATGAATGCATGAAACATAATAGCTGTTGTGACCAGAGTAGCCACCGATTAGAGCTTAAAGCTCAACGTATGAAAAAAAACCTCAAGCTCAAAAGTGATTAAGAGCCTAAGGCTCACTATGTAAAATGATCCTTGTATCTCCCAAGCGAATAAGGGACAGTTAGTAATGAGCCCGGTATCCAATAGGTACGGGACAATTTAGAGACTCGGCCATAATAAAGTAACAAATAGAAAGTAGATCTCATGTGCACTGCATATGCATGATATGAATGATTATATCTATTGAATGTGAAGTGTGAAACGTTGTGAATGTGATTATGTGTTATGAGACTGGGTGAGCCATCGATAATGGTCACTCATTGAGTTCGTAAAACTCATCCAAAATTTGCAAATATTTTTTTAGGACTCAAAAGAATACCCCGTTAGGCAAAAGAGAGTATAATTACTACATGTAAGGGAAAGATAAAGGTTGGGATCAATACGTGTCTGCATTAGTATTATCCTATTCTTGTATAAATTTGTATTCCACAATTTCTGTAAAATAGTGTTTTGTATTTGTAATGGGCCCCAATTGGCTATTGAAATTCCATTGATTGAATGTGTTGATTGAAGATATTTATGAATGAAAGTGGGTCCTATGTGATGATTGACTTCTGCATATATTGATGTTTTAAAAAAATTTATATCGAGTTTTGACTGATTGAGTGCTTTAACACGCCACCCTCGCAGGATACGAATTCAAATATCCCTCAGGATGTCAAGCACGTGTCTCTAAGGAGTGGGGTGTTACATTTAGCTTGAGTTGCCTGAGGATGAATATACTGTCTAATCAAAGGATAGTTAAACTTGAAGACTTTTGAATAGTCAGCTTCTTTTGGATACGTCTGATACATAAAAGACGTGTATAATAGTTGTATATTTGGAAATACTGAAGAGGATGGGCCATATACAATTTTAGATCGTGCATATTGCATATCAGCTTCTATTTGTTGCACAATTCCTTGTATCTTCTTGACTTTTCTAACTTTTGTGTCAAAGTCAAGTCCAATATAATGTGTAGCAATGTAATGTCAAAGATCAACATCAAGTTGTTGAATATGAGCTTTGTAGGACTGACTGATACATTTGTTGGATTTGCTTAGAGACAACGTCGACTTTATGTTGCATAGCATGAGTCTGTTGACTGATTCTATCTAACTTAGAATCAATTCTTCGAAAAACTTTGTTTTGTACCACTGCATTTGATATTTGCCAGTTAAGTACTTCATCAGAAGTATTTGAGACAAGTGTTCCTTGTGAAGTGATTCATGTGGCTCGACTATAAGAGCTAGAGATAATAATCCTAGTTGTTTCATCAGTACTCTTATATAAAGAAGGAAAATCTTCCTCATATGACTTAACCATCATATAAGATATAGGAGTAAGAGTCATAACAAGAATTGCTGGCTTAGATTTACAAATAGAAGATTTCAGCATCTCACGAAACGATCGGAGTTTGAGTTTTTCTATTTATAGACCAGTAGATTTGCTGAAATTATTTGGATTTGGATCATCCTTGTGTGGATGATACTATTGAAAAGGCATGCAACTAGATTTTGGCTTTTTCTTTTCCTTCTTCTTTTGACTTACTGTTCATCATCATTATTATTATCTTATTCAAGATTGAGACAGAATTTATATTCGAGATTATACATAAATGAGTCGACATTGCATACAAAATATTCACAAAAATGACTGACATGATCTGAATCTCCATTAAATTTAAAATAATGAATAAAAGGACCACATTTATCCGGTCCAGCCCGACCATCGTAAAACTCCAAAAAGAAAATAAAGACGCAAGAAAGCAACGCCTTGTTGCAGCAGATTCAACGTCAAAATCTCGTCTCCTTCTCGCTTTACTATATGGCGTTCGCCCACACTATCTTGTCTTCTTCTTCTTCTTCGTCACTGGCTCTTCGAATGCGTTATCGATCATCCAGATTCATTTCTCCTCATGAATCGTCACTGTTTTTCCCTCCCCTTCCTTCCAACTTCAGCGCCCTCCCCTGCAAAATGTAAGCTTATCAGCTTTTCCTCTCCATTTTATATTCTCTCTCTCTCTCTCTCTTTTAATTTCAATGCACTTTTCTGTTTGGTTACTGAGTAAATTTAAGTAGAGAAGGACAATCCTACTTTATCTTCCCTTTTCTGCATAACGATCCATTCTTTCACGAAATCTTTAATTTTAGTTTCTAAAATTCTTTAGGTGGTTAAAGCGACACTATTATTTTCTTATGTATGTATTAATTTTGAATTTCAAATTTTGTAGAAGATAAAATCATCATATTTGATGTATATTAGGAGATTTAAGATCAAGATGAAATCACCTTTCCTTTTCATTTATAAAATTCCACCAGTTGATGTATGCTTAATTCGTCCTATATTCTAATCCTTACTACTGATAAATGGTTATGCAGGAACATTTCGTGTGCTTCCACCAATAATACTAATGCAGCAAGCGCCAGAGGTACTGATGCAGCAAGTTCCTCTTCATTGGTCAGTTGCATGTTTCTTGTAATCCGCTTTTCTAAGTATTTTCATATGTTTGAAATCAGATAAAAGATTTCATATTCTTGTAGCTTATGGGCATGGACGAATTATATTCTCTTGCAACCCGATGATAATCACTTGCTGTAGAGGATTATCATAACTTGTTTTATTGAGGCCTGTAACTTTCTAAAAAATTTACAAGGTAATAGTAATTGCAGACATCTGAAAATGAAGCTGATTATGTTCCTATGCCCATAGTACTGATAGATCAAGATTCAGATTCTGATGCAACAATTGTACAACTCAGCTTTGGAGATCGGCTTGGAGCTCTAATTGATACGGTGACGTAGCTTTGGCCTACTCATTCCTCTTGCTGTTTCCTCAGTTTCCAGTATAATTATCAAAATAAAAGAGGAACAATGCGTTCATAGAAAATGGTTGGCTATACCCAAAGGCCCAGACCTCAAACTAACGTCATTACATGGTTGATCTGAACACTGACCACTACATTAGGGTGATATAATGGTGTAATACGGAAGATTATTCATATGTGAAATTTAGTGTCCATGGGAAATAAAGATTCTTACTTCAAGTTTGGAAGTTCTGCCTAAGGCATAATTTCTGCGGGATAATGACTGAGTTTTATTCTGAATTAGGTTACTCTTCTGTTTTAGATGGTGTTTAGAGAGATATCACCTGATATGCTCGTATTTCCACACACATGCATGAAATAGTCAATTCTTAATGCTTAAACCAGTGCATTTGGCTCATTTTTGTAACTTGATATGTGGTTTTTTATCACTGTTCCTTGGGAATAGTCTTGCTTCTTGTTAAAATATTATTATGTGAACTTTGAAGCCGTCGTGTCTTGCGGATATGAATCATTTTTCCATGGTTGCAACTCAGTTATCTGTGACTTTCTTGGTCAATCATGTTGCAGATGAATGCATTGAAAGTTTTGGGATTGGATGTGGCCAAGGGAACTGTTCTTACAGAAGGATTAGTTAAACAAACAAAACTCTTTATTTCACGATTGTGAGTCTTATTTCAATCATAGTATGTTTTTGGCATTTACTAGTAGAGAACACCATGTAGATTTTGCTAGAAGGTTTCCTACAAGTTTTCATTGCTTTGATCTGTTAAAGTTTTAAGACTCAAGCTTTTATCGTTGCCTAGTTTCTTGTATAAGCTGGCACTGTTCTCTCAATCTCATATCTTCATAAAAATGAAAGACAACAACTACTAGTTGCATCTACCATACTCACACACATGCAGTTCATTCACGTCTATATGCTATATGTGTATCTCTGTTTATGGGTTGCCCTCCAGCTTAACAGTTGGGCATTATTTTAAAGAATATATTTTTGTATAAAATAAACATTGCAGGAAAATTCATTGTTCAACATGCTACTTTCTAAAAATAAGCTTTTGAAGTGGTCTATGGAAAGATATTTCAAAAGTGTTGTAGCACTTGCATCAAAATACTTTTCAAAAGAAAAAAAGTAAAGGTTGTGCTGCTTGTATATTACCTTGTTATATGTTATAATTGTCACGGTACCGACAGTCTAGTACTTATCTGAAGTTTTGATTTCCTGTTGCTAAAATCTGTTCAAATTAAATTGGCGTTGAAATGTGAGATAACTATTGAATTGTGTGATTTTGTAATACTGGATGGTTCTTGAGAATTGGCATGGCTAACTTTGTCTTGTGTTTCTTTGTTTTCTACATAACTTGCACGTCTGCATTTGCATCAAATGGAAGAAAATGAATTACCAGTAAGGGAATTTGTGTCTTTCCTGCATGTCTTAGCTTTAGACATTGGTTTTGTTTATGCTAGAGACACTGGACGCAAGGTTGAAGATCCTGATCTGTTGGAGAGAATCCGGCTTACCATCATTAATAACCTTTTGAAGTACCATCCAGTATGTCTGCTCATATTAATTTTAGAATTTTGTCATTTAATTCCCCATCCCTTTCTTTATGCTTCTTGGATAGTTCTTTTGTTCATTGGTTGTGAGTGGATCCAGGAGAATTTTCTTTCTCTGGCTTTCTGTACATTTTCTAAAGGAGTAAATGTATACTTTTTCGATGCTAGGAATCTAGTGAGAAACTTGCAATGGGTGAGGCTTTTGGAATAAAGGCTCCAGAGAAAAAGGTGAATTTAATGTTCCTTAGTTGATGAATTTCATCTTGTAGCTGGTTCATTTGTGCAGATTTATTTATCACATTCAATTGTCATGTAATTTGAGCTAAAGTCCCTGCATAATGATGAGGTTCAGTGCACCACTATGCTTACAAGTTCTGGGTCTGCATCTTCCATTTTTTATTGATCTTTTCTGGTAGAGGTTGGCTGCCTTCTCCTCTGTACTTGTTTCCATGAAGAAAGGAGTAATTAAGATAGAAGGAGTGACTTTATGAAAAGAAGAACAATATACCAAGCATGCATCTAAAAAAGCTCTACATTTTTGGAATTAATCTTTTTCCTTGTGGAATTGTTTCACTTGCATGATGAAAATTTCAAAGTTGAACGATCAATCAGATATCTTGAAGTTGATGTCTTTAAAATGCCAAGAGAGTTTAATAGTTTCAGAGTCTTTTCTAAGGAGCTGTTTAGTTGAAATGTTAATGGCAATTGATAGTTGAAATGAGGAAGACAGAATGATGACTTCTGAAAAGGACGCGTTGCAAAAAATTAAGTGTCAAATATTTGTTGAAACCTTTCTTTACACCCCATAATTGTTATGAGGGAGCATATATTAGAAAGCTGGTAAATTTCTTCTTCTTTCCTCAATTTTCTCGATAATAAAGCAAAATTTATTGGGTTTTGAGATTATTTTTGGTTCACTCAGTTGTATTTCCTTACCCATTCTCAGTATACTGATTTCAACACTTAGATGATCTTACTATCATAACATTGCCTACTGTCACTGAATGTTAAGTAAGCAGTAAAATGGATTTGAAGGACTGTACCTTCTTCAAAGTATTACCAACAATAGGGTAGAGAACGATGATCTTGATTCTTTTGGTTTAAGTAAGTGTATTCTGTAGCATCGATTTCAGGTTGGGAGATGAATATGTTGTGGTCTCAAACAATTACATGCTGTATTGATTTACTTGTTTATAGTATGGAGGCTGCATTTCTGCTTACCTTTTGTGCTTAATTGCATCAAACAAAATTACGTTTGGTTTCTGGATATTTTGAAGTTTGAACCATGCTCATCAGCCGTCAAACCCAGTTACCCTGGTGCAGAGATTTTTAAATGTTTAACATCTTTCTCTTACTATAACTCAAATAGTATATTTTTAATTCTGACTTTTGCTTCGATGTAGCTTGATGTTGACATTGCAACTCATATACATGTGAAAGAAGATGGACCCAAGAGGAGGTTGGTATCTCTGCAGAATTCTAATTTTTCATAAAAGTATGCTGTTTCAATTTTCCATTCCTTTATTAGGTTGGTATAATCAATAGCTAAATGTTGTGTTTTATCAGCTTGCTTTACATTGAAACGGCAGATCGCCCTGGATTACTTGTAGAAATCATTAAAATTCTTGCTGACATCAATGTTGATGTTGAATCAGCAGAGATTGATACAGAGGTCTCTTCCTCTCTCTCTCTCTCTCTCTATCCCTTGCTTACTCTCCACTGAAAATAGGCACACTTCTGAGACAATTATTCATTTTCCCAGCTTTTCGTCTACAGAGCCTCTGCTGATTATAACCTCTGTCTTGTAAAACAGGGCTTGATAGCGAAAGACAAGTTTCATGTGAGCTACAGAGGTGCAGCACTGAACAATTCATTGTCTCAGGTAATTGATTAGGTGTTTTGTTAAGTTGTTTGATAATCTGTTACTGCTTTGCCTTTAGTTAATGATCTGTTCCCTTTTGGGTTGTAAGAATGTGCTATTGTCAGAAATCAGAATATATATAAAAGTCTGAGCAGTCTTTTACTTTCCAGCTAAGGTTTCCTGCTGTTTGTGTAAGAACTTAACTGTATACAGATTCATATGAAAGTAACATCCACCGTATGCTGAAAATCATAATTTTGACATATCTGAAATTTGAATATCTAATGGAAAAATTTGGAAAGAATTCTATTAATGAAAAAGTTTTTAAAAAAAGTGACCAAAAAACTGTGAATGGGTTTAATTGTTCTCTAATTATATATGTGAATATAGAAAAATTCAAACGTCAAACTTCTTTCAATAGAATCTATACATGAGAAAAGAAGGTATTTTGGTAAACCAAACTAAAACTACCAATAATCAATTAAGTTTCTTTTTGATGATTTCTCCATTTCCTTTCTTCCTCATAAAATCTTTTTGGTCCTCACTGATTACATGTTCAAGACTTGGCAGTCCAAACATGTTTAAGGTTGTTGCTGATAGCTTACTTGCTAATGGGACTAATATAACAAAACAGAAAAATGTTGGCTCTTTCGTATTTTGACATGAAAAATTATAGCGCAACCACTGATATAAAAGAGGTATACCCATACTCTATCTTTCCTTTTCATCAACTTGAAAATTCCGAGTCCCCCTATTTCACACCTACCAATTTTATGTAAATGAAATGGCAAAATGTCTCAAATAGATGTTCAAGTGAGTGCTTTAAATGCTAATCAATTAATTAATTTGAAAACAAAATTATGATATTATTTTTGTTAATTAACTAATTTGAGCATTAACAATGAATAGTACATTTTAAAAAAATCTTAGTGACTTGGTATTCTCAATAATATCATGTGTGTAATTAATTTGAACCTTTGTATAAGTATGATTAGTTCTAAATGGCATGCTTTTCAATAATTCTATGCGTTATGTTTTCTTCGTGATCTCTTTATTTCTCCTTTCATACACGAAAGATAGATAAAAGAGACACGCCTATACTATGGATTCCTGATCCCTTTTCTTTTTGTCAACTTGAAAATTCTGAGTCCCCTTGCTTAATGTTCTTCCAATTTTATGTAAATGAAAGGGTAAAATATGTGAAACAGATTTTAAAGTGGGTGTTTTAAATTCGGACCAGTTAATTAATTTGAAAACGTAATTATGGTATATGAGATTATCTTAAGTTTGTTAATTAATTAATTAATTTGAGTCAAAATGATACCATATGTAATTAATTTAAATTTTTGTATATGTAAAGATGATTAGTTTTAAGAATGGCATGCTTTTCAACAATCCTTTTTTTTTCTTCATGTTTTTAGTGATCTTTTCTTCTTTTCACCTTTCCAATAGGATAGATAAGTTTTGTGTTCTCCCTGCCTGTATAACTCCTCTCTCCTTTGTTTTACTAACGTTGTTCGTTTCTTGGATCTGTAGGTGTTGTTGAACTGTCTGCGCTACTATCTTAGAAGGCCAGAAACGGATATTGATAGCTATTGATACCTGGCTTGCCATGTTTTGGTTGTAAACCTATTGTAACTTATAGTCTGTGAGCTCTTGTTAATGTCAAGTTGTATGTTACTGAATTCTCAGAGAGATTGTGTTCGGATCAGCTACCCGAGTTGTTTCTCGAACAACTTGCACTGATTTTCAAATTGCAATCCTGCAAAAAAAACACACATGTTATTGAATGAAGAATAAATGTAACGGTAGTGAATGAAATATAGCTTGCCTTGAAACACGATTGAACTTGACCACTGCTAGGTTTGGTCCTCTGGGAGTTCTACACTCCTGGATATGAATGGAAATTTACACTCAGATTCTGCACGGTGCATGAAAATAGTTGAATCCTTCTTTGTATCCAAACTAAGCTGCCTCTTATATTTTTTGTCATTTGGAACAGATAGCAAATTGGTCCACGTAAGTTAGGATCAAATTATGACGAAAATGAGGCAGGCAGGGTATTCAAATGTTACAAAAGTTGGGGGATCCTTTTGATATCCATCCACCTTGAGTTTGTATGTTCAAGTCCTAAAGTGTGAAGAACATAATGACACTGGGAAAATATCAGTTACTTCTTATGAGGTAGATATGCTAGTCATTTTTGTTGCTCCTTCAACTTACTCTCTGCGTAAGGTAACAACTAATATATGTGTTTTATTTGCTCTTTAAGAATTGGATGTAAAGTAATATATAATGCAGTTCGATTGTTATAATATAGATTGACCAGGTGTAATGTAAGAAAGCAATATGTAATGTAGTTTGATTGTTATAATATAAGATTGACTGGGTGTAAGTGTTGGGTAACTAGATCATCTAAAATGTACTTTAACGCTCGGGATTCGATTTGTGCGCTAGACCATTGTCCAACATAATACACAATGAGTTGCTTTGTATTTTGTTTGTAAATTGACTTCGAACGTGGATTGCATACGTCAAGCCATATCATGTGATAATAAAATAAATCAATCTTCCAACAAGCCTTCGGTATGAAGAAGGATTATTAATATATAGTTACCATTAGACGTGTCGAGGTATAAGTTGTGCTCCACGGGAGGAGAGATTAGTTTTGCTACCGGACATCCAATATCTTTAGGAATTTCAAGATCATACTTTCCTTGTGAAAGAATAATATTATTGAATTAAGGGAATTGACGATCCATATTTTGATATAATAAAGTATAATTATTTCTAATTATTTATTTTTTGGTATCTTAAAAAATAATAAAATTGTCTAGACAATTTATAGAGAACAAATACATTTAAGTCCAAAAAAAAAGACTTAGGACTGAGGAACATCAAGATATAACAAATTTATAATTTATTTGCAATCTTTCTTGTATCTCCTACTTTGTTATTTTAATACTGGTTGGGTCGGCAATATTGGGTCGAGCCCAATCCCACAGGCCGATCGGTCAGTCTCACGCCCACCAGTTAACCTGGGCCTGACCCACGCATTCATGGCCCAACAGTAGAAGAACGTCTCCCATGCAAGTACGCAAAGAGCTAAAACCTAGCCGAAAATCATATAAAAAGGTATTATTCTCCTATAACAAAGGTACACGATTATAACATAGTTTTATCTCTGCATTCATAGATCCCACCTTCACCGAAAAACTTACTTGAGCGTCGAAGGGGCTAATCGGGACACAACCCCCGACAAGCCTTCCTTGTTTTGCAGGTATATTCACATCGGAATCATCACAGAAAGTTGCCAACTCATGGATCCAAACGGCAACGCACCATTCAGCCAAAATCCGGCAGAACCACTATGAAATAGGACTTTAACTATACTGTCTGCTCAATTTAAGAGCTTGAAGACAGAGATGCACCCTCTCTCGATGAACTATAAATCTCCTTATTAGGGATAAAGCATTAAAAGCTTATACCAAGTCTTAGTCCAATAACTCAAGAGGAAGGGGTAGAGGTAAAGGCAGAGGATGAAGAAGGTCGAGGAAGCAGAGATTCCAACAGGAATTTCAAAGGAAATAATGATCAATCTCAAGGCAAAGCCAGACGAAGTGATCAAGACAAATCCAATGTAAAGTGCTTTAGATGTCATAAGCTTAGTCATTATGCATATGAATGTTATACTAAACTGCCTAATGATAAAGGAAAGGGGAAAAGTTCAAAGTTTGTTGAGAAAAAGGAGGTGGATAATTTGTTAATATCTATTCAAGATGGAAAGAAACCTAATTCAGATTCTAGTATATTACTACAAGAAACAGGTCGTTTGTTAACGGAATATTCCGTCGGCAAACGCGGTAGTTCCGTCGGGTACAAAAAGTTCCGACGGAAATTTTTGTCGCCTAATACCATCGTTAAAACGGTCGTAGGTAATATATATCAACGGACGTAACCTTCGGTGGATTAACGACGCAACACAGTAAATTTTCCGACGGGTTATGTTTTGTCGGTATATTTTATAATGGAAAATTTAAAAATTTCCGTCGGTGAATTACAACGGCTAACAAAACGTTACCGTCGGTGAAAGGTACCGATGGTACAAGTTGTCGTTAACCGTCGGTAAATCGTCTATTACTACTGATGGTATAACAATTTCTGTCGGTAAATTCATTTTGTTTTCAACGAGGGTATAATAGTTTCCGTCCCTAAATGCATTTTGTTTTCACCAACGGTATAATAGTTTCCGTGGGTAAATGCATTTTGTTTTCACTGACGGTCTGTGGGATTCCGTCGGTAATAGGTTTTATTTTCACCAATCTGTAGATACAAAATTAATTTGTATAGATATAATTAATTTATATATATATAATTTGTGTAATCAGAAAATTAAATGATGATAAATAATTAAAAGAATTTAAATTGATTCAAATTTGATAATAAACACATTAAAGTGTACATAAATTCTTATGTTTGTGATTGAAACATAATGAGGTAGACAATCTATGGTCTTGGTGATCGCGGGGGGTCGTCTTTAAGCTTTCCCTTCAACTGTTCCATCTCCGCTCTCATGCGAGCCATCAGCTCCATCAGCTCTCTCATCCGTTGATCCTGCTCTCTCATCCTCATCCGTTGCTCCATTTGCTCCGTCCGGTCCTCTTCCAAATGCGCTATCTTGTCCATCAATGTTTGCACTGTAGCTCGAAGCTCGATGACTTCGTTGTTGTTCGCTGACCTAGTAGATACAGCTGTATTAGACATAGAAGATTGTGAATAGCATGTGTTCGCATATGAACCTAGACCGAATATCCTGCCACGACGGTCCCTACCACTGACCGCTTGAAGATACGTCTGAGTCTCATCTACAGGTTCTTCCCCCTGAGACTACCGATGAAGAGTTTGTTCTAATTGGGCCTATAAGGAAACAATGTTTACATTATAAGGAAGGGATCATTATTAAGACATTGAAAAATGGATTAAGTTAACATACATTTAATTCTCTACATCAGTTGTTGATGAAAATGACTCCGTCATGATTCCTCGTGTGAGTGTGGAAAAACAATTGAACCGGTGTAGGCTTGATGCCCAATGACTTTTCCTACATGAAAAACCTAAACTGTTACATGTGAACTACTTTTTAAAAAAATTTCGGCAGAGTTTCCTCTATTTGTATGATATTTGGCCCCTGTTGAACAAAGAAAATAACTCACCACAGTCATTAATGGCACCAGACATTTGTACTATTATCATTTAAGAGAGCATCTTGGCAATAACGGATTAACATAATTTAGGTAATTTAAACAATAACAAAAGTCAACCTCATCCTATATAAATCCATACATAACCGAAGTTCATACGACAAAGAAGATAGGTACACATCGTGTGAGGCATATCAATTAAGAACACAGGAAGTTCATACACCCAACAAACAAACGAAGAGCAACAAAACCTAGTATAAAACATAATCAGTTACCTCAACCGAAGTGCAGACCAATCTTCTTGAAGTGCGTAAATGAA
The DNA here is from genome assembly GCA_027479065.1 of Erythroxylum brevipes. Lineage (NCBI taxonomy): Eukaryota > Viridiplantae > Streptophyta > Magnoliopsida > Malpighiales > Erythroxylaceae > Erythroxylum > Erythroxylum brevipes. Next base: position 43,265,155 of record JANIHY010000004.1, on the reverse strand, counting down.
GTTGTTGATGACGGATCTACAACTGATACAAATGCAGTTACAAATGTGGTTCAATTCATTGTTCAGTGTGTCTCTCCATAGACATCAATGAATGTCATTTGAATACCTGCACAAGCTTCGCTTCAATTTCCTTCAAAGTATAAATATAGGGGACAAATGAGTACCTGCATCTAACAACAAAATGGTTAACAGTTTAGATAATAACAAAATGTTTGTTATCCTCAATAAATTGCCTAATAATAAGATCAGAAGTTAATACTAAGGATCTTTTGTTGTAACTACACAACAGATGTCACAATTTGCAAGGATTCTATTGGAAATTCGACAAAATTTTCCCTATAAAATGGACATCCCCCTTTTGAAATCAGTGTCCCCTTGCATGTAAAAAAGCACTTCTATATCAACCCGTAATCACAACTCAAATCGGGTCTCCAAACTACATGTCTACACTCAAATCAATCCATTAATAGGGATACTTTCTATAGGTGGGCTATTAACCTCCACAAATTAATGTTCATTAGATTAAGAGATCGAGTCACCAAATAGTGCATTGCATATTTTTGATTACAAGGATACATTTTATATAATCAACGAATCCATTAACAAATAATTTAGGTTTTAGAAACAAGATATGAGAATATTATAGTAGAGTCAAAACAATGTCGTAGTAACTTCAACAAACTTATAGGCCTCAATATATGCAAGTTAAGGGAAAAAATTTAAAATATGCAATTAATATGATATATAAGAAATGATTTTGTATCTATATGTCTATTAACAAAACTGATAGCAATCAACAGTTTAACACACTTTCACTCCACATCCACAATCCACTCCAGCTCCACACTTTCCTAATTTGATTCCATTTTCACATTTTGTATCTATATGTCTATTAACAACTTCAATAAATCAATTTACATTTTTCAGTTTCACACTTCCACAATTCCACTCCACATCTATAGTCTACACAACAAGCAACACAACAACAAATTAACAAATTTCATTCCCAATTCATAAAAAACACCAACAATTCCATTCACAATTCACAAATACACCAACAATTCCATCCACAATTCATAAAAAATACATAAAGTCATAACAGACACCTAATTAATTTAGAAATTCAACAACGATTTCAACGGGTCGGGTCAGGTCAAAAATATATCTGGATCTATTTGAAGTCTAGCATGGAAGAGGAGACCTGAGACTCCTAGAGTGACGGGTGGGATGGTGAGGTGTCAAAAGTGGTCTGGTGGCATCAGTGGTGGTGACAGGTAGTGGGTGTCAGTGGTGGTAGGTGGTGGGCGTCGAGACTCGAGAGAGATAGTGAGATGTGTGAGAGAGAAATAAAAGAATGGGAGAAGCCAGAGATATAGGGCGTTGGTAGTGATGGCAGGTGGTGGGTGTCGATGGTGGTTGGTGGGCGTCAATGGTGGGTCGAAACTCGGGAGAGATAGTGAGATGTGAGAGAAAATGCCAGGTGTGGGAGTGGGATGGAAGGAGGAGGACAGCGCGGTGCAACGTGCAACAGTGGTAGTCGTTCGGTAGGCAGCGATGATGATGAAGAACAAAAGAAGAGATAGTGAGTTAAAGTTTGTGAGTGAGGTGAGACATGGGTGAGAGTGTGAGATCTGAGATGAGAGAAATTTAAAACATTAAAAGTATAAAAAAAATTCCGGCTGGTACTGACCGGTATTTTTCACCGGTACCACCTATGCCCATACCGGTACCGATTTTCGATCGGAACGGTACGTTCCGACCGATACCGGCCGATACGTAACGGAATTCAAAACACTGTAATTTCATAGTAATAATATTTGACATTATAATAATATTAATAATAATATAGATCATAGTAATAATAATTGAAATAATTAAATCGTTAATCAATTCGCAGGCTATCTTCAAATTCTTCTTAGCGCAAGTAAATAAAAATCAGAACTGCAAAATAATGAGAAACACCGACGTTTGGTAACGCAGTTCGGCACACCTTGCCTACGTCTGCGGGGCCCTCACCCAGATTAATTTCTTCCACTGTAGTTCACAAAAAATTACAAAGATTGATCTACCTCATACGACTCAATCTATGTAATCGACCCACAACCTAACTACCCGTGAAAGATTTTCACGCCCAATAACACGACCAACTCGTGTTAACCTCGTCAAAGGATTTATCAAACTATTGCTACTTGAAAAACAAAGACAAGTAAATACAAGAGTAAGACAACTTCAGTCATGTAAATCATCCAGCGGCATCATCAATATCACCAAAAGAAATTTCTAGCTGAAAGTAACAATGCTATACGTATGCTGCTGCTACCAAAACCCTTTACCCATGATCACTTCATCAAAAGATCAAAATACTGATGAAACGCAGCAGCCGCCAATACACCATACACCCATACACTGTTTTCCTTACCCTAGCAAGAATTAATTCAATCATCAAAAGATTTCCAGCCCTCTTTTTCCACGTCAGCCAAAGAAGAATCTTCCCCCAATCCACATTAATCACGCAATCTTACTTGATTTTCCTTGGAAGATTCCAACCCAAAAAAAATAATACTTATTAGGATTATCTTTCCAAATCAAATCCTAAGCATCATCCAATACGCAACCACCAATTTATGCACATTAGGCACATCTTCAGAAATTATTAAAATTCCCATGTCCAATAAAAAATGCCAAAACCAAATAAAGAATATATAAAATATATTCTAACAATCTCCCCATTTTTGGCATTTTTGTCACAACTCTAATACTCCATATAAATAATCATATTTGGACATATAAAGATAAGATTCACATTGCTCCCCCTTCATCAAAAATCAAGTTTCAAAGAACACCAATAATCCAAATTTCTTCCCCTTGGGACACAAAGATGCCAAAAAGTAAGACGAATAGTCAAACATATACCTGAAATCTCCCCCTGAATGGAACATTCATCATAAATAATCTTAGAAAGATCTATACCGATGAAATAGCTGAGAAGTCTTCGGTAGAGCCAAATAGAAGTCACAAAGCAAACTACTAAAAGATGAGACGGCAATAGCAACATAAAACTAAAGAACAAAAAAAATCTTTTCTTTTCTTTTCTTTTCTTTTTCCCTTTTTTTTGTTTTTTTTCTGTTTTTAACAACACAAAAAATAATTCAAAAATGTAAAGCACACTGTCCCTGTGCCCTTCGAAGAATCTCAAACCTGGTGTTTTTCCTTGGCTCAAATGAAGATGTATAACATGAGTAACCTGTAAGTTCTTGATAATCAACCATTTTTCTTTCTCTTGTTTTGTTTCTTTCACTCACATCCCCAATAACATTTTCTGCTAGATGGTTTCTTCGGATTTGAGATGAAGACCCTCGGTTTTGATTGTCATCTAGTGATTCTGCTGCATCATCATCTGAAGTAACTGGAATTTCTCCTGGTTTTGCAGTTACTTCCTTAACAGTAACTAACTGCAAATCTGGGCATTTTCTGGTTTTCCCTTCACTACATTTTTGTGCTTGTACTTGACCCTTTCTAATCCAAGCCTGCTTCAATACCATGGGATGCTGCTGGAAACTTAATGGAGAACGTCTAGATTTTCGATTTTGGCCCCTTTGAAATATCATTTGTAATAATTGATAACACCTTGGCCTTATATGTCCAATGACTCCACAAAAATGACATGTAGGTATAAATCTATCACTCTTTTTCGGTGCTTCTAC
>JANIHY010000004.1:43242179-43252862 GCA_027479065.1 Erythroxylum brevipes | reverse complement strand
TTAGGATCTGAAGATTCTGTGTGGGAAACATGTGGTGCTGGCGGCAGAGTCGCAGGTAGCTGCAAACCTATGCGTTGTATCGCCAAAGCCGCGACAGCGGCTATATCAGGATTCATCGCCGCCGCCTGGCTAATCTATGTGTTTCTGGACGTGGTACCCGAAAGTCGGGCCCCACGGTGGGCGCCAATTAGTTCTGCCGGATTCTACTGAACGGTGCGTTGCCGTTTGGATCCATGAAGTGGCAACTTTCTGTGATGATTCTGACGTGAATATATCTGCAAAACAAAGAAGGCTTGTTGGGGGTTGTGTCCCGATTAGCCCCTCCGACGCTCAAGTAAGTTTTTCGGTGAAGGTGGGATCTATGAATGCAGAGATAAAACTATGTTATAATCGCGTATCTTTGTTATGGAAGAATAATACCTTTTTATATGGTTTTCGGCTAGGTTTTAGCTCTTTGTGTACTTGCATAGGAGACGTTCTTCTAATGTTGGGCCATGAATGCGTGGGTCAGACCCGAGTTAACTGGTGGGCGTGAGACTGACCGATCGGCCTGTGGGATTGGGCTCGGGCCCAATATTGCCGACCCAACCAGAATGAAACGTTGATTCGAAACTCTTTCAATACACAGGATGCAGACCTCATTCTACAGATTCTGTTGGGACTCTCATTTATTTCAGATGATTGGGTTTGGATTAAAAATCGAAATGGTGACTACCAAGTCAAAGAAGGGTATAGACTTAGCACAGAAATGGCCAATGAGAATTTTCATGTTACTGGCTTTCCATGGGAAAGAATCTGGCAGATTCAAGTTCCAGGTAAAGTACATATTCTTATATGACGCATTCTACGTAATATTCTTCCATGCAGAGCCACTTTAAGAGGACGACATGCAACTATGGATGACACTTGCCCTATCTGTGGTAAGAGTATGGAAACACCACAACACGTATTTTTATTATTGTGACTTTTCCCAATCTGTTTGGCTTCTCTCCACTGTGGGTTGGGACACTATCTCCTCTTTACAAGAATGGCTTTCGAGAGTGGTCTCATCTTTTTTGCATTCCCAACAGGAGGAAGTTTTTATGATAATCTGGATTTTATGGACATATCGCAACGAAGTAGTGTGGACATCGCATATTCACTCCCATCAGTTTATTATAGGTCGAGCAAGGACAACTCTTTCTGAGTGGAAGGCAACAAAAGCATCCAATGATCCACAAAAACCACTAAATCAACGTTCTCAAGTCTCTTGGGTGACTCCAGAACCGAATCGATTTAAATGTAATATTGATGTGACTTTATTGGATAATGGTTTCTATGGCATTGGTATGATAATCCGAAACTCCCAAGGGGACAATTTTGTTGGGAAAGTCATAACGCTACTAGGTTGGCGAGATCTACAAGTAGGAGAAGCTCTTTATTTTCGGGAAGCGTTAAGTTGGATAAAAACCTTATCCTTCTTTTCGATTTAGGTGGAAATGGATTGTCAAGTAGTCACTTAATTTTTGCAATGCACGCTTGATTTGTCTTCATATTTTTCTATGATCATTTAGGATTGTAAAGCTCTGCTTAAGGAGCTCCCACTTATCTCGTATGCGTTTGTTAGAAAACCAGCGAATCAAGTTGTTCATACGATTAGTAGGACAGCTAATTTTATGCCTGATTTTGATTAGGAAGTATGCCTTCTTCTTTTTTCTGTATGATGTTTTAACTATAGATATCAATAATATGCGTTAAGTGCAATCGTTCTGTTAAAAAAAAAATCAGATCAAAGTTTCGCAATAAAATAGAATACGTGGACCTAATATGAAGTATTCTGAGCGCAGCTTGGGTCACTGTCAACAATAACTACCAAATGCTGAGAGAGGGTCCGCATAATGATTTGGTCTTCAAAAAATGAAGAGTGCATGGGTTGCCTGTTCCGATTAAGGTGTTTTTACCTTGTATTACTTAATTTTGTTCACACATGGTGAGAGAATGTGGCATTTACCATCTTCTGACTTCTTTCGTCCCAGGAGAAGTACAAGAAAGGTCATCATCAAACAGTTAAGTGCTAGATGTTTCTTTCCCCTTCCAATGGTCACTTTCCTACCGCATATGATGCAAGTCTTAGAACTGGAAAATAGTTAGATTAAGTCTACGTGAACTTGGGATTTTCTGCCCACAACCCATTCACTTCTCATCATACAGTCGCCATCGTTACCTGTAAGATCGCTCTATCTTTATGCTGTTGACAATCGTACCATTCCTTTGATTTCTCGATCTTGATCTTTACGTTTATCATTCTCTTTTGTGTGCGCTTATTTGCTAATACGTGCGTCATTTCGTGGGTTGCTAGATATTACAAATATATTCTCGTATATACTTCCTTAAACTCGCTTTGGTTGCTCTACTTTTGTTGTTGAATTAATGTTATTATCTTTTCGATTTCTGATGCGGCAAGTACTATTGAATTCTATATTTTTGGACTTACAGTCTTGTGGTGGATGAACTTCTGATTTTGTGTTAGCCTTGATAACTGTTAAACAATGTTGGATGCATAGTTGAGGATTGGATGACATGAATGGTTTGCAGTACTAAACTAGCTAGAGTGAAGTAGTTAACTTGATTAAGATCCAAATCCAGGAAACGCTATTGTTGCTATATGATCCGAATGCAGAGCTTCCATGGATAACCGGAGATTACTTTGCTGCACCTTTTCTTTTGAACACCAAGGACAGAATTGATGCTTAATTCAGATTACTCGATACTGTGGACAAATCCATTCTTTTTATATGAAATACTGTGGACAAGTCCATTCTTTTTATATGAAATCTCATTTCTTTTTAAAGATTTTGTTTTGCTTTGCTTTTTGGGTGAAAAAGATATTCATTCTAGTCAGGGTTGTATTCGCATGAGGTTCTGCTTAGCTAACGGCATCCGTTTCTAGTTTTTAGTAGACTTTTATAATTGCTGTTTAGTTCAAATCCAACGAGAAAGCATCTCTTGGATTAGAAATTTGAAAATTATTTTTCATCTCCTTAACAAAAGATTAAAGGTACATAATAATTAGATGGATGTGTTTTTCCTCTGTCACTGCAAAGATGATGGTACAATATAAGAAATTGCAAAAATAAATAAGACAATGTTGCTCTCCCCTTGACCTCAATGTCTACCATTTTCCCTTCAATCTTCCATATTACTTGGTGGAAATGCATTCTCCAAGTATTGGTGATTGCTGAAGCTTGCAAGTAACCTGTGAAACTTCAATTTCTTGGATCTTTCCACAGAATGCAGTAGTGTATTTGAGTGGCGACACTAATATTAACATTGGTGAAATCTTTATGAAGATCATGTATTAACAGTTAAGAGTTGCATAGCAGTGTGCAGTCTATCTTGATGTGATAATGATTTTTGTTTCTTATCTTGTTTGCTATCCTATCACTCAACAAATGGTTGACTTTTTCTTTTTGTTAAGTTCATTAAATTTCTGAGTTCAGCTGTAATCCTCTATATCTTTTGAAATTTGATGGGAGTGTATTAACTTACAACCAACTTGCATGGAAACTTTATGTGAACTTAAAGGAAAAATCTACTATGTAAGTCTTAATAAGGCTTTGGTAGCATTGATTCTATTTTTTGATTGTGTTGTTGTTCAGGCAAGAGCTGATAACATGGCAACCTTGGGACTTCCCACAGCATCCTTTATCAGAAGTGCCTCTACAAGCAAGGCTACTCATCACAAAGCCTATGATTTCACCAAGATAACAGGTTCTTTGGGTTCCACAAGGAATGTATCCAAAGCATTTGGTTTGAAGTCATCCCCTTTCAAGGTGTCTGCAGCGGCGACATATAAAGTGAAATTGATTGGACCCAACGGTGAGGAGAATGAGATTGAGGCCCCAGATGATACTTATATCCTGGACTCAGCTGAAAATGCAGGATTAGAACTGCCATATTCATGCAGAGCAGGGGCCTGCTCAACTTGTGCAGGGCAGCTAGTGTCAGGATCGGTAGATCAATCTGATGGATCATTTCTTAATGAGGAACAGATGCAGAAGGGATATGTTCTCACCTGTATCTCATATCCAACTTCTGACTGTGTGATCCACACCCACAAGGAAGGTGAACTCAACTGATTAAAGTAAGTTTTATGGCTGTTAATCTGTTCAAGTGGAAAAGGAGCTCCATTTCTGGTTGATTTGTTGAATGTTATGAGCTCATTCTCAGCTTTTGGTGAACTTCAATTTCTCTATGTTAAGTACTCATCTAAGGATGTGATGATCTTTATCTGTACTCCATAAGCTTTAGTATGTTCAGTTGATATGCTATCTTTATAATGTGTCTGATCCAAGGAAAAGATTCTCAATACTTTTACAGTGACATCGTAAACTCAATCTGAGTTTTCTTTGACCAAAAGCCTAGTAGGTTTTACCTTGTGTCACCATCTATTTGCTGGAGCATTTTAGACTCTGTTTGCTAATGATTATTGTTGCGCCTTTGGTCGGAAAGGTGTACTGCAATTCACCTGTCAATTTATAAAGCAAAGGTACAAGATAAAATTGGATCACATTGCTGTAAACCTCGTCGTGCTCAAATTCTGACTTTTCATTATTCTAGACAACTTATATAAACATGGACTCCGTGATTGGATTGTGACAAAGGCCCGAGTAGAGAAAGCAGGATAGAAAACTTTCGACTTGGATATATAGCATAATTTGGCTATCCGTGATTTTTAGTGCATAAGCTTTAAATGGTCTGTTGCTATGTATTTTGATAAAAGGGTTAACAACATAATTATGTAAAAGTCTGTTTCATGGTGTATTGATTATAGCCAAAATGATCTGTAGAGTAGAAAGCTTATGGTTCAGAGGGGTAATATTTTTCTTTTAGTTGACCAGTAGTATTGTTTTCTATTACGTGAAACAATCAAATTAGTTGTTGATGGTTATTTTAACGGCGTACAAGTAATAATCATAGACACCCATTTGCATGTATTCTGCAACTGAGAAACCTGAGCAAAGGAATGTGCGAGGAAAGGAGCCGCAGCAGTTATTCCCGGCAACACCTGGCTGTGCATTTACAGGCAGCACTTGGACCACATAAATATTTACACGTCTTTTTGAAATGAAAATATTATGACCCTGTTTGACAATCAATTGATTACATTTAGCTAATAGCTGATTATATCAGCTGACAATAACGACAACAACGACAATAACAACAACAATAACGATGATGATGGTGATGATGATGATGGTGATACATCCAAACATAAAATATAAGAATACAAATGAAGTTTAAGTTTAACAACACTTATCAAATAGAGCAAAAGAAATGAGCATCATAATTTAAAGCAAAAGTTTATAACAATTTAAAAATGACGTCTAACTGCCATTAAACTAGAAGCAATATTATCACGAATAGTTGTCGTCTTTTGAGTTCTCTATTCTTCAATGCCTTCTTACGTAGAGTTAACTTCAACATCTTGAAATACATATGGAGATATAAATTCAGGATCTTAATCGATGATGTTAAAAGTCGAGTCGCAAATTGTACTTCTTTTAATATAATTATGCAATACAAAAGCTGCACAAATTATTCTATTTTGATTCATCAATGAATACTTAGATATTTTCAGGTAATTTCTCCAATATTTTTCATCGAACCTTAAGAATACCGAAAGCCCTCTCAATACAACTTTTCAATGATAAATGAACTCAATTAAAAAACTTTTCGATATCTTCTTGGATTTGCACCATGACACTCTGATTGATGATACCTTGTTTTTGGATAAGGTATCAAATATTCTTCTCTTTTCGGATAACCTTTGTCAACTAAGTAATATTTACTTGAGTGTTCATAGAGGAAATATAATTATTATAGATGACATCATAAAAAGTCTAAATCATAAATAGCAACTCCTATACATCTTAAAATTACCTATTGGTGGTTTTGAAAATTTAAGTCTCGGATTACCAATTGTATCAAGGAAAATACAAGAATCATGTGTTGATCCCTCCCAACCCATTAAAACATATATAAATAGTAAGTTAAAGTCATATGCTGCCAATATCTTTGTAGTCGTTATTCCTTTCCGCCCTCTATATCTCATTTGATCCTCTTCTGCAACAACTACGGTTATATGTGTATCATCAATAGCTCCAATGCAATCCTAATATAAAATAATGATCATAAGATGATAAGACAACAATTTTTAATGAAAAATATAATGAAGGGAGGAGTAAAAACATATTGAATTACCTTAAAATGTGGCATATATCTAACATCATTGGCAATTTGTTGTGGATTCTCTTTGAATTCGGGATCATTTGGTATAAGTAAATCCCTTGAAAATCCATCAATGGCACTTAAAAATTTCTTTAAAAACTTTGCTCATAGTTTCACCTGAATGTTGAAAGCGCTATTGGATATCTCTATTAGGGGAACTTTTACTTAGGACATATACGAATAAATCGACTTTCTCTAAAATAGACATCCTATCCGAATGTCTCAAACCTTTAATTGTTTTCCAAAACTATACATAATTGACGAAATGTACTTTGATTTATTCTAAATGTATTAAAACATTGTTTTTCATGACTAGTCAATAATTCATTCATCCATAGTTCTCCTGTTTGATAGAAAGTTATGCATGGTTCCTTGTATATCTGGTTAAAAAAATACACACCCATGTAACTCGCTATACAAGCAACAACATCCCAAAACTCACTCTCATTATCAAAAAATTGGTTAATTTGCAGAAGTTGCATAATTTGCTTAACATTATCATCCATACCTACAAATCAAGAAGTAAAATTATATTCTAAATAATCATAACACTAATATGTCTAAATATAAAGAAATAAATAATATAATACATAATAAAATTATAAATTACCAATAAGATAACAAAATATAATAAAATAAGTTAACTAAGTTCATAATGTCTTAAAATATACCATGTCAACATAAGTACACAAATAATAAAAACAATAAACTAAACACAGTAATGCATAGATAGACCCTAAGTTTAATTTTTATGTTTGTCATATTTATACATAAACTTTATGTATTCAACTCTCTTTGTATTATCTAGTAAACCGAAAAAATGGCCCTTTTATGCTTCTCTGTAGATCTTCAATCAACAAGCAAGCAAAGTAAAATTCAGGAGTATCAATTTGTAAACTAGGAAAAGTATATAGTTTTTTCAAAGCATTCGTAACATCATGATGTGACTCACCTACACCAGTACTTTGTGATGCACCAATATTCAACGTGTTAAAATTTTTTGTAATAAAAGTGTTTATCTACATTGTTGCACTCTATCTCTCTTTAATCAATTGCATCATATTGTCAAAATTTTCATATATTGTTGTAGATCTTCCTACCCTTTTTGTGGAATCAGTTCATACACTCTTGTTGCTTTGTGAACTTTCATTCTCCAAAACCCTTTTTCATCTTCTTCTCTCTCCTTCATCTTATGAAGCCTGAGGGGTAGCAACAAGAGTAGATGCAAAGGTCAAGGTGGTTTCTCTCCACACCTCTTCCCAGTCACCAACCACTTGATAATTGTTTAGATCATTAGTCTCATCTATATTCTCATGATTATGATAGCATGACAATTAATGATGAACATTATGACTATCAGGTGGAAAAGGAACATATACTTCCTCAACTTCTCGTTGTTCATATGAAGGGTCAGCCACATAACAAAATGTAATTTCTCCTCAGGTCAAACATCCAAAAAGTTGATACAACTTACATTCAAGCTCAGGTTCAAGCCCTTCCTTTTTAAAGGTTTTAAAATTGTTGTTCTCCTACACAAAAATAATTAAAATATATTTAACTATTTATTTAGCATTAAAGTAAAGGAAAATAACTTAAAATGGGCTAACCTTAATCTTCAAAGTCCACTACTCCTCACTAGCAGCAATTTTTCTTTTGTCATAATCCCATCCTAATCTCGTTTCTTTTCCTTTCAATTGTTTCCAAAGACTCCATCTAGTTATCATCCAATCAAACTTATTTTTAAGCTTAGTTTTATCCCACTGTAAGGTCGTCGCTTTGGGAAATTCTTCCTCTACCTTCTTCTATGGTATCATTTGATAAATAACTCCACCATGTCCCTTAATCCTTTGAATATATTGGTTACAAAGGTCACAAAAGAGAAGAAGTTTTTCTTTTGGCCAATGAACCCTACCTATATCATTCTCCTATTGACTTTCTTCTTTGTTTTTGCTTGAGATGATGTCATATAATCATACAAGGTGATAAAAGGTTATGTACTTATTAATTAATTTGCAATTGAATTCACTATTCAATTACTATAATTGGTTACAATTAAACTATTCCAATAAAATAATTATATAAATGCTTTTTATCATCGATATATTTTAAATACTTACTAACATTAAAATTATTTGATCTCTTAATTTAAATTGAGTAATATAATTAACTTGTAAATATCATTCAAAAATTATATAAAATTTTATTTAACCAAATAATTATTAAATAATTACATAATATTATAAAAGATTAAATATTAAACGATCAACTTTGAATACATGATCAATTAAACTCAAATACTAAATTAAATTAAAGATTAAAATATAAGTATTCTACATATATAAATTAGAGATTGAACACTAATATCAACTATATAAAAAAATTAATCGAACGATATAAAACAAAATAAAATATAATTGAAATTATCATAATCCACCAAATACGAACCATCTATATCAACAAAAAAATTTAATTGTCCACTACAAGTTATACTCTTTTAAATTATATGGAAGCTATCCATTTGTTTTATGTAATACAACATTATATGTGTCAAATCATGTTATTAATTTATGCGATACTGTATATATACATACATGAAATCACGTTGAAAACTTATGCAATATTATTGTGTATATATACATATATGAAAACTTATCCAATACTATGTATATATACATATATGAAAACTTATCCAATACTGTGTATATATGTGAATCATGTTATTCATTTACTATTATTTTATGTGATACTGTATATATATATACACATACATATAAAATCACATTATTAATTCACGCAATATTGCATATATATACATATATGAAAACTATTGCTTTTATGTGATACTACATATATATATATGTGTGTGTGTGTGTGTGTGTGTGTATGTGAAATCAAGTTATTAACTTACTGTTATTATACATATATGAAAACTATTGCTTTGTATGTGATACTGTGCATATATATATGTGTGTGTGTGTGTGTGTGTGTGTGAAATCAAGTTATTAACTTACTGTTGTTATACATATATGAAAACTATTACTTTGTTGCTTTGTACATGGAATAATCTTTTACATTATGCTAAATCCATACAAATACATCTCTTTGTAATATGACAAACATTTCAATATTAACAAATACAAATCTGGAGTTTTAATCCTTACCACTCCATCCCGAGTCTTGAAACACGATATGAACGAAAAGTGACCACTCTCCAACTGTATATCTTGGCCACCAAACTTTCAAGTTCATGCTCTATTAAAAAAAAGGTTAGTTTTAAACAAATGATTAAACAAATGCAAATGGAGCCAAATTCATCCATGTATACACAAACAAACCACCAAACTTTCAAGTTGATGCTCTATTAAAAGAAAAGGTTAGTTTTAAACAAATGATTAAACAAATGCAAGTGGAGCCAAATTCATCCATGTATAGACAAACAAACTTAAGCTCGCCAATCTCTTAGGACTATACAAGTTAAATAGAGTTAGAATTGAATGCTTCAGCACAAAAGGGTCAATAACTCTAATAATATTATGTTACTATAACTATCCAAGAACTAACACCAAAACAACAACAACCTAGGTTAATATTAAAAAAACTACCCAGGTTAACACTCGAAAATGTAAGTCCACACTCAATACAACCTAGGTTAACACTCAAAAAAATCCTTTTCCTTGATTAATGAGAAGCAATAAAGTAAACCAAATACACAAGATTCTAAACAGGCAATACCCACACAAACACACACAATTCTAAACCAAACCTTTTTTGATCTCAATAATTATCAAAAAGCTAACAGGCAGTACCCACACAAACACACAAGATTCAATCAAAAAACAGAAACAATCCTCTTTTCAATCAAATGAGGCATGATCAAAACATAGAAAGAATAAAACTTACAAACGAAAACAAAGGAAGACAATACTCTCAAGATCAAAGTGAACCCACAAAGAGTCGATTAAGAATTTAGAGTCACTGATCAAGCAATGTAAGTTACCTGATCATTTTAAAGGCAATAACAGGCAGTAGAGTAGCTGAGAGTAATCAATGAAGTTAAATGCATGCAATACAAAAAGTAGCTACTTTCTCCTAACTGCTACAATAACATTCAACTGCACCAAATCCATATAAACCTCAACTGCTCTCAAACTTCACATAATGAAACTAAATCTATCTCATATTTTATTCATTAAATCTCAGATTGCATTCATTAAATCATGCCTGATGTTCCGTTAAATCAATTACAGCTACAATGTAGCGCCCCCTTATCATAGGATATGTACCGGGACACCCGTAGGTCATTCCAACACACACCCTACGATAAGGATGCACTACAAACAATCACTAACACTCCACATGGCATCAAAAATCATAAAGCATTAATATGAAATCCACTAATTTTTGAAACCATAA
>JANIHY010000004.1:43208492-43219172 GCA_027479065.1 Erythroxylum brevipes | reverse complement strand
ATGCCAAAATACTTATGCACAATTTAAGCCAATAGTTAATAAGTTAATAAGCAAATAACACCCATAATTCGTACTAAGTTCCTTTAATATTCTAACCCCTAATGTGGGGCATTACACTGGTGTTTAGTTCTCTAGGGATTCAACCTGGTTCCACAACTACTACAAAAGTTTAAAAAATCAGTAATATTTTGGGGGCTTCGACAACCCGATCAAAAAGATAGAAGATAAATATTGAATTACCATATTAGTGGTGGAAGTTATTTTGTTCATGATTAGGATGATAATGGAGATGTTGAAGGTGGTAGTATTCTTAGCCAACAAAAAGGGAGTATTGCACCTGATATTAGGAAGAAAAAAAACACATGTCAAATTTTTTTGCACCAAGAACAACTCTTAGAGCTCAACCTTTAATTTGTAGTGCCTAAAAAATAGCTAATAATGTAGATATGATAATGACTAGACGGTAGTACAATTTAGGTGTAATATTTAATGTTGCCTATTATTATCAGCTTATGGTAGATGTTATTGCTCTTACAATCTAGGATACAAAACTTACTTCAATTGATAAGTACAGAGGTAAACTTTTTTAGTAATCCTTGTGATGCATATTGGATTGACTTGATATTAGAAAATATAGGAAATGTTATATATTTTCCTATTATTAATGAGATTATATAGAAAAAAAAGACCAAGTTTTTTTATAATCATGCATGGGTCTTAAATTTAAGGAGAAATGATTTCATAAATAGTAGGAATATGTGTTGTTTTGTTATTAAGATTGACAAATAATTTCTTATCATTTCAGTGTTTTATTCTGATGAAGAAAGAGTTGAGGCAAATGTTTACAGGTAATAAGTGAGTTGCATTTCAGCATGATAAGTGTTTTATTCAAAAGGCTAGCCATTTGGTGACAAAATTACTAAGCCATTGCAAAAGGTAGCACATTTTTCCCTGATTCTTGTTAATTGTTGCAAAAAATTTCATTTAGCGATGATTTTATAAAATGTTGCAAAATGTCAGACTTATTGCGACGAATTGATAAATCTGTCACTAAAAGGTTACTTTTAACAACAATTTTTAATTCGTCTCCAATTAAAATGTAACCAAAACAAACATCTGTTGAAGTGGTTAGTCATCAAGCAAATACTCTAAGCATTGGATAGAAATAAGCTTTGAGTCTTTGTAGAATAAATTATTTATAAAGTCATTGGACAAAGTTTGTTGAATGGACTAAGAAGGTTGGATACAGTGAAGAGAATGGACAAAGTTTGAATAAAGTGAAGAGAATGGACTAAGAAGGTTGGACAAAGTTTGTTGTATTCATAAGTCGACTTGTCGTCATGTATAAGTCGACTTGTTCCAATCTTTTTACGTAAAATTGTATCTCCCCTCTTCTATAAGTCGACTTGTTCTATGTAAGTCGACTTGTCGTCCTCGATAAGTCGACTTATGTACTATTAGTCGACTTGTGTTGACATCTCTTCATATGTTAGTCGACTTATGCTGTTCTAGTCGACTTGTGTTGTTCAGACCTTGATGTATAAGTCGACTTATGATGTGCAAGTCGACTTATGTTGGCTTCAATGGTAATATTCATCCAAATCTTCTATAATCCACATTAATTAAGCCATTTTCACTTATAAGGAAACTCCCATCTGATTCTTCAATAACTTATCACTTGCTCATCTTAATTTGCACAATTCTTTCATTGAATAATACCTGAAATATCTGAAACAATTTCTTAACCAATTCTATACATTTTATTATTATCAAAACATAAGTGAGATTTAATTTGTCAACCATCATTGGTCCAACAAATATCAGTCTATGGTATAGATTCCATCTTAATCCGCTTCACTTTAATGGTTGTAACCAAGTGTTGAACTAGTTGTATAGAACTTTCTTTGAGTTAATAACAATTTTATCTTTCAAAAAAGGGATAACAGATTCTAAAGCGCTTAACCATTTGGATTTTGTTTAGTTCAGTGTCTAAGTTTTTAAAATTTTCAATTAAGTGATCAATCTTTTATAACCTTAACAACTTTGTTCAAAACATTAGTTTGTTAGAATTTTGCTAATTTAGTTAACAGAATCTTTTTGTTCATGATATTTAGGCATCGATGTAAAAAAATTAATTGCCAACTAATCATCTAAGTGAACTAAAACACCTAACCCATTGTAAGCATAAGCAAAGAGCTAGCCAATAACTAAAATGATACGCTGTTTGTGAATTCTACCAGAGATTGTTGATCGGTTTTTCTTTGAAGCCTAAAGGAGCAACATGACTCTTACTTATCTCCTATTAGCTTCGAATGTTAGTCAGTATTAGTCTATGGTCTAGATTCTATCTTCATCTAATTCATTTTGATGGTTGTAACTAGGTGTTGAATTGGTCAAATTGATCTTTCTTTGAGATAATATTACTTTCATCTTTTAAAAAAGCTAATAATAGATTCTAAAGCACTTAAGCTTTGGGGATTTTTTTTTCAATTTAGTGTCCAAGTTTTAAAAATTTTCAATTAAGTGGTCAATCTGTTATAACCTTAACAACTCAGCTCAAAATATTAGTTTTGTTAGTATTTTACTAATTTAGTTAACATAATATATTTTGTCCATTACATGTAGGCATCCAAGTGAAGAAATAATTTCTAACTAATCATCTACGTGAACTAAAACATTTAATTACGAAAGAGATTATGGATTGGGAGCGTAAATTTCTACGTGAACGTCTACATATCATAAATAAAAATAATTACGTTAGTCAAATCAGTAAAATACTAAAAGAACTAATATTTTGAATTGAGTTTTTAAATTATAAAAATTTGGTCACTTAATTTAAAATTTTAAAATTTTAGATACTGAATTAAAAAAATTTTAAAAGTTTAAGAACTTTAAATATGTTATCCCTTCAAAAAAAAAGTTTAAATCTTAGAAGTTTTCCTTGCCACTCGTTATTTTTGTTTATCAGCTTGTGCATAAGGAAGTCAACCGGTACAGTTTCATTTGCCAAAATCATTATTAAACAAAGCTGAACTAGTTCTAAATTTACCCTTTTCTTACAAATATATATCTTAGTAAAAAGTCTTGGTCTCTTGAATGATTAATGCTACATGAACAATTTAAACTGTATCAAAACATTATTTATATATATATATTTCCTAAACTTAAACACTAGGAATTAACTTGACATTTGCAAATTTTGTTCACATTTTTAATATCCATGTAAGTAAAAAGCGAAGGCTACTAAATGGATGTTAAGAATACATATGAATAATTCATATCAGTTACACAAAAGACAAAAATAGTTATAGAGCATCGTTAAGGAGTGTCAAAATCCAAGAAGAATAGCGAAATTTAATATAGATGGAGAGTGAGTTAATTTGCATTAAATGGTCTATGGTAAAAATGTTGCTTTTACTCTGAAACCCTTTCGTCTTTTTCCTGTATACAAGCATACACATAGCTTTCACTGCCCTCACAAACTTACAACAAGTTTTACACATAACTATGTATGTTTGTTTCTTGGCAATTGTCAGTTTATGGACACTCACAGTTTCTTTAGTCTTAAAGACATGCTTAGCACTTCATCATCAAACAAGCAGACTCTGGTGAGGTCTGAATCCATGTCTTCCTTGAGAGACCAATCCAACCCTTCAAAACCACCCAGTAACTCCACCAACTCAGTTGCACAACTTTTAGATGACCTCTCACTTGAAAAGAATCCTTCATCTCCTGGTCGTGAAATAACAGTGCCATTTCCAATTTCACCAACCAAGCTGTCATCTTCTTCTAATGATCCGCCAGAAAATTCAACTAACGACGCGGAAGATAGTGCCAAGGCTGAAAAGAAGCGTATTATGAACAACACTTGTCTCTATCTCGGCAAGTCACCAGCAAATGATGATGTCATCCGATTCTTTCCTCCACCTATTTCTAGCCTGAAGCTGGTGAAGAAAGGCGCACCTGTAGTATACATTGAATGTGGTCGAGATGAGAATCGCTTTACTTTGAGTGAGGTCAGTATTCCTGCCGGAGACATGCTGGTCGCTTCAAGAGAAAGTGGACGCTTGAAGTTGTATTTTGCTCCTCCTCAAGATGAAGAAAATGACGACGAGGCTTCTGAGACGGAAGAGAATTGAAAAGAGAAATGACAAGATGGAATAGTGTCTACTAGTTTTGTATGTTAAAATAATGTTCCTCTGGTTGGAGGGGTTGGTATTGCTAGCAAGAGTCCAGATCTCCTGTTCAATATTATAGTGTCTTATTATGTCCAATAAATTTCAGCCGTTTATTTATGTGAGTCTTATGTAAGTCCCGCATAGGTCTCATAAAATAAATGGTTGAGATTTCATAAAATAGAATAAAACAGGATAATATTGGACAAAGGATCTTGATTATGTTAGTAGTTACTTACTTCCAGTGTGTATATGTTGGTTCTCCGGGGTGACTAGTTCCTTTCTGATCAGCAATCAATCATATTTGTAATCAACGAAGGATTGTCCTCCCTTGGCAATATAAATGAACAAACTAATATTGTAACAATCTTTATGTGGATTGTTTCAAAACAAAAAACAAAAGAACTATTAACTTTCCACTTCTACTTTCTTTTAAATAGTCAAATAGGAATATAAATCAAACTCTACTCTATTCATTAATTAGTGTTTAAGGTGCTTTGTATAAGTTATGATACTAGAATGATACTAGAATTTTGATTTCAATATATAACAAGGAGACTCATTAATATCATCATTTGTATTAAGTCCATTATTAATCTAATAATTGTTCAAGCTATTTAATTAAGAAATCAGTTAATTTCTTTTAAGAATTTGAATGCTAATCAAATTCATTTTATTAGGTGAAATAAATTAATCATAATAAATTATTTGATTTTTTTAAAAGAAATTATGTCTTTTTGAATAGCCACTGCCACTGCCACTGTCACTAGAAGTAAACATTGCTATACATGAAGATGTCAAATAGGTTTAGGGCAATAAAAAGAAGCGTGGAGTTTTAAAGATTTTTTTATTTATTAATGAATAAAATTATATAATGGACAAGATTTAGGTGTAATCACGAAATTTGAGTCATAATTTTTGATTAAAAAAATCTGATTTTGATTCGAATTCTAATTAATTTAAAAGCTTTGGATTTTGACATAATATTTCCTTTCTTTGGATTTTGACATAATGCATGTTCCCTTCCCTAAGATCAAAATTTTACATATTTAATGTTGGTTGAAAAAATGATAAGATCAACCAAGGTGATAGCTGTTAAAATACTAAATTGGAATTAGCATTACGTGATAGCCTTTTTGATATAAATGATCCTACCACTCGTTACTTTCTAAAGAACAGGATTCAAATGAATTATTCATCATCATAGGCTTCTTTGCAATGTCTTTCACACACTGCTTGTGATTCCTCCGCATCCTTGAACATAAATGTACACATGGAGCACACATTCGACCAACGGAATTTCTAGGCAAACTCAAACGTGTACAACTAGATGAGATGCTACAAGTGAAGCATCAATTTAGAAACATTAATTGGCTGCTATGTCCAATCCTCTACATCAACATATGGTATTAACAAACCCCATCACAAAATACAAACCTTTGATTACAGTCCTAAACTTATGCCCAACGTTATGTCCATGTTAAATGAAAATAATTGCTTTCTTTCTTTCTTTCTTTCTTCTTTTTTACATTTTCTACAATCTGCTATCTAACACTTAAAGCCTCCACAGACAAGAAACAACAGTATGATGATCAGAACAAGGATTGCCCCTCCCACCATCAACTTCATTTGGAGATTCTGCAGCCACATCTTCCTCCGCAGTTGCCTTCCTTGCCTCTGGAAGCTATCAGCCTTGAAGCAAAAAAGAACCCACAGAAGTCACAACCCTTCAAAAACTAAACAAGCAATGCAATCTAGCATATATACCTGGAACTGCAGGTTCTCTGTCTTATCTACCAGAAGTTCAATCCTTTCCCCCCGATCCAAAACCTGCAATTCAATCCAGTATAATATCTTCAGACAAAATATTCATCACCACTTGCCTGCATGAATGGAAATCATTTGGGAATATTTAATCCCCACAATGATATAAAGCAGCCTGCCTTCATAAGACAGCTTTTTCTATCTTCATTTTCTTGTTAGTTGCTGTATGTAGCACAAAGTAATTTGTCATACTGTGAACTAAGTCTTAACAAACTGTTCATTTTACAAACACACTCACACAAAAAGTACAAAAAAAAAAATTCCTAACAAACTGATGGATGAGCCATACTTTAGATAGAAGCAAAGAATTATTTGACCATTGGCAGCATGCTGAGAAACCAACGTAAAATCGAATAAAAATGCAGGATATATATCATTTTTAAGACCACTTATAGAAATCTTCAAACTGCATGCCAACACCAACACCAACACATCCCCATCACCCCCACTCCTGTATCCCCCCTCAGGCAAGGAGATTAAGGCCAGTTGGATCCAGAAATTTTGCTTCCTTTTGTTGTTATTTCCAAAGTCAAAGACTAAAGTAAAGTTCGATATCAGAAACAGAGATTTCTTACTTTTACTTCGATAAAACAAGAAAAAAATTGAAAATCTGTGGTGGTTCGAAATAAATCTATCCTTGGAGAACAATTTTCTGACACTTCCTTCTCATTCTATTTCGCAAAACATCGTAGTTGTTTTCTCTCTTTTTTTTTTTCCAAACTGAACACGGTAGCAAATGAAGATAATTCTTTAATTTGTTTCCTGAAAAGAAATTTTCACTTACAAATTATTTTGGAAGCATATTTATTTTGTAATTGTTAAACATATAGTTAAAATTGACAAGATAGAAAATATAAACTTTATTTAAGAAAATGACATAACATGGGAATGAAAAATGAAATCAGAGAAATTTTATCTTAGCAAATGAAGCCCAATCTCTTCCCTTACCAGATTAAATGGTGGACAACTAATGTATTACATAGCAAGCCCATATTTAGGAAAGCTTTCAAATACATTGCACATATCTTGGCAAGAAGCAAACATAATCTATACAAAGCATTAACAGCATTTCTCATATCATTGAAGCTTATCAAGCATTACATCTGTATCATGCTTCACATACTCTCTTTAATCACTTATCCACGGTCCATAGTGTCCAACGGGAAATCCTCTTTGCACTAGTCTCATGTAAACTCACCTTTTAAATAAATCTAAGAAAAGGATTCATTTCAAAGAATTCTATGAATGCATCAAATAGCCAATCGTTTACATTACTTGAAAAGCTCTGCTCATGCTCCAATTCAATGTTACCCCAAAACTCCACATATGAATTACATAGTTTCTCTTTCCTTAACATCCTATTGGTGATCCAGTTGATCAATTCATATGTGAAAGCTCTATTAATCTCAATATTTTGAAAAATACATTTGGGATGAAGACGTGGACAAGAGGAAACACAAAAGAAAGAATCCTGCTTTTACTATTACATGGGTACCAACTACAAAAACAATTGTTGACTGACAACGTATAGTTAAATACTTCAACTAAATACCACGCCATTAGCAAGCCGTCCTTTTGGTCGTGTAAGAGTTTCTGAGTAAACTAGGCATAAAATGAGTCAGCTAACACTCTCTTTAAGAACTTGCATTTCCTCAAGGATCAAAAATTCTTATAAATGCAATTATCTAAAGAAGAGCAAGTACAATAGACCCGAACCTATTTGAACTGAGTATAGATGTTAAAGTTTTCAGAAACTTGTTATATGACCAACTTGAAGTTTAAAAGGCTTCTTTCAGAAAAAAGTCGAAGCCAGATGTAAAACTTTTATTAGTTCAGCTTTACTTGTTGCACCAAAATCATTACGTTCAACAGTTCAAATCCACACCCTTATAAGCCTAGCCGGTATAAATTGCTAGGCTCCCAACAATATAAAAGAGGTTAAGATAGGTAAACAGACTTTCCACAGGTCTTCCAGACATTGACATCCACAGTAACATGTTCCAATGAACTAGACATTCAACCTAGTTTGATTCAATTATCCTCTCCAACTCTAGATCCTCTTACTGACATGGTAACATGATCTTCAATAATCATGATATTGCAAGAAATTGTCCAAAAACATGCATGCCAAATTAATATAGCTCAAGTATCTCAAGAAGCAGTTTCCAATTGACAGCACTATTTCTGGAAAGTGTTTCGTTTATGCTAACATGCAGAGAAGAAACTAATAGAAACCTAAAATCTTGCATGTTATGCCAATGAAACCAGCAATAGAGTTTGCATATATCCCTCAGAAGTGATAAGGGTGTGAATTTTATGACCACAAGGTCTACTCAATTATTTTGGATATTAAAACAGGAGCTTAAATCACCTACTACTCCCAACAGACCTTTTCAATGTTATCCATCACAATTCCCTTGACTTCTGTTATCTGAGCCTTCAATTTGGAGATTCTAGAGATCTCTTCTGGATGGTTCATGACATACTGCATATGCTCCTTGAGCCTTGGCCTGAAAAAGGAAGCAGAATATGGAAAGAAGCGCAAGCTTAAAGAAAACGTTAAAGTTTGAGATAACAAACATATGCATACCCAAACTCTCTGTCAAGACTGTAGGCAACGCTAAATCGATCTTCAAACAAGTCATCGTCATCGTCGTCGTCATCATCCGCAAGTGGATGCCCATTCTTCATAATTGCTCCATAGCGCTCCTTAAAATCATCTTTTACCCGTTCAAGAAACACAAATGGCACATTCCTCCCAAATGGTTCGTCAGCGACAACAAGAAAAACTGCAAATCCAAGAAAGAACACCTTAACAATATATTTCACCCGTAACAGAGATCACGTCTACCCTTACAAGAAAAAAAATTACCAAATCCACTGTCGAGTAAGAAGTTAAATGTGTGGCCATCACAAGAATATGTGTACTTGCTGCTATTTGAAGGAAGTTTCTGTAAGCACTGAACAGCAATTGTACTAAAGTTCCCTGAATATGAAGTGTGCTCAGCCAACACAACGTTTCCTTTTGCTACAAAGCTATATATCAATCCTTGCTGAGTCATCTCGTACTTATCTTCTGATCAGGATTCCATAAAGAAATTAGAAGTTACTTCCCACAAAAGATAACCTAACAAAACTCTAATATTGAAAATGTCAGCAGGGCTCACTGCAACTAGAAATTCTAAAACTGAACATGATCAGGCATAACAAGCAGATAGCCAGTAGTATTAATATTGATACAGAAGATCTTTTCTTCTTTAAATTTACAAACAGCAATGAGACAATCTGTCTCCTAAAATGAACGAGAAGACAAAGGGCAACAGCTAAGGACTCTCACAAGTGAAAACGAAGATCTCAATGACTCTCATGACATTAGACAACCAAATATCTCTAGAAAGAAAAAGAAAAACTAACTCCCCATTTGAAAAATAAAAATTTGAAGATTTTTCAATGATCATCTGAAACCTAGATTTAAATTAACACTCAACAGTAAGATTCAGTCCTTCCGAGAAGATCAATCAAACATGATAAAAGTCCAATTATCCTCGCTTCATATGTCATTAACAAATCAGAATATGAAAAAGAACCTAAAACCCACCAAAATCTTCAACAGATCTCCTTAAAATTAATCTACCCTTCTCAATCTGGGAATTGAGAAGATAAAAAGAAGGAATCTTTAACTCCAACAAGAAGAACAAGTACAATGTAAATCCAACATGCAACTCTAAAAGATCTGGAGCAGAAGAGAGAAGAGAGAAGAGAGAAGAGAGACAACCGGAAAGAAGTCTGCGTGGAGGAGAAATGGCAGGAAATTAAAGAACTAAAAGTATTTTGTATAAATTAATAATCGATGTCATCGACGGACCGGGACCCGGACCCGGACCCGGACCAGGACCCGAAGTAATCCTATTATTTTTAATTTAATACAAGCCCAACAAGATTATAATGTTTGTACATTAAGAGTTCCCTAACATTTCCCTAATATATTGATTATCTAAGTTCAATTTCATAATTGCAACATCTATTCTTATTGTTTATAAAAGTGGAACTTCCTGTAAATTAGAAACCGATTAGTTATTTAATATGATGTATTTATACAAATTTTTATTTTAAATGAACATGGAATTGAAAATAAAAATTTTGAAAATATTTAATATAAAACTTTATTTTTCACTATATTTATATTTGGTTTCAAAAAAGAGATCTTAAATAGAGTTATGTAAAGATTTTTTCTTCTTTTTTAATTCAATAATTAATAAAGATCTCCTTAAAACATTTCTTAAAATCTCATATTTTCTTAAAATTTTAGATCTCCAATAAAATGTAAATTTTTAATTTTTTGAAATAATCTCTAATATTGTTTAGAATACCATTCCATGTCGACAAAAATAGTATTGAGCAAGAAAGTTTCATACTAGACTCTAGTATTTATCAATGTCAACTTTTTCGATTGGTACTGGCTAGTAACTAGAATATCGGTTAAATACTAGTTAAAATTTTAAAATTTTAAAAAATTAGTCTAAATTGAATTTTAAAAAAATTGTCTATATAAATAATAATTACTTATACATAAAAAAGAATATAATAAAATTGTCTATAATTTATTTAATACAAAATACAAATAAGATCATATTAAATACATTTTTATGTCATTAGACTTATATAAAGTGATTATATATTA
>JANIHY010000004.1:43075292-43085847 GCA_027479065.1 Erythroxylum brevipes | reverse complement strand
GCCATGCGAGTGTTTAGTGATCGTTTGCGATCGTAGCACTTCCGAACTGTGGGATATGCGTCGGAACGACCCACGGGTGTCCCGGTGTGTACCCTACGGTGAGGGGACGCTACATACTCAAATGCCTGAGAGGGGTAGAAAGAATTTCCACATACAGAGTGAAGTGGGGGAGTAGTGCCCCTATTAGAAACAAGCAACCAAGGGCAGCTTCAATGCAAGACTCTACTGTGGGAGGCAATAACAGGGTGGAGAATAGTAGGAACATGAACCCCCAATGTTGCCGCACAATCTATCCAATTGCATCCATATTTTCCAAATTTCTAACTCTTTACTTAATACATTCAACACCTTATGTTTAGTCTATCATTTCTAGTTTAATTACTCATCAATTTCCCATCATTCTTAACTCCATTTTAGCTCAGTATCTTCCATAAACAAATTATAGTCCATGATTGATCTTGAACATTAAATGCATAACATATACATATATATATTCATCAGCAACTTTTTGCAGATGTTCATATTCATTTCCACTTTCATTTCACTTCTAACTATCACCTTAATTCTTCCCATTCAAGAGACCACATTACTCCCTTTCTTTAGCTCTAACTCATTTTAGTTCATCTCTGAAACACCCAAAGAGATCCATATTAATACACCAAGAAAATAAAACATAAAACCCATTATCTATCAAATATTTCTGCACTTTCTCCTACACCATCTTTAATGATCTTTCTATTTCAAACTCATCTCTACAACAACTTATGAAGTATTGATCATCATAAACACAAAAACAAGAAATCAATGTGTTCATTTCTTTACCCATGTTCCAACATATATAACACACCATTTACACTATTAATCCAACATTATATCATTCCATAATCTATTACCCATCAAAACATAAAAGCAAGACATGGATATGTTCATTGTTCACCCACGTTACACATATTTTCAACATCTTTTTCATGATCATCCCTCCACTAAAACTATCATCAAATATGTTTCATTTAACAAAGCCATGAAGATTAATATGTTACTTACTTTATTTACCCAAAGCTTCTTCAAGAATCATCAAATAACACTAGCCTCTAAGCATCATATGATCATCATTATTGAAGGAGGATTAAACTATGTTTTCCTTGTAACAAGAAGGGATAGTAAGGATCTTGAAGTGGTAGTGTAGGATTTTGACAAAAATCAGCATGAAGGGGTGGAGTTATAAGAATGAAAATGTCGTGGGTTGAGAGAAGAGAAGAAGAAGAAGGTGGGAGCATTTGACCAAAACAAAATAAAAGAAGAAATGACCTTTTAACATAACAACGCGGGCTAAGATATGTGGTGTGGCAAGTGACAAGTCACTTTCCCATGGTCTTCTTTTGGTCTTTTAATTAGCTAAACCATTTGTGTCCCAATTTTAATCCAATTGACTCCCAATTTTAAATGACATTTGTCATTAAATCCTAATGTCATTTATCAAAGCTTCTACTGCCATTTGACGCTTATTTCTACTGCCATTTATCAATTGTTTTGTCATTTAACATTTCTCCTAGTCCAAAAATATCCATAATTTTAAAAAATTCTCAAATTTCATCAAAAATTCTTATTCAATAATTTAATTCACCAGATCAATTTTTAAGTCAAAATATTCACTATCCATATCATAATTACATTAAAACAATCATTTATACCTGAAAAATGTCAAATGAGTGCATGAATAATTCATCGTAATATGTGCAATAATCAAATTCATGTATATGTATACTATATTATGCATAAGCATAAAGTGCAATTCCTAATCTCTCATTTTTATAAATATAGGGTTCTAACCTTAGTATAGAAATGAGATGTTACAATAAAGATTTTATACCAAATGAGAATTGAGGTCAACTCGATTTGAGCGAGGGTTCAATTGAATAAAGTTTCAAGTTTTTATTTCTATGTTTTGTTAAATTCACTTGTATTTGACGTATATATTAAATGTTGACCCCTGAATTTTTTTCTCTTGAGTTAAGCATGATTTAAATTAATTATAAAGTTTTGATGGATTAAATGTTTTTAGAGTTAATAATTAAGTCAAGATTAGGACTTTATTGCATGGGTTAATTGAATTAAGGTGGTAAGATAGTATAAGGGCATTTTTGGTAGCTTACTTAAGGATAAAGACCATAAGGCATATAAGGAAAGGTAAAATGGACATTTTACAATTATTAAGTATTGGAACCCTATTTCGGAACCGGACCCCAACCGGATAACGAAAAAGACAAAAGTAAAAACGGATGGAAACTTCCGAAAACAAAAAGCGAAGGTCGAACCAAAAGTGGAAGTAAAAACATAAGCAACATTGAAACGAAAACAGGAACGCAGAAGCGAAGCGAACGAAAATGGATTCAAAAGAACGAAGCATAGTAATTCGAATCAAATTCCAAACGAACTGAAACAAACTGAGTGGCAAGATTCCGACATCCGCGAAGAAAAACTTTTCAAAACAATGTCTCATTGGATACCCTAAAACTAACTTGGTTCAAACGAAAGAAGAGAGTGTAGTAGAGAAGAGAGGAAGGAGAGAAAAGAAGATAAAATAAGCTAGGGATCATCTTTTCTAAGCTTTCTAGAGAGATTTTAAGGTTGTTTAAGAAGAGAAAAAGGTAGAGGAAGAGAAGAACTTTCATTAGAGCCAAGAAACTCTTCATTTGGTGAAGATTCAACATAAGGTCTTACTTAATCTTTTGGATATTTGGAAGGGGTCTTAGTTCATGAAGCTTAGGAAATTCATGAGCTTGAGTATTTTAAAAACAATTTAATGAATATGTTTTGATTGGATTCTCAATTAGAATTCCTATTGAAAGGAACTTTTGTCAATGTGAAGGAAATCAAGAAGGGGAAGAGGAGCAAGAGGAGAGGCACTCTTAAGCAAATTTTAAACAAGGAATTCAAGGTGGGTTAATGTTCATAATTGAGTAATGAGCCATGAATATCTTTCCAAATTTAAGAATATTAAATGATTTCAATTGTTTTATGAACGTTACATTATTGTTTCTTGAATGATTTGAGAAATTGCTACATGATTGGTGCATGAATTGTATTGATGATTTATGGAAAGAATGTGAAAATAGTTTTCGAAAAGATATTGAATTTATGAAATCATGTTTTAGAAATGTGTCATTTTGGGCAACATGTTTATAAGATGTGAAATGCATGATTATGTGGGTTTGTGGTGGTCCGTTCTATTATGTCAAGTGCATTTTGACTTATTAAAGGCTTCTTCCACGTACCCACTAGTGGCACGGAGCTCCATCATAGAATTCCTTATGTTTACAACTACGAAATACCATTATGTGAAATTGCGGTGGTACGTTCTGTTCACGACTACACAAGATCATTATGCTGGAATCTGTTAGTACGTTCTATTTATGGACCTACCCAAATCATTTTTGATGTGAATATGTGTTCAGAATGTGTTGACAAGTTTGATGAAGGCATGACTTATGTTGCTTATGAATTACTTGATAATGTGAGAATTTGGGAACTATATGTTGATTAGATGTGATGCAAAATTATTATGACATTCAATATTTTTTGATGGTTTTACTTAGTTACGATTATAAACTTGTTACCCATGAGTTTTTACGTTTACTCCCTTTCTCCTTCCCATATTCAGGTTATGAGCAAGAGATCGAGTAGTCAAGAGTTAAGGCATCAATCAGATTATGCATATTTTTGTATTTTAAGCTAGATTTTGTAAACACAAGGTTTTAGTCGCTTTTCAAGTATCATTTGTATTTTGAATTTTGTGAGATGAATTATTGTAGCTTGAAATGCCCATGAAAGCTTTGTAAACTCTTATCTTTTGATGTTAATAAAAAATGATTGTGTTTCGCTCATGATTCTCAAAGTTTGTATGTTGCATTTTTTTTAAGTTTTTCATAAGGATAAAAAGTGTGTCTAACTTCAGGGAAAAAACAGCCTTGATCTAGACATAATTAGACAAAGTTGTCTTCATAGAAGTTGTAGCTTATCCTCTTAGATTTCCAACTATATATAGTTTGTAATTTTTGGACTTCAGATGAGAAAGTTATGGTCATTATATGATAACGAGTGTTGGCAGTCTGCAGCACTATCCTTTATAGGTTTTCTGTCTGATCCTCAGAGATCGCCGTGGTGAATTTTTCTAGAAGGGTCTTCCTTTAAGTTTCATCACGGCAAAGCCAAAAGTTGGCTGTGGTGAAATTTTCCTAAGAGGTCTTTTCCTTCACTTTCAAAGTTCGCCACAGCGAAGCCAAGGATTAGCCGCAGCGAACTCCTTTTATTTGAGGGGTTTTTAATTTGTGATTTTGACCCCTTTTAAAAGAAAATTTTATCTTTAAGGTCTTCAAAAAAGTTGTATATCTAGAATTCTTCTTCAAAACCGTTTTAGGATGACCTTCATCCGACTTCTCTAGTGAAATTTATGCCTATTGTACTAAAATAAGTACACCACCTAAAGGTTTTTCTCAAACCTGAACATGTTTGATTCGTTTGGCCATAACTTTGTCATCTGACCTCCAAATGACTTGATTTTTGAACCAACAGATTAATAACATATTTTTATATCTTTCCATAAAAATTGATAGCATTTTGTGTTGATTTGAAATTATTAATGGAAAGAAAGTTAGGGATCTCTAATAAATGGTACTTTGATTGGACCTTGAATGTTCATCGTGGCGAAGCCACATGTTCGCCGTGACGTGTTTTTTCTGAAGGGTACTTACATATTCTCTTCAATGTTTGCTATGATGAACATTTACTTCACTACAGCAAACCCGCCATGCTGCCTGCGAAATTTTTTTCTTTAATTTTTTGAATGTCTTCTACTTTCCCCTTGTATGATCTTCACCTGACAGTGCTCATGTATTATGGCTCCCAATTGTTGGACTCTGAAAATGGGGTCCAACATCTTATGGTATCAAAATGACTAGGTGTATGGGTATCCTTGGCATGAAATGGGTGGTTTTACAATATGAAATGAACAAGCATTGTTTTGAATGAATAACATGCATTGTTTTTGAATTGTTTCATTGGATTTGAAATTGTTTCATATGATTTGAATTGTTTCACATAATTTGAAGTTGTTTTACATGAAACATGAAATAAATTTTTTTACATGGTTTCAAATTGAAGGAGTGATTATGTTGCCTTGAAAGAGAACTCGAGCAGCCATAACTCAATCTTGCTCTTGCCAAGGGAGCACGGACGAATCTTACGTCCCATAAGATACAGGGACACATTCTGCTCCTAATTTTGAGGCACCTAGTTTGCAACATGAAATGTCACCGCCTCCTCCCCTATGCCTACAGTGCATCCATGATTCTTTTAAGTCTTTGCTCAGGTTTTCTTATATGCCATAGGTTAAAGGTCACAAATTTCGGTGCAAGCTCAGTGGAGAGGAGTGGACAATATGATAAGTTCCACAAGTACAGAGTTGTAGATTTTAATGGTACTATACATCCTGAGGAAGTTGAAGCACGGTTGAAGAGGACTGAGAGAGTCCTGATTTAAATGAAGTGCTCTGATGAAGAGAAACTGGATTATGCAGTCAACTTGTTACAGGGGGATGCGTTCTATTGGTGGGAGTCAGTGTCCCACAATCAGGTCATACCACCAGTATTAACATGGAGAGATTTTTTGAAAGCTTTTATGAGGAAATACTTCTTGAGGATCTATGTCCAAGAGAAGGCCAGAGAATTCCTGAATCTCACACAGAGGGATATGATCGAGTGAGTATAAGTTAAAGTTCACCCAGTTTTTACAATATGTGGCCAACATTGTTGCGAATGAGGAGGAAAAGTGCCACAAGTTTGAAGGGGGACTTCATTTAGGGATCAAGGAGAAGGTGTGACTACCAGTTATTGGTAGATGCTACACTCCAACTAGAGAAATTAGAGAATATAAAATATGAAGTGAATAAAAAAAGGAAGAACTGGGAATAGTCTTCCAAGAAGGGAATGAGTGCTCCAATGCCTGAGAGAAGTGTGAAGAGTTTCCACACACAAAGTGAGGTAGGAAGTAGTGGCTCCACTAAGAACAAGCAAGCCAAGGTAGCTTCAATACAAGCCTCAACTGTAGGAGGAAATAGAAGGATGTAGAGGAGTAGCTAAACAAACCCCCAGTGTAAGCATTGTGGGAAATTTCATAGAGGAGAGTGCTTCAAGTTACTTAGAGCATGTTTTAGATGAGGAGAGAAGGGCCATATGGTTTGGGAATGTCCCCAGACACTAAGGTAGGATGGGTTACAGATGCAAGCCCCAAGGAGAGCTGAAACAGTTGGAACCAGGTTAATTATTAAGGGGGCAGTTCTGGAGCAATAAGGAAGGTTATCCCTCCAGGAAGGTTAAGGGGTCAGGCATAGGCAAGAGTATTTGTTATGACTAGGGAGGAAGCTACAATTGTACTTTAAGATGTCGCGGTTATAGCTTAGTTACTAAATTCATAAGTGTATTTATTGATTGATTCTAGTTCCAGGCATTTTTTTGTTTTTGCAAGCATGATATTACATAGTGTGAATTTGGCGCCTTTGGATAGTCCCCTGATTGTTAGTGCTCCTTTAGGGAGAAAGGTGATAATAAGTCAAACATATAAAGACTGTAAACTTTTTATTGATGGTGCTAGACTGGTAGTGAATTTAATGCCCCTAGATTTAAAGGCCCTAGATGTGATATTGGGCATGGATGCCATGGAGAAATAGTGCGGAAAGTTAGATTGTAGCCTCAAGGAGGTAGAATTTGATCTTGGAAATGGTGAGAAGGTGATTTTTAGAGGAGACCAAAGAACCCCACCACCCAGGATTGTTTCAACTTTGCTAGCTGACAGGATGATGAAAAAGGGATGTGAAGCTTTCTTGGCACAGGTCATGGACTGAAGTGAATGAAAGAAAGTTAGAGAATTTTTTAATTGCGAGGAAATTTCCATACGTGTTTTCAGAAGACTTATTTAGTTTGCCACCGGTGAGGGAAATTAAGTTTGCCATCAACTTGATTCTCGTTATAGCACCTATTTCCATACCATCATATAGAATAGCCCCAGCTGAGTTTAAGGAGCTTAACGAATAGTTGGAAGAACTGTTAGAGAAGGGGTACATAAGGTCGAGTTCATCACCATGGGGAGTGCTGGTTCTATTTGTTAAAAAGAAGGATGGAATATGTCGAATGTGTATTGACTACCGAAGACTCAACAAGGTGACTATTAAGAACAAGTATTCTCTACCATGAATCGATGATTTGTTTGACCAATTGTAAGGAGCAAGGGTTTTCAAAAATTGATCTCAGGTTAGGTTATCATCAGCTCAGGATTAGGGAATCTGAAGTGAACAAGACGACCTTTAAACACATTATGGACATTAAGAGTTCCAAGTCATGCCATTTGGATTGACCAATGCTTCAATTGCATTCATGTACATCATAAAAAGGTCTTCAGGGCATATATGGATCAATTCGTTATAGCGTTTATTGATGAAATTCTAGTTTATTCCAAAGGTGAAGAAGAACATAAGGAACATCTTAGGATTGTGTTGCAGACACTGACGGAGAAGGAGCTTTATGTCAAATTCAGAAAATGTGAATTTGGATTTCATGAAGTGATCTTGTTGGACCCCATTGCTGGAGCCCAAAAATCTGGAGTCCTAAACCTTGAGGAGTCCTAAACCTTGAGCTTGATCCAATGGAATTCCCTTTACCATCATCAATTCATCTTTATGCTCTGATACCACAAATGTTGGGCACCGTTTTCAAAACCCAACTCTTGCTTTGATACCATACATATTGGGTCCTAGGATTTGGAGCTCAACTCTTGAATCATAAAACGTGAGCAGGTCTTCTTATAGGGTTATTTCAATGAACCCTCTTTAGTCATCATTCTCATAACATCTCAAACCACAAGGGCGAGCCCAAATCAATCCAATGCCCGAATAAACACTTGAATTTTTCATAAAAAATTTTATCTCCATGTAATTAGTTTACTTTGAAAATATAATCATCTTATTCAGAGCTCTATAGCTCAAGATATCCTAAAAACCCAAAGTATGTTTGGTAAACAATCAATTCATGCTATTCTAATCAATTTCCTCATTTTATCTTCATAAATGTTTTTTTATATCAAACCCAAAAGCCACCAATTTTTATATATAGGTAGTAAAATTTCTTAGGAATCTATCGCTTTAAGAATCACTTCATTCGGAGGTCAGATGGCAAAGTTATGGCCAAAAGAATCCAACATGCTTATGTCCTTAATCATTTTGTACCTGTCTTGGTGTAATTGCCATAACTTCTTATATAAAGCTTGGATTGAGGTCTTTCTTAGACCATTTGAAAGTATATTTCTAGACATAAAACTTTTATGAAGACTATAAAGTGAGATTCTGCCTCTAAATATCCAAAATTGTGATTTACTATAGTCATTCAATAAATATCCGTTTAACAGACATCCATGTCTGTTTAACGGACATAGACTGACTTGGAACCATTTTTCACCCAAGAAGGTCCATTTAATGGACATCCATGTCCATTTAATGGACATTGGTGAGGCAGGGGATCCTTTTTCACCCGAGAAGGTCTATTTAATGGACATTCATGTCCATTTAATGGACATTGTGGTTCCCCAAACTCCTCCAATGCCTCTCCAATGCTTCCAACATCCTTTCTAACACCATAATCACTCATAATCTTCCCAAATTCACTTCTTCCAATATAATATCACTTCTAAAACATTCAATTACCAATTTTATTTCATAAATCCCCCAAATCTCATCTCAAATGATTCATCTCATACAATAATTCTCATCATTCACCATAGCTGTCATGTTCATACCTCCTATACAGCAACAGCACTTATAATGCTCATATCTCTTAACTCTCATACCCAAAATTTACATACTATGTAGCGTCGGAAAGTTAAGAGGATAAGTTAAAAATTTCCAAAAGAAAACTTTGTCTAGTTCCATCTAGATCAGTCTAGTTGTTCCTCTAAATTCAAACACAATTTCTATACCTATGAAAGCTTGAAAATTGTCCCAAATCCATTCCTTAACTAATGCAACATCATTCTTATCCATTCATAATTCCTATTTGCCTTTTCATAACATCTCACTTATGTATATATATCTATATATATCACAACAATTCATGTTCGAAATCATCAACTCACGTCGATAACTTCTT
Organism: Erythroxylum brevipes; assembly: GCA_027479065.1. Lineage (NCBI taxonomy): Eukaryota > Viridiplantae > Streptophyta > Magnoliopsida > Malpighiales > Erythroxylaceae > Erythroxylum > Erythroxylum brevipes. The sequence goes on along the minus strand of JANIHY010000004.1, from coordinate 43,076,656 downwards.
CAAGTGTACTTAATTCCAACTTAACCTCAACCGGACACAAATTCACATTTCAGATCCATACATAAATCCATATTTCATTAACATCATAAATGAAGAGTTTTACAACTTCAATGGGCATTCCAAGCCACAATACAATATTTTGCAAAATTCCAAAAATACACAAGACACTTGAATAATAATTGTTCAAAATGTAATTACAGTTTTGTTTTACATAAATTACTCCAAAACAAAACAAAACATGCAAATTTGGAGTAATGTCTTGACTTTCTTTCACTCGATCTCATTCTCTTCACCTGAATATGGGACGAAAGTGGGGGTGAGCTTGGAAGCTCGTGGGTAACAGCTTATAATGGAAAAATAAGCAAAACCATTCAAAAGTTCAATGTCATAGAAAATTCTTGTTGAAATCCATAAAACACTTGTTTCCCAAATTCTCATCATGTAGTCAAATTTACAAACTACAAAATATGAATGCATCAAACTTGTTCACATATCATAAGCACATAAGCACATTATAATAGTTTGGGTAAATCCATAAATATAGCGAACTATACAATTCCACATAATGGTCTTGTGCAGTCGTAAACTTGAGGCACTATCGTAATCTCACATAGTGATTTTGCGTAGGCGTAAACTTGAGGGAGTCCATAAAGGAGCTTTGTGCCACTAGCGGGCAGGTGGGAGAAGCTTCAACTTGGTCAACGTGCACGTGACAATTCTTAGATGGATTACACCAAACCTACATAACATGTATTTCAAAACTTATTGCCCAAAATGACATTAAAAAAAACTTGATTTCATGTACTTGATATATTTCAAAAACCCTTTCCGAAAACCTGATTCCATAACATGCGATCTTTTCAAAAGAAATCATTTTCATAAACCATCACACAATTCACATATCACACATGTAGCAATTTCTCAATTCATTCAAGACACAATTAATGCAATACTTATGATGCAATTTAAATCCTTAAATTTTCACGATTTAAAGAAAACAAAAGTGGCTTATTTACTCTATTATGAATGTGTACCTACCTTAATTTCCTTGTTTAAAACCCTTACTCAAAAGCCTTTACTTTTTCTCCTCTTGCCTCTCTTGATTTTCTTCAACATTGACAAAAATCTGCAAATCAATAGGCATTCCAATTGAGAAACCCATAAGACATATTCACTAAAATTGATCATAGAATTCTTAAACCCACATTTTTCTTAAGATATATGAACAAAAACCCTTTCAAAAATCCAAAGATTAAAACACAAACTTACCTTAAATCTTCACCAAACAATGAATTTCTTGGCTCTAATGGAAGCTCTAACCTTCCTCTTCCTTTTTCTCTTCTTGAACAACCACAAATTCCTTC
>JANIHY010000004.1:43020190-43031116 GCA_027479065.1 Erythroxylum brevipes | reverse complement strand
TTAAAATTATTTTATTGGTGCTTAAATGGCACAAAAGGAGGATGAATTGTGTGTATTGACTTTTTTTTCCTGTTTCTAAACTAATGAATGGTTATGGAAAATTCACATAGAATAATTTTATAATAAATATAATAATAATAAAAGAGAGTAATAAAAGAGAGACTAAACTAATTTACAATAATTTGGCCAATCAATCCTGACTATGTCTACTCTCTAAGTTCTACTTGGAATTCACTATCTTTTTCCATCAATTGGTAAAGAACAACCCTATACAAATCTTGTTCAAGGTTAAGAGAAACCCTCAGAATTAGCGATTTTCCTAATTACAGTGATTGATCAACCATACAATTCAAACCATCCCTCTCTTACTTATACTAATGAATAAAGACTTAATATATGTTATTTCATGTACACAGATACTCTTTAGCTCTCAAATATCTTAATAGCTCTTTAGTATATCTAACATTCTTCTCATAAGTCATATATGGTCTATTTATAAGTAAAACAACCTAAAATAGTTTTTAGAATAAAAATTAGTCATTATAATGACTAATAATAGTAGTGTTGGTCAATTAGTTTAATACAAGTCAACCTTTTTGGCATATTAGTCAACCAATATAATTGCAAACTTACTATCTATATTTTTAAAAGATACTAGTCAATATCATCATACTAGTTGATCAATCTATCCAAAACCCTAATGTAAGTCGCTCAAATTACCACATTAATTGACCAAACTTCCTTTTTTTTTTCAAAAACTCTTAAACTATTTCAAAGACCAAAACATATTCATTTTGAAAAAAAATAATCGAAAATCATTTCAAAATTTTCTTAAAAATATTGTAATGGAGCAAAAGTGTTTTCTTTAAAACCTTCTCAAATTTTCTCTTGGTTATAACAAAGTATATATAATATTCTTTAAGTGAAAATGGTCATGCAATGATTGAGTCCCTAATTTATTGAAGAAATGAATAATATAAGATTATATGAAGAATTAGAATGATTTGATTAAATCTTCATGGTATAGCTATGAATAGTCCAAATAGGGGATTTATTACTGGAGTTAGAGGAAATTTTGAGGTCAAACACTTACTTTTTTGGCTAAACATGAACTCGTACATAAGCAAATCCTAGTTCATAAACCTCCCTAGATGCATGAATTGAAGTCCTAATGAAGAACAAGGCTTGGTAAACAATTGTATGGCAGCCTGTGTAACCTTTTTGAAGATAAGTTGTGAAAACATGACCTCTAATATAAGGCATTTTAGAGCCTATGTCCACCTTTAAAAAAAGATCTCAGCCACTAATGTGTCTAGCTAATAAAAAATTATATAATAATCTATAGTCTAAGACATTGACGTTTCCTAGATCATGTCTATCGACATTAAATTTTTGTAACAAACATCACATGGAATATGATTGTTTCATATGTTTTGTCCATTTAAAACCCTAATACTTATTTATATTTAAGGGATCTTTAAATTTTAGCAAGTTTTTGATATCTTTGTTTATTGTAAGTTGAGAATGCTTCTTTTCCTTATTCTTCATTAAACTTTGAACTTATCAAAAGATTCTTTCTTTTGCAACTTTCAATTACTTTATGGATTTGTCTCTTGAATAAATAGGTCAAATTCTTTTTTATATCTTGTTTAAATAAAGGAGGTTCCAATATATGTTTGGATGATGACAAAACATAAATATTATTGATGATTTTATTATTTTTATAAGAAGGAATATGAGAAGAAGATGTAATCAAAAACTCAAGCAGATAGTTCATAAATTGATAAAAGAAAAGATGAATTTTATGACTTATAAAGTGAAACCAAGTCAAGAACAAAAGAAGAAAAAGGAAATTTAAATTCATTCTTTAGTTTGTAATATTAATTGTAATATCATGTAGTTAGTTTGATGTTTTAAAAATCTTAATATGTGTAAAATTTTTATATCACTTCATTGTATAAGTTTTTCATTCATTAAGAGGCATTAGAGCTTTTGGTTTCAATAGAAAAGCATCTTGATCTTTCAAAAACTCTTTATAGAATATTTTGTGAAGTGTTTAAATCATAATTATATTAAACAAATTCAATTAAAGCATTTGAAGTTGTTAAAAATATGATTGATCGACCTATATATATTAGTGGTTGACTAATATTGGTTAAAGTTATCAGAATTGATGCACCGAGAGTTTATAGTAACGTTGGTTGATATATTGGTCGACTAATATACTATATTTGTCGATCAATATGCCTAGTGATCAACCAATGTTTCAACAGTTATTGAATATTCAAATTCAAAGCATACTAGAAATACTATGATATATTAGTTGACTAGTACTCTGCAACTAGCTATTGCAATGGCTAGTTTTTAGCTCAATTGGCTAATAAAGGTTCCATAACCCTATAAATATTATACAAAGGTTATTCTTCGTCTTAAAAGAAGATTACAGTGGAATTTAAAAAAGAGTCTTGGAGTTAGATGTAAGCAAGTATTGTTCATTGAAGCAATATAAATTAGTTTACCTTCTCTCTTCCCCCTTCTCATTAAATTATTATTTAATTATTTGATTAATTTATGATAAAAAATTTCTTTATTCTTATATATATTGATTGTTATTAAATTAAGTTAATTTTTAGATATTTTTAAATTTTGTAAATACCCAATTCAATCCCCTCTTAGGTGTCGTTAAGGTCTAACAAATGATATTAGAATGGCCCTATTAAGCTAGCATTTCAAATGAAATCATATAATACATATTAAAATGATATATTTAAGAGCATTATCATCATAATCACTCAACCAAGAGGGATAACACATTAGTAAAGCCCCCTTCTTTGATGTAAATGACTATATGTATATATATTAGAAAACTAGGATGATATTTTTCTTAATAACTGAGGGTTTTGAACTAAGAAAAATAATTTCAAATGGTCCCTTTATACCAACAAAAATTTTAGATAATAACAAGTTCCCAAATTAAAGGAAGAATGGGAAACTCATGATAAAAAATTAATTTCCTTAGTTAGTAAGGTTGTACATATCTTATTTTGTGCATTAGGAAGAAATTAATTTAATATGGTCTTTATATGTTAAACGACTCATGAAATTTAGCACACCTTAGAAATTACACTTAAGGGAACAAATTAAGTGAAGGAGAACAAAGTGATCATACTAACTAGTCAATATGAATTATTTCATATTAATACTCTCTAAGATCTTGGAAAGACCTACATTGAAGTTGAAATTGTACGAAAGTTATTTAGGTTACTTTTAAAGAGATGGAAAGCTAAAGTGACAGTCATATAATAAGCCAATAATCTAATAACACTGCCAGTGGAGGAATCTATTGAATCTCTCCTTACATATAAAATGAGTCTCCAAAAATAAAAGAAGAGACAACATTTCCAAAGGAAAGGGACTTAGCATTCAAAGTCTCAAGTGAGGAGTAAAATGAATAATAGACATCAATAAGTAGAAGTGATGATGAACACCTTACCTTTATCACTAGGAAATTTAAGAGAAGTTTTTTAAGAGAAAGAATTTCTCCAAAACAAATTCCTTTAAGAATGTAAAGGTGATTTAAAATATAAATTCTCTAACATTATTAATTTTAAATATAGATAACCCAGTCATATTAATTCACAATGCCCTCTACTTAAAGATGATAATTATATGAAAAGAATAATAAGAAAGGGATGAAGGATAAAAATAAGAAGAAAACAGTCAAAGTTTCAACTTAGGATGATAAAAGTGAATATGAAAATGAGCAATCAAAAGGAGAGATAGTTCACATGTGATTTATTATAAGCGATGATAATTTAACATCCAACTCTAATTTGTGTAACAATGATAGTGATCTTACATATGATGAACTAGTCAAAACTTTAGAAATCATAAGTATATATGCATGTATGAATGAGAATAAGAAAGATAAAAAATGAATTGCATATCATTGAAGCATAAAAAATGTGATAATTGATGAAAATCATACATTAGACACATTAAAGTGTGAACATAAGACATTGAAAAAGGATATCCATGTTCTCAAACATTCATTATCCAAATTCACTTATGGGAATGAAGAACTAGAAAACATGCTAAAAACTCAAAATAATTCCAATAATAGGTATGGAATATGATACAACCATAAAAGTGAAGCCAATTCTAGAACTATAATTGTGAAAGGAATATATTTGCACTACAAAGAACTATTGCTTGATATGAAAAGTGAGTATGGAGCCTCCACATCTAAGAATATGCATGCACATGCTATATCCATTGAGACTCATTCTAAAAGCAAGCATCATGCTTTCATATATGGACAAAAATATAGGCATAGAGTTTAATACTTTGAAAGAAAGAATAGACGTAACTTCTATGACAATATGCAAACCCACACACCTTTTTAAAGCTAAAAAATGTATGGATCAAGCCTTTACTCAAAATAGGTATCATATATATATAATGTGTTAGCTCATTTTACTTTCCTAAAAGAACATCCAATACCTTTAATATCTAAAGAAAGATTTCTTATCATACATACATATATAGAATACTAAGTAATATATTCATACATCATCATCATCACCTATACAATATGTATGCAATTTTTATGGTAAGTATAGCCATGTTGATAGATTTTGTTTTATTAAATAAAAGATGGTACAAAAATTCTTAAAAGTATAGGTTGGAAAGAAGAAGGAGCCTAAAGAATCAAACTTATTTAGGCACTTAAAATATGTTTATTGGCTTCTTGTAAGGTTCTTAAAGAGTAAATGGTATGCAATAAAGAGGGTAGCATTGAATGTTATGCAATAAAGATGGTAGTATTATTTTTGAAGTGTTTATCTTTTCATCTTAATGAATCTAACCTTCTTGTGACCAAGAAAGTGTTTAAAATGTTTATATAGATTGTAGGGAATTAGTCATTAAATAGAAAAATAATGACAAAATTTTTTTAAAAATCTAATTATTGAACTATGTGAAGATGATAAGAAAGATGAGATGCTTCAAATGAGTATGATAAGAAAGATGAGATGCTTCCAATGGATTAAAAATTCGATAAAAACTTCATTCAAGTCATGTTACAAGACATGTTCAACAAGAGGTAATTATTAGTTTATGATTTAGAAATTTGTGACATCTTATATTTATATGTCAATTTGAGATTAAATCCTTAGTGATGAATATTTAAGTTTGCACCATGAATAAGTAATTGAACATTTTTTGGTATATTCTGAAACTAAACTTATAGATTATGCGTAATAAGGATATTAAATTAAAATTTGTTGGCATACTAGACCAATGAGGATATAGTTTCATTAAACTAATGAATGACGATATTAAAAGAGAATCGGGCATGATACTATATGATTAAAGTGCCATTTAATATTTATGATATTGCTTGATTGATATTCATATGACTTATTAAGTGTTTTGATGTTTTAATTTGAATTTAAAAGCTATTTCTCAAGTTATATGGTCAATTGGTAGACTAATAACTTAACATAGTCGACTAGTATCCTCAAAATTCACTCCACTTTCTAGTGAGTTTACTAATTGTTTTGTTACTAATCTGGGTTAGTTCTTAGATATATTGGTCAATCAATGTTTTCTTATGGTTGATTAATATCACTTTACCTAAGATGTTATTTTTTTCCAATAAATTTAATCTATTTTTAGCTAAATATACTAATGGACCACGTACACTTATTGATCAACTAAGATAGCTTTTCTCATCAAAAACTTTTATTTCATTGATTTTGTACCTTAGTTGTTTAATAAGTATGGTCGACCACACATACTAGTCAACTAATAAAGTTGTATGGCCAACTAGTCTTCATAATTTATGTCCCCCTCCTCCCCTTTTCTTACATTTCTCATATTAGTTATTCATAACTTCCAAAATCCAAGATAACTTTCTCTCTTCTTTGAAAATCACCGTCTCCTAATTTATAAAGATCACATTAGATTGCATTAAATTGAAAATTTGTCATTCTTGAGTTTCAAATTTGGGGTTCAAAATTCTTCTTAATTAAGAATTATCTTAATTTATGCTTCCAGAGTTATACTTCTAGATTTTTCAAATTTATGCTTCTAGAGTTATATTGTAAAAAGATTAAAGTTCGTTTCCCTTTCTACTATATAGATACATATTTAATTTTGGCATTTTAAGCAATTTTCCATTTTTTGAAAATTTTGGGACTTTCAAAATTATAAACTCCTTTATGAAATTGATGGTTGGATATTATAATTGTCCTCATATTTCTTTGACAATTCCAACCTCCAATGTTTTCAAAACTTGCTATTTTTTACTTTAATTAAAAATTTTAACTTAGGCATAATAATTGTATTTTTTTATATGCTTCTCATAAAATTGATATTTTGTTTTTACACTTTAAACATTCAATAGTACTCTTCCTTATGCAAGTCTATCAACCTTGATCAAATACTTTTTGATTATTCAACCAAGTTAGGTTGATACAATTACACTTTACACTTTGCATTTTTAGATAAATGGTTTCTTTTTGATGATTCCAAAAAGGGTGAGAAAGATTGGTGATATTAGATTTAGGGAGAGTATTGACTATATGTGCTCTCTTTTGTATTATGATATTTTTATGCTTGATTAAATTTCTTATATATATATGTGTGTGTGTGTGTGGATAATTCTTTAGATATCTCTTTTGTTCTTGATATTGAATTAGTTTTATGCATAAATTAATGGCTCACTAATCATTATCTTTTGATATAAATAATTATTTTTGTGCTTAATTTTATAATAATTTTCTAATATCATAAATATTTCATTCATAAAAAAATGAAGAGATTGTTGAACTAAGGGAGGATTTGATCAATGTTTTAATAATAAAAAATTAAGCATTACTAATAGTTTATTATTTTCCTGAGAAGGAATACGAAAATCAAATGTAGTCATAAACTCAAGAAGATAGTTTTTGAAGTTGATAAAAGAAAAGATGAAGTTTGAAACCTACAAAGTGAAGATCAAGTCAAGAATAAGAAAAGAAAAAGGAACATCAAGGTCATTCTTCAATTTGTAATGTTAATTCTAATCTTATTTAGTCATTTTAATGTTTTAAAAGGATCATTAGATAAATATTTCATATCACTTTAATGAATGAGTCTTAAAGGAATTGAAGCTTTTGGTTTTAGTAGAAAAGTCTCTTGATCTTTCAAACACTCTTCAGGGATTATTATGAAAAAAAATTAAGTCATATTTTTATTAAACAAATTGAGTTTGAGCATGTTAATGGTTGACTAATATAGGTTAAAGTTATAAAATTAATGTATCAAAAATTTGTAGTAACATTAACTGATACATTGGTTGAATAATTTTCCATATTGGTTAACCAATATGCCTAAAGTTCAAATAATGTCTTAACAGCTTGTGAATTTGCATATTCATTTCATACTAGTGAACCAATGTTTGACTAGTTTTTATCTCCAATGGATAGTAGGGTTTGTCGGGTGTCTTTTACATATATTTCTAAGTGTTTTTCATTCATTTAAGCATCAATGTCTCATATTTATATGAGTGAGCCTTTTTGGAATTATCAAGTCATAAAGTGAGGTATTTGGAGTTATAAGATTTGGTTGGGATAATATATTATTGTACTTAAGAATGTTCCAAGTAACATTAAGATTCCTCTTCAATATGAAGAAAGATTAAAAAGTTCATTTTTATTGATAAAAAGGTTGTATAAACTTTGTTCTTCACTATGAAAGAAGAATTAAAGTGTAATTCCAAGAAGAGTATTGGAAGTGGATGTAAGTATAGGTTGTTTATCAAGCCACTATAAATTAATTTATGTTATCTTTTCCTTACTTCTTTAAATTAGTGTTTGTTTGATTGATTCATTATAAATAATTTCTTTATTCATATATATATATATAAAAGGTTTTGTTAAATTTTGTAAAAACCCAATTCACCTTCCTATTAGGTACCATTAGGGACTAGCATATCTGATTTAACTTTCTTAAATTTGGTTCACACTTGTTATAGGAATCTTTAGGGTTTTATTCCTAGTTAGATTTAGATGAATTGGTATATAAGCTTAGCTCTAAATCATATGTGGTTATCGTTTTCATCTTTATTTTTGTATTATTTAAGTTCTAATCAATTTCTTTGTTAATAAAAAAAGAGAATATTGTGTTTCTTGCGATTCATTTTTGTAATATTACATTGTATTCTTATTTCTAAAGTTTCAATCAAAAAATAAAATTCCATCATTAACTTGACTGTTTAGGGTTATCCATATCCCTTATTACATTATGGTTTCTCCTTGTTCAATTCCTTATTTAGTACCTTTCATATTAAGATTATTCTAATCCATATTGATTATATTACTATTTTATTAAAGAAGAGAAAATAAATGAACATAAAAGGAATAAAAAGAAATATGAAATAAAATGAAAAGAAAAAAGAAAAAGAAAAAGAAAGAAATAAAGAAAAAGGAAAGTTGTGTAATAATGGTGCTCTCAAGAAATCATTTTTAAATACATTATTAAATACTTGTTAGCATTTCCTTCTTTTATTCAATTTTTGTATGTTTTAGCCTATTATTTATTTTATCTTTCGGACTAATAGTTATTAGATTTTTGGGGTTTATAAGATAAATTCTTGTTTAAGCTTGTTTAGTTGTTTGAGAACTTTTGAAGGAACCAAAGAGTAGAAGAGGCAAGAGAGTGAGATTGCCATTGAGAGAAGAAATATAGAAAGAGTAAAACATGATTGGTTTGTCATCTTTGAGAATATACACATAAGAACATTTTCTTTACTAATTTTTTGGTTACAACTTTCAATTATGTCTTATAAAAAAGTTTCAACATCTAAAGGAGGATGAATATGATTTATATTAAGGTGAGGCATAAATTAGAGGAGTAATCACATTAGATTTATAAATGAAAATATAAATGAAAAATCTAATTTTATAATAAGAGGAGGTATAATAAGCATAATCTAACCACTTTATGAAGGTTGATAAGGAGAATGATGAATCAAGTTTTGATTATACATTACATTTGAGGTTAAAATGGATACGTTTAGAAATTTAAGAGGAGTTAGGCATAATTGAGAGGAAAGGAGAGAGCCTAGGGATCAAGGAGTGGATGAGAATTTTGGCAATATCAGGATGACTATGCCTTTATTCAAAGGCAAGAATCATCCTGAAGCTTATGTAACGTAGGAGACAAATCTAAAATTATTCTGCCATCATTACTCTAAAGAGAAGAAGGTAAAACTAACAAGAACATAATTTCATGATTATGTCACTATTTTGTGGAATTAGTTGGTTAATAATAAAAGAAGCAATCATGAGCAGCCATAGATAATTGAAATAAATTGAAAGGTCTTATAAGGAAGATATTTGTACATTGTCATTATTATAAAGATTTGTATGAGAGGCTATAAGGTCTTATCTAAGGAAAAAAAAGTGTGAAACACTATTATAAAGAGATAGACTTAGTTATAACTTAAACCAATGTAGAGGAGGATATAAAGCGACTACATTAAGGTTCTTAAATGGGTTGAATAGAGATATAGTCATTGTAGTAGAGCAAGAGAAGAAGGTGCATGTTGCTACAAAGGTGGAGAGAAAGCTAAGGCATGAAGGAATATCATAATACTCAACTAATCTTAGTGATTCTCAAAGGCCTAATTAAGGAAAGGATTATGTTGGTTCTTCTAAAGTAAAGGTTGAGCATTCAAAACTAAATAGGATGTTTATAATTAGGCTAAAGGTAACTTTAATTCTTATCCCTCTTGAAATAGAGATATTAAGCATTTTTAGTGTTTAGGAGCAAGACATATGAATACCAACTCCTAATAAGAGGGTCATGATCTTGAAAGATGAAGGAGAGGTGAAGATCTATTAATGAAGGTGTTAAGTATACTATTGAAGGAGATCCTTATTGCTAGAAGAGGATTAAGTCTTCAACTAAAAAGTGATGAATTAGAGCAACAAAGGGAGAAAATATTCCATACTAGATGCCATATTCATAACAAAGTATATAGTATGATTACTATTAAAGGAAGTTTCACTATTATAGTTATCAATACCCTTGTATAAATGTAGCGCCCCTTACTGTGTAGTACGCACCGGGATGCCCGTGGGTCGTTCCACGCATATACCACAGCAAAGCAGCACTACTAACGAAAACAATCTCTAAATACTCGCATGGCATCAATACAAATAAACCGCAGTATGCAAATCACAAAAAATTTAAACCACAATGATCTTTCATTTTATAATATCAATCTAAAATATAGACAAGTCTATCAGTTCCCTACAGTCTAAAACAATATCCCAAAAAGGAAACTGATACAAACGTCTATACTAAGTCATCCTAAAAAACAATCGTCCAAGCTGACCCACCTCGGCGCCATAACTTCTCTTGTCGAAGATCCACAAGGCAGAGAGGACTCTAACAATCTGGAGCTAGGAATCTACTAACGCTGTCCTGAAAAATATTTGCAATTTTGGGTGAGTTTGCGAACTCATTGAGAAACCATCATCGATGGTTCACCCAACTCATACATATACACATAATATATCGCATAGTTACACATTAACACATTTGGAACGCTATAAACAATTTACACATTTTCACTTCGATATAATTCAGACATGTCACTTCACAAGTTATCACATTTCACACGCATTCTCAATTTTCACAGCACAGTCAGATGCATAATGTATGCAAATTCTCATTTTATGTCATTGTTGTGACTGACCGTCAATATTGTCCCGATACGGGCACATTTCACAATAATCACATTTTTTTGGCAAGTAGGAGAGCCCTCAGGGTATGCACTACTGCCCGCTCACATTAAGGATAGGAGAGCCCTCTGGGTATGCACTATTCCCTTTTTGGCCTTAGGCCCATTCACTGATATTCGAGCTTAAAGCT
>JANIHY010000004.1:42974157-42989051 GCA_027479065.1 Erythroxylum brevipes | reverse complement strand
GCCGACCGACAGTTGAACTGGCCTCTCCAACACCCTGCTGTCCTCTGGTCCCCGGAGACCCTGCGACCTTGCGCTTACTCTTGGCAGATTTGGGGGGGACGCGGAAAGCACCAACTTTGACCATGGCTGCACGAACAACGAAAGAAAGTGAGAAAACGAGCCCAAACTTACAAGCATCGAAAATAATTCAACCATGAGGGGTCAACCAGACGGGGCGTTTCCCTCTCCTAGCTCGATAATTTGCGACGGGAGGTTAATTAACAAAGAATTGGCTGACGCCCCCCCACCATATCCCGAAAGGAGCCGAGCGAAGTTATATTAGCCGAGCTCCTTTATACGGCCAACCACCTCCCGCTCCTCCCTAGAAAAGAATAGACTACGAGTTGTTCCATCACTCGGCTAAGGGGTATCTCCACGGCTGGGACTCGGAGGAAGATCCCGGAGGCTTCACGAAGAAATATTTTCCCCGCCAGCCGGTAATTTTGCCAGCCGTCTCGACCGGGCGATACCGGGCATCCTTATACATCAGGGAAGGGATCCCACCCACAGAGCTCAGGCTCTGGCTCATTCTCAAGAAGTGGCACAAAATATTGACCGAAGGCAGACAGCCAAATTGGTGGCACAGCAGAGTAAGTCCGTTGATGAACCTCCACCCATTTGGAGGAATCTGACTAGGCCTCAATTGATAGTTGGCGCACAATTCATCCACGATCGGCACGTACGGTAGTTTCAAACCGCCGACCGAGAAGAAACTCTCAGAGACTGCAAGCCACCCACCCGTGCTACTGCCGATTCCTTCATTCCCCGAAGCCAACCTGGGCTCCCAGTCCCGAGGGATACTATTCCTAACAATTGACCGACTCAACTCCGCCACGGACACCCTCGATTTGCCTTTGGGCAGTTCTCTTACCACCAGCCCATCTTTCCGCTCTCTTGTTGTAATCTCTTCAACATCTCCCAACCTCGACATTGCCGTCGCCTCAGCCATAACTTCCGATGACCTCTCGTCAACATTATCTCTTGGAGAAGACCCACTCCAAGAACCAGTGGACGACATGCTCACTAAGAGGAAATTTAGAAGAGGAAGATAGGGGAAAGGGACGTACCTATTTAGTGGTGAGAGATTGGAAATTTGTGCGACGACTGAAGAAAACTTCTGGAAACCGAAAGTAAAGAAGGGCAAAGAAAAACAAGACGAAAGCAAGAACGAAGTGGGCATAAAAATGAAGCGAGCGTAAAGAAAACCAAACAGTCTGTTGATCCTGAACATTTATATTTCAAATTGTGATCCAGCCAAAACTCGACGCGTGGAGACAATCCGAGCTGTGCCCAGACACGCGGCATAATCTGAGCGGAGATAAATTAGGGTTGGCTGAAATCCGGAATAGTGCGGCATTTGAAAGGACGTACAGGACAACTGTGCAACGGTTACAAGGACGATACGCTCCAGATTCTGAAAAACAGTCAGAGGGCCCGCGCCGTCAAATAATAAATGCCCCAAGTACCTTTGCGCGCTCACTAATGATGACCACCCGACTTGCTTTAGCGCGAGCTGTCGCGCAATAAGTGCCGAGGCCGACCAGTCGGGGTATTCAGCCAACCGGTCCCAGTACGAGCGGCCAGGCACAACCGGTCAACATCCGATCGATCAGGACTGCCCGGGCTGTTCCATGACCGAGCTACAACGACAATGCCCAACCGATCGACTACTTCATGAGCCGACCTACAGACGAGCTGCATCTCACTACTCAACCGATTGCTCCAATCACGAGTCGTCCTAGATACGAGCTATGAAACCTCTACATACTCCTCCGACCCTTCTCTTCACTCAGAATCGAGGAGTAGGGGGACTTATGGTCGGGTCGGCCATTTTGGGCTTGGGCCCAGTCAAAGCGACCCGTGGGTCGATCGGTCCATTTTTCAAAGATCAGTCTTATGCCTAGGCCAAGCCCAAGTCCAGCCCATGCCCTCCTCGGCCCATCCGAAGAAGGAAGTCTCCCATGCAAACACGTAAAGACCTAAACCTAGCTGAAAAACCATATATAAGGTATAATTCTTCCATAACAGAGGTACGCACAATCATAACCTAGTTTTTTCAGCTTTACGGCAATCTCACCTTCACCAAAAACTGACTTGAGCGTCAGAGGGGCTAATCGGGACACAACCCCCGACAAGACTTCTTTGTTTTGCAGGTATCTTCACACTGAATTCACCACAGAAAGCAGTCGATACATGGAGCATAACGGCAACGTTCCATCCAGCCAGAATCCGGCAGAACCAGTGTACATCACTGAATTACAACTTTTTGCATGCATCAAAACGTGCAAGATAACATCAGTGTGTTCAAAAAGTGTATAACTCTTGTAGTCATATGCAGCATTAAAATTTAGTCCTCAAACATAATAATCTCTGCACGTTAGCATTATAATGCATAACACATTGCCCCCAAAGTTACAATTATGCACAATTTTTCTCAAGATGCTTAAATTTTTTATCCTAAAATACTTCAAACAAAATTCAATTAATTAAGACCTACATTAATTATGAAAGCAAAAACAAAATAATATGGTTGCCTCCCATACAGTGATTCTTTACCATTATTAGTTTGGCATATGTTTTTTGCTCAAGATAGCTCAAATGAATTATGTGATTGTAGCCTTACCATAGGTTCCATAATCTCTACACTCTTCAGCACTTTTTGTAACATTTGTCCTTTGGTTTATTCCTTTATATTTGCATCTTTACCGATGGATCCTTACATGTAAAGCTATGCAGAACTTCTCAACAAGACTTGTCAACTTCAATAACATCTAGAATTTTAAGTGAATTGTTTTTGACATCATTGATTCTAAATGTAACCTTCTCATCCACTACTCTCAAAGT
Organism: Erythroxylum brevipes; assembly: GCA_027479065.1. Classification (NCBI taxonomy): domain Eukaryota; kingdom Viridiplantae; phylum Streptophyta; class Magnoliopsida; order Malpighiales; family Erythroxylaceae; genus Erythroxylum; species Erythroxylum brevipes. The sequence continues at coordinate 42,986,168 of JANIHY010000004.1, read as the reverse complement.
TGATTTTTCCCCCATCAACATCTATGAGTGACTGGCAGTTGCTAGGAATGGTTGTTTGAGGACTATGGGTACTTTCGAATCTTCTTCTTTTTCCAAATGGTAAAGCCAATTGGGAATGTGAACTTATCGACCTTAACATGTACTTCTTCTATGATTTCACTAGGACATTTTAATGATATATCAGGCATTTGAACACACATCCTAGACAGTTTAAGTTCTCCTATTCCCATGTTTTTGAATAAGGTGAAAGGCATTGTATTTATTTTAGCCTATAAGTTAGCCATAGCCCTATCAACCTTTAAACTACTAATAGTACAAGGAATATAAGAATATAAGATTCCCTGGGCCATTTTGTTTTTTTGGTAGTTTAATATTCTTATCGGAGTCCTTGATCATTTCTCAACTCTCCAACTTCACCGATTCCTTGTTGTTTAATGATGTCTCTTTCACAAATTTGATGCCCTTTGATCTCTTCAAAAGAGGTTCAATAAAGGAAATGTCCTTCTTCTGTTCTTCTAGAAGATCATTGATAGCATATGTCAAGTGCACTATAAATTTACCTAACTCTACACACTAAAATTTGTAGTTGTAGTGAGTTGGATTGAATCCACCAGGAATTTTCTGTTAATTGCCGTAATGAAATTAATTAATGCAAGGAAAATATAAAAAGGGCTTTTGGATTTTAAGCAACTTAGAAAATAAAGTAAAAGTAAAATATTAAAAAATTAATTAAAGCAAGCAATCGAAAATGATTAAAGTGTCGAATATAAGTAAGGTTTGGTTCCAAGGTCATTCTCAGCCTAAACATGATTAAACATATCTCATCATCCTAACATCTTCATACATCTCATCAGACTATTGAGCTAAGATTAACAATATGCTCTGTTAATCCCATTTTTCCTTAGGTTGTTTAACTAAGATACAATCATTAATTAAACCTAGCTATTGAATAACCTAGGATACGATCTCTAAATTCAATTTGGCAGTCATATTATGAATTAGAAAATGATCAATATAGGCAGTAACCTTGTTCGGGTTATCTAACCTAGGTTATGTTGCTCCTAATGATCCAAGACTATTAAATGCTCCTAACAAACATCAAATGTAACAATTATAGATTACATTCAACATTATAGCAATAGGTTCATAATAGAACAATTAAAATAATGTATTAAGATCATTTGTACGAAAACTCGATTCAATTAACACAAATAATATAACAATCTGAAAAGAGATTAACAAAGTTAAAAAGATGAAATAGCATAACCTTGACTTAGTGTTGATATCATCATTGAATCAGCATAAGGACATTAGCTTTCCATCTCCTCCTTCAAGCTCCAAGAATCAGCCTTTATAGCCTCTATTTACATTGAAAAATGAAGAGAAATTAATGAAGAATAGTTACTGTCCACTACTGTCTTCGTTCTTCCTCCTTCCCCACTTTGAAAACCGATGAGAAGATGATGATGAATGGAGTCAATAGAGGTTTAGTTGTTGTCTCCTTGTCCAGCTGTCACTCCTTTTATTGCAAAACCGAAGAGGACCATAGCATTAATCATTTGCTGTCAAAATTTATCCAGCTATCCACCTTTTGCTGCTTTCTCCAAATGCAACCGACACTCCCTCCACTTTATCTAGTACCACTTTTTATTTTATTCTCCAATACCTACACTCTTCCCAAGCGACACACACTCCCTTTACACTAATAAAAGCTAGGTTAAAAAATGTGGCAAAATGGATAGGTGTTTTATGTTTCAAGTATCCCCTTCTAGCTGCCCTTGTCCTCTTTTTATTCTCGATTCTCCACTCTCTTATGCAGGCAACCACACACTCTTTCTATTGTCTAAAGGCTAGGTTAAAATGAGAGTGGAATGGTGGCATTTAGACCCAAAGGAGCTTGATGTTTTTGTTACTCACCCCTATTTCATATGAACCGAAGCTAGATTAAAATGTATGGGCAGATGGCTCCTTTAGTAGCATGAGGTGTCTTCATCTTATAGTCTATCGTTGTTGTAATTTTTTAATTGTTACAGTTGTCACATATACATTTCCTTTATACCTTGAAAAGCTAAGTAAAAAAGAATGTGCAACTAGGTTAAATGGACAGTTATCCATTGATTAAATGTTGTCTATTTTTTACTTCTCTATCTTGTCTCTTCTTCTTATAATTTTCTTCTTCTTCTTTCTTTATGAAGATAATAGAGTATGAATATCGAGAAGATGACTCAATAAGTATGCTTTCGGCTCACTTTAATTCCTTTACTTACAAAATGTACCTAAAATCAAATATGAGCTAAAGTGAGTATCTTAAGCATTTATAAGGCATTAATCACTAAGTGTAGTAAATAAAATGAATCAACATTTAAGCACATATCAAGTTCCCCAACACTTAGCTTTTGACCATCCTTGAGCAAATCATCAAAATCAAAATCACAACCAAAAGTCTTACTTATTTTTCATATTTATTAAGAATAGGTAATCATAAGTAAAGATGAATGACTTTCAAAACCTATAGCAATAACTCGATATTCAAAGCTTCTACTCATTATCAATCAACATTCATCACCCTTAGAAACTGAGTAATCCAGAGGTAGACTTGGACAAAGGATATTTAAATAAGATATTTCCATAGGTACACTCAAATTCCATTCATGATCCCAACAATCTTTAACTTTGCATATCATTTCATTTCTCCACCACTAAAAGTTATATGCATAATCATGAACCAAAGGAATTTTCTAGGGTTATAATATAGGAGAAGGTAAGGTGAGATATATTTTAGGTAATATAGCATAAAAGTCATCAAGTTAGTGAAGCAAAAGTAACACTTGATGAGATATCAAGTGCACACGTTAACATTTATTCAAAATTGGGTACCGTCAGCTATGACGAATGTAACAATTATATTTCACAACTCAATTCAGCTCTCACACCATAGATCACATGAACATTACATAAAAAGTGCTTTAACCAAAACAACATCTACCTCATATGCAATATATCCAAACCACCCATTCAATAAAACTCAAGGAGGATAAACCATTAACAACTTTTCAAAGAAATTGTATTTCCTCCTTGATAATTTTATTCAAACTCACATTTTTTTTCTTTTTCTTTTCTTCTTTTTTCAAATGTAAAAGTGATAAAAGCTACATCAATATGGGAATTCATAACATGACATTTTAACAAATATAACTAACTCATATGTAAGCATACCCCCACACTTGGGGTTTTATACAATCACAATCATCAAGAATTAACAAATTCTCTACTAGCTTTAAGGCTTAGGTAAGACATTTGGTTAGGTTTAAAAGCATGTAATGTGGTTTATATAAAAGGAAAGGCTAATAAATCTCAAAGGAGGTTAACAAAGGAAAATTCATATACATGAGTAGGCTATTTGGATAATGCAGCTTGTAAACATAAAGAATGCCTAATTATTTTCATGAAAATACATACAATAAAAATATGGTCTTGAATAGAAAATCAAAGCAAAGTCAAGAAGTACATTTCATGAAAGTCACCAATAACAAAGGGTAGTAAGACTGATATGGACGTGTCAGTCTAGTATGGCTCAAAATCTCACCAGTTTTTGTCTACCGCTAGTCACCACTCTTCTAAAGATAATGCACATTAACCAATTAAGAGAAAAAGTACATGCTAAGGTCGCCATTGATTTTCCTATCAATTCACACTTTAATTATGACTAAATAATCTTAAAAGCAATAGAAAATAAGAAAAATTTTGATTTTTTTAAATTTTAAAAACCTCCTAAGAAGTTACATTAGCTATAATTAAGCTAAAAAACATGCATAAGAACTAATATCCCCACCTCTACACTTAAAACTTACATTGTCCTTAATGTAACATCAAATGCAAGAAATAGAGCATTTCATGAAAATAGTAAATACAAAAAACTAAACAACGGAAATTAACCTCCCTTGGGTTGCCTCCCAAGTACGCCTTTGTTTATCATCATTGGTTCAACTCCCTGTTGCATGCATAAAATGACATCAGTCATGTCTTCCAGCATCAACACCTCCAAATCCTCCGTTTGGAAGCCTTTATAATACAACTTTAAGTAATGGTTATTCACTTTGAATGTCTTGTCAATTTTTAGACTCCGTATCTCTACTGCACTAAAAAGAAAGACATGAGTGATAGCAAATGGACCAACCTACTGGAGCACAACTTACCTAGAAATATTGTAAGTTTGGAGTGATATAGTAGCACTTTCTGACCCACCGAGAAATTTTTCCATAAAATCATATTATCATTAAAATCCTTTTTCTTCTCCTTATGTATCATTGCATTCTGATAAGAATCATTCCACATTTCCTCCAACTCATATAGCTACAACTTCCTATATACATCTACATCATCCAAGTTCATGTTGCATCTTTTGATAGCCCAATATACCTTGTGTTGTAATTCCATTGGAATATCACATGGCTTCCCAAATACCAGTCTATACGGAGACATCCTAATTAATGTTTTATAAGCTGTCCTGTAGGCCTATAGTGTGTCATCTAGTCTTACACTCCAATCCTTCCTATTAGGTTGCACAGTTTTTTTCAAGATTAACTTGATTTCTCAATTTGAGGCTTCAGTTTGCCCGTTGGTTTTGGAATGGTAAGTAGTCAAAATCATATGCTTGATGTGATATTTTTTATCATTGCTTCCATCACCCTATTGCAAAAATGGGTTCCTTTTTCGCTAACAATTACATTTGGTATCCTGAAGCCAGAAAGAATGTTAGACTTAATAAAATCTACAATAACCTTTACATCTTCAATCCTTGTAGCTTTGGCTTCCAAACATTTAGAAACATAATCAACTACAAGCAATATATAAGTAAAACTGAGAGACGAAGAGTAATGTCGCATAAATTCAATATCCCAAACGTCAAAAATTTCACAGAAAAGAATAGGGGTTTATGGTAATTAATCTTTACAGGACAAATTACTTGACCGTTGGCATTTATCACATGATTTACCAAAGGTATATGCGTCTTTAAACAGTGTGGGCTAATAGAAACTGTTTTAAAGAACTTTACAAGTTGACCTTTTCACTCCAAAATGTCCTTCATATGCATATGAATGACAGAAGGCTAAGATTAAGCTTGTTTTATTTTCCAGTACATACCTCTTAATAAATTGATTTGCACAGTGCCTCCAAAGATATGGATCATCCCAAACATAATACTTTACTTCTCTCTGTAGCTTATCCCTCTAAGTCGTTGACAGACTGATAGGTAATTCGTTAGTAACTAAAAAATTGACAATGTTTGCATGCCATTGTGGTGTCACATGGGCAGAAAAAATTGCTCATCTAAAAAGGTTTATCAAAAAGGGATATCATCTTCTTCCTTTATCAAACGGTTGAGATGGTCCGCCCCTACATTTTCTACCCCCTTCTTATGTCTAATCTCCATGTCAAATTTTTGGAAGAGGAGAATCCATCTAGTCAACCTTGGTTTTGCCTCCTTCTTCATGAGCATGTATCTTAAAGCTACATGGTCAGAATAAACAATCACTTTAGCACTAAGCAAATGCGATCAAGATTTTTCCAAAGCAAAAACCACAAATAAAAGTTCAATCTCTCTACTAGTAAGGGGTAAGGATGCATATTTTGGGCCTCCCTAGACCTTTTTTACTCATCAGGCCTTCAACTAGGATGATGATGTTGTTATTGTATAAGTGAAATTATTGACCATATTAAAAAACACTCTTAAAAGCTAATTCTATTCACATTTGAGGCCTTTTAATATGTAAAGAAACTACATAATCATCTAGTAGTTTTGTATAAATCTATTAAAATATTAAGTTGGATGTTGTTATGAAAGGATTAAACCATCATCTAGATGGTTTTGACTCCTACAAATATGTTAGGAAGCTCATGTTGATTGAAGAAGAACTAAAAAGACTTTTTTTAATGAGTTAAATATTGCTAGGAGAGGATTTTTTATTTTTACAAATTTGCTAGCAAGCTCAAATTGATTAAAGAAGAATTTTAAAAGCTATTTAAAGATAAAGCTAAGAATATTTACGAAGAATTTGACCTTGCTAGAGATAACATAAACCTTATACATAATTCTTTATTAGCTTATCTAAATTGCTCTTTGTTAAGGGAAAATGAGAAAGAGGTTCTTGATGACTATAATAAAGCCTTAGATATCATTACACACTACTCAAATAAAGAGCCAAAGCTAATTGGTTAAGGGATAGGGATAGCATAACAACACAAGGATTTTATATAATGTTATAATAGGCAAAAGTATCTTTTTTTTGGTAATTCAGTAAATTTATAAATAAATAAAAATGATGTACATCAAGGGATTGCCAAAGGTAGCAATTTGTAATCCCAAGTGAGGATAACTTATAAGCAACATAAGGAGCCCTAATACTGTTCCCCCTCACCATATAAACATAATAACAAGACTAAAACATGTCCAACAACCAAAATGACCATATGAAAGACTATATTACCAGTAACATAACTATTTCTAAATAAAAGACTCAAACACTAGCAATAATTCAAGAATTTCTATTGCTCCCTCTTAGTCGGTTAGTAGTGGCTCTCCTATAGGGAAAATGCCAAAGGGTTGGACCTTGTGGCTTGGGATGCCATTCATATCGTCAACTTTTGTAGGTTCACATCTTCATAATAGGCAAAAGTATCATTAATAAAATCTACTCACTCTTGATCCCTAGTGGACCATTATGTAATGACTAATCATCACTCAAATATTTAGCTTTTAACCATTGCATACAAGTGCTAGGGGTCTCCAAATCCTTATAATTAGTTCTCTAAGAACTTAAAAAATTTTATTTAAGAGGTAGTTACTCCTTAACTCAAAGACTACCTCATTAAACTTGCTAATAATAAAATCAAACTAGCTTTATTCTTAATACATCTAGATAAATCTCTAAGCTCTGATGGATTTAGTGTTCATTTTTCAGAAAATTATGGCACTTAACTAGGCATATGGTTTCCAACACCATTAAGGAATTTTTCAGGAATTAGAAGACCCTAACTAAGCTCAATAACACTCATCTTTGTTTCTCAAAATACCCAGCCAAGTTCTCTCAATGAATTTAGACTTATCTCATATTATGATATGCTATATAAGATCATTTCCAAATTCATTTCCTCATGACTTAAATTTTCATTAAAAAGATTGATTAATAAAAACCAAAGTGCATACTTAAAAGGAAGATCAATAGGGGAGAAATTGGTTCTTGCTCAAGAAGTATTTAGAGGCTATAAAAGAAAAAAAACATATTAAGAGCTGCTTAATGAAAAAAAAACTTTAACAAATCCTTTGAGTACATTAGTTGCAAATTTATCCTTAACACTCTCCAAGCTTTTGGTTTTCCTAATGAGTTCATTAACTTGCATAGAAGTCCTATCACTGTTAATTATTTATAAGGTCAAGCAAAGAGAAGATTTCAAGTATCACTATGATATGTGCTTAATTGATTGTAAAGTTATTCCATAACACTTAGTGTTAATGCTATGAAATGTTCAAGAAATTCACTTTAGTTTATATTTGATTTTGGGTACAATTTGGAAGCATAATAACTAAAGTGAGTTAAACGCACACTCTTTAAGTCATCTTAAGATTTACAGGAAATTGTCTTTATGTAACAAGAAGGAGAATGATTAGAGTGAAGAGAAGACAAGAAAATGTAAAAGCATAAAATGTCTATCGCGCAGTGCATGCTCACTGTTATGATTATTGCAAGTTAAACCTATGACAACTTGTGACATGGTCATGACTTTTATGACCTAGCACTTGAAAACCTAGTTTTTGGTATAAATATAACATGTTGATGGAAAAATGAGGAGGTCTTGGTTTTGGAAACAAGAAGGGCAACAAAGAATGCATATTTTGAAAGCTAACAAAGGGCTAATCCTCCTTGCTCCAATTTATAGGGGATATCGAACCCAAAGACACGTTTTGGACATCTCTCCATGTATATTATGTTCTTGCTTGTTTAGGGATTGCTTATATTATTCTATGCTTAATGATTTATGTATGGATGATTTGAATGTGCTATTTGATTTTTTTTAATGTAAACCCATTGCTAGATTCTCATATATAACACTTAATTGTTGTGTTTGGATTCATTTGTGGCAACTAATGGTTTTGAATCATTAGGGATAACATAACCTAGGTTAAATAACCCAAACTTATGTGGTTGTTGCCTAGATTAGTTTGTTTTCCTAGTTTGTAATGCAGTTGTTCGATAGTTAGGTTTGATTAAAGAGCTTGTTTTAATTGAATACAACCTTAGGGAAAAGTGGGGTTAATAGAGCTTGTTGTTAACCTACGATTAATAGTTTCAAAGGGAGGTGTGAGAATACAAGACAATGGAGTATGCTTATCAGTGTGTAGGTCAAGATTGATCCAAGAACCAGATTCCAAATAATTTCATTTTATTTTTTTTTTGAATCAAACCAAACCCCTTAACCTAAACACTAATTATTTTCATTACGAAAGCTTTATACACACACTCTATAGGATCGACTTAGACTCATCACTAGCTATAGTTTTAAGTCTAGTTATTTTGTGTACTATTACGATGCACTACCAATTTTGACATCGTTTCTGGGGAGTATGGTACTTTAGTTTTTTCTTGATTTTAATTGGTGTTTTGTACATAATTGTTTATAATTAACTTCTCTTCAATTATTTCTTAATCTTTTCACTTTTTGCATTAGTGTTTGTTTGTGAAAAGGATTCATAGAAGGGAGTACATCACTGCTGGATATTATCAATGCTTTTGATGGAAAATTTTCCTATAATCCATATTCCCAATCCAATAACCAAGCTTGGAGCGTTCATACGAACTTTAGTTATGGTTGGGATAGCCATCAAGACTACTTCCTAGATGAGCTGCAAGGCAAAAAGCAATTCTCGCGTAAAATAAAAGCTTCTTATTTCAACTCAGGTACATCCTTAGAAGAATTAGACAATGTTTTTATCACTAATACTCTACATTTCCAACAATACATTAGGAAAATTTTGCAAGATATATGGTCTAGCATCCAAAATTTGGTGAGGCATCAAAACTCAGGTATATATCTAGAAGAATTAGTTAATGTTATTGTTGCTAATACTTTGAAATTTTAGTAGGATGTAAAATGGTTCCAGCAAGATATAATTTCTTGATTCTCGACCTCGATAAGTTAAATAGATCAGAAGGAGAGAATTATCAATCACCTAGAATCACAAAACAAAGAGGACCATCCATTTCACCTCGAGCATTAGTGCAGAGACCTTATAAAGTGAGAAGGAGCTTAAGAATCTTAAGAGAACTGCTCAAGGGATTGCTTGTGAAGAACAAACTGAGAGGGAGCTCAAAGCAGAAAATGATATATCATTTATCTTAAAGGTAAATACTAAGTTCCTAATGGTTGTTAAGACTAACTCTTCACATTTACCCAACAAGTTAGAGAAATTAAACAACGAGGAAAAAGGTGAAGAGATATTCGAAGTATTTCAAGAGTGCAAGGAATTAGTAGGGATTGAGGCTCTGAAGATAGGGAGGCCGATGTATGTAAATAATCATTAACTAAAGCCTTATCTTGAAACACCTCAAGTGGAGAAAGCGCATGTGACATCTAAAGATCATAATTTTGTCACATGATGAGGAAAACAAGGAGTCGAGAGCAACAATAAGCAAAGGCGCTACTTAGGAGGCAACCCAAGAGAAGTTTATTTCTTTTTCTTTACATTTTTGCATTTGTTAGGATATGCATATATATTTTTAAGTTTGTTTGTATCTTATATGTTTTTAAGTTTTAATAAAAAAAGAGAGAGAATCAAACAAACAAACAAATTGTCTTTTTCTATTGCTTTTAAGATTATGTAGTCATGATTAGAGAGTAAATTGACTAGAAAAATCCATGGCAACTTGAGCATGTACTTTTATTCTTGTGATTGGTCAATATACATTATCTTTAAAAGAGTAGTGACTAATGGTAGACACAAGTTAGTGAGATTTTGAGCCTTTATAGACTAACACATCTACATCAATTTCATTATCTTTTGTTTATGTATAACCTTCATGACATGTACATCCTGACTTTGTTTTGATTTTCTATTTAATAACCTTCATGACATGTACATCCTGACTTTGTTTTGATTTTCTATTTAATATCATATTTTTATGGCATGCATTAACGTGGAAATGATATAGGCATTCTTTATTTCATAAACTACATTAGGCAAATATACACCTGTTGATATGAATTTCCCTTTTGTTAAGCCCCCTTGGGTTTTATTTGCCTTTTCTTCTTGTGCTAACCATTATATGCCTTAAACCTAACCAAATGTCATACCCAAGCCTTAAAACTAGTGGAGCATTTGTTAATTGTTGATGATTGTGAATGTACAAAAGTATAAGTATGGGGGTGTACATATGTGTGAGTTGGTTATAATTGTTGGAATGTCGTTTTATGTCTTATCAATGAAATACCCATATTGATGTGGCTTCATTCAATTTTTGAAAAAAAACAAAAAAAGAGAAGAAAAAGAAAAGAAAAAAAAAGATGATTAAATAAAAGCATCTAGGAGGAAATGCATTTGTAAGGTTATTTATGATTAGTTTCTCTTCCTAAAGTTGTATGGAGTGGGTTATTTGAGTATGCTGCATATGAGGTAGATATTATTTTGAAGGGTCACTCTTTACAATTTCAATGAATTGTTTTTTTAATCAATTGTATGGGTGATTCCTTCTACTTGGTTTATGATTTATGTGGTTTTTGGTGTGAGAGCTTGAATTTAAGTTGTGAAACATAGTTTTTACATTCATCATAGCTGATGTACATAATTTTGAGTGAATGTTTATTTTCTTAAGCTTGATGTTACATTGAGTATTACTTTTGCTTCACTAGCTTTCATAACTTTTGTACTATACTATCCAAATATATCTCACCTTACCCTTGCCCACATTACAACCTTGAAAAGTCCTTTGAGTCATATTAAGCGTGTGAATCTTAATGGTAGAGAAATGAAATGATATGCAAAGTTTTGGATTGCCCTGATCATGAATGGTATTGGAGTGAATCCATAGATCTATCTTATTGATAAACACGTTTTTATCAAAGCCTAACCCTAGATTACTCAGTTTCTAAAGGGAATGATTATTGGTTGATTGTGAGTAGAGGCATTGAATGTTAAGTTCTTATCATAGTTTTGAAAGTTATTTCTCTTTTCATATGACTATTTATTCTTGGGAAATATGGAAATTGTGAAAGTGCTTAGTTTGTGACTTTGATTTTGTTGCTTTGCCCTAGGACGGTTAAAAGCTATGTGTGAGGGGACTTGATATGTGTTTAATTGATTGTACATTTACTTCATAACATTTAGTGATTATTGCTATAAAATGTTCAAGAAACTCCCTCTAGTTTATATTTGGTTTTAGGTACAATTTGGAAGTATAATAGAAGCACACTCTTTGAGTCATCTTTTTGAGATTCACATGCAATTGTCTTCATAGAGAAAGAAGGAGAGGGATTAGAGTGAAGAGGAGACAAGAAAATGCAAAAACATGAACTGTATATGGTGTAATGCATGCTCACGACTATGACAATCAAGGCATGGCCATAAGTATTGCACACTACAAATGTATGAAAGTGGGAATCACTAACTTAGCTTTCGCTAATGGTGTCTTACTTCTATATAGCATTGATCTCCCCTATATCAACTTGTTAATGGATGCACTATACGTATTCAGCAATAATCAGGTTTATTCATGAAAAAAAATTAAGAGCTACATCTACATCTCTTGATATTACAAATAATTATCGGAGGCTATTAACTCTAGCCTAAACCTCTCTCAACAAATCATACCCTTTAATTACTGGGAATTTCTAATTTAGACAAAAGACTCTCTTACTAGGACTATATACCTCTCTTTGATTCCTAACAACCAGTGGATTAATCACTACAATAACGAACTCCTCTTATATACTTATAGGCTTTAATAAATTTCTTCAAT
>JANIHY010000004.1:42938894-42951487 GCA_027479065.1 Erythroxylum brevipes | reverse complement strand
AGAAATAAAAATAAAACTAAAAATTACAATTGAAAAATAAAAATAGAACTAAACAAGCTTAAGATTGGAGTTCTTTCCTTTTCGCCTAAGAACTACAATTCTGTAAACTGTCCTAGTACACCAAAATTCACACTGTATAATCAAAGTTGGAAAAGTTAGCATGAGAAGGTTAAATCCTGAAATTTAGAATTTAAATTTTTTTTAAGAAATCGTACTTATTGGCAGTTTAAATATACGCAACTTTTTTTTTATATATAGATTTTTACTTTTTTTCATTTATTTTCTTATACCATTAAAACTATCACCCAACATCTGACATTTAACCAAATTATTATAAACTTGAACAAAATAGCTGACAAATTTCCTGCCGTTTTTTTTAATGGAGAATTCATGTGTTTGATAAAATAGTGTTCAAAAAATAAATACAGCTTAGTTTCATATATATTTTGTAAAGTAAAAATTACATTATATTATAAGATAAATAATACAATAAGCTAAACACAGTTAATAAGAAAAAGTCAAAAATCCTAACGAATACCGCGGGAAATTAATCGTAAGAACTAACTCGCGCTAGGAAGAGTTTAGCTCAAAAAGAAGGCAATTTTATCATCACAAGAAGAATTGGCTACTTGCCTTGCATTGCAACAACAAATTCAACTCAAGCCAGCCAACATTGTACAGTGGTTCTGGTGTTAAAACTTTAAAAATGTAAACATTGTTCGGTAGTTTTGGTCTTTAATTGTCCAGTGTTTTGGTGTTGCTAATGAACGTTCCCACTGTCTTAAACCACCTTAGAAGATTTCGATGATCCTTCACATACATCCACGCTTGAAGAAAGTTAAAGAGGCTCTCATTCACACCTCGTTCATCAATAAAACTGTGGAGTGCATCCCTCATTCTTTCATCAAGATACCTGCCAAGAAATAGATAGAAAGGTTTATGGTTCTAGCATGGTAGATAATCACTGGAGATATTTATCTATCAGAAGGATAATTTTAGTACACAGAATCCACTCAATCTAGCAGCGTCTACTGTCACAGCATTAGTTGCTCCTTTTCTAGTGCCTTAAATGGTGTAGGGTTATTTCAGAACATATCTCCAGCTAAGTTGCAAATGCTTCAATCCCCATTAGTTCGTCGTAACTTATAGTCTGGAATTTCTTTAACGCTGTTTTCCATTCCTCCCCCAACGTCTTAGAGGAAGGTCGCATTGATAGGAGATGGCGATGGTGTCTTCCCATAGATTATTATCTTCTCCAAGTCGCATTATGTGGACTTCTATCAGAAATTCCTTCGAGAGTTCAACACTTACACAAATCCTAGCATAGCCGACCCTTCATTTTAAAGCTGTATGTTCATCCATGCATAAAGGTTTGCCAACATAACTAGCTAAGGAGCTCATCCCCTGAGTAGTCCAATATTCTAGAGGTATATTGTGGAAGTTAATCCAGATAGGGACATTCTGAATCACAATGGTTTCAAACTGTAGAATAGGTTGCCAAGCTTGCAAAAAGATGGGTTGGTTGCCATAATGCCATGGACCATCTTCGAGAATTTTCCTCACTTCAGAGATAGAGGAGAATGTGAAAAGGATGAGGTTGTCCTCAATGAGTAGGACATCGGATAACCCTCTAGCTTTCCATGCTTTAATGGCCCATCGTTGTATGAGAGGAAAGGTTGACCTATGATCAAAGAAAAACCCGACTAAAGTAGATGCCCAGCTCTTGGCACCTTCCTAGAGAGTAGTAATAGCAGGGCACACCACAAGTTTGCCATCCAACTCCTACGGAGGAGTGAAGGGAGGGTCAAGGATTGGTTGTTACAAGATCAATGCATAGATATCTCTAGTCAACAAGAAGCACTCGAGTTCTAGAGAGAAGGAGGAGCATTCTTCGACTTCAAAAGTTGAGAGAGTAATAATTAGCAAATTTTTGGTGGTTTGTTTTGATGATGTGGTAAAATATAGCAAGACTACAAAAGACCACCTATTACATCTTCAACAAGTTTTGAGACAACAAAAATTTTATATCAACTTAAAGTGCTCTTTCATGCAACTAAATTTTTTTTTTTTTTGGGTTTTATTGTATCCTACTGAGGACTAGAGATGGATATGAAAGGATTAAGACTATCCTTGATTGGCCTATTCCAAAGAATGTGCATGAGATAGAAAGTTTTCATAGCCTAACAATATTCTATAGGCAATTTATTCTTATTCTAGCAACATATAGCACCCATAATTGATTGTACAAAACAAGACAGTTTACTTGGTTAAGGACAACAACTAAAGCCTTTGAGGAAATCAAGAAAAAGATATCTAAATCTCCTACTTTACGATTTCCAAATTTTTCTAAGGTATTTGAAATTGCTTGTGATGGATCTCAAATGGAAATTGGAGTCACACTTAGCGAAGGGCACCCAATTGCTTATTTCAATGAGAAGTTAAGTGAAGAGAAACAATAATATTCAACCTATGACAAGGAATTTTATGAAGTGGTATGTTCTATTTGCAATTAGCATCATTATCTATCCCATAAGGAGTTTATTCTATATTCGGATGATGAATCTCTCAAATAGTTCCCATAAAAATTTGAACAAAAGACATGCCTTATGAAGTAACTTTTTGGAGCAATTTAACTTTATTGTTAAACTTTAGGTAGAAGTTTAAGCCACAGTTGTGTTACATAGAAAGAGTCATTTGCTTAATATTTAGGTAGTCAAAGGTTGTACGACTTGAAAAACTAAAAACAAAATATGATTCGGACCAAGATTTTGGGGTAATTTATTCAAAACTTGCATCTAGACAAAAGGACACTCACTTCCCTTTTGTAATCTAAGATGAATATCTTTTTAGAGGAAACTGACTTTGCCTACTCAATACCTTAAGGAGCAGGTGACTTGAGAATTACATGGAGGAGGGACAAGAAGTCCCTTTGGAAGAGAGAAAATCATACAAAGGCTAAAGATCACTTTTATTGGCCTTCTTTAAAGCAGTACATCTCTAAAGTCATACGACAATGTCAAACATGTCAATAAGCTAAAGGAAATAAGCTAATTTTTGAACTACACATATCGCAACCCATGCCTCATGAACCATGGTAGGACATAAGTATGACTTTTGTCTTGGGAGTTCCTAAATCTATAACAGGTTATGATTTGACTTTTGTGGTGGTGGATAGGTTTTCAAGGATGAGTCATTTGATTCATAGTTCTCTACCCTCCGTTACTTGTTAATCTCACTAAATTCCAGCACTTCTAGCCAAAATTTCTAACAATCAAATCTTAAAATGTTAGCCTAAATTTCCAACAACCACCCTAAACTTTCAGCTATACCAAACCTGGAATTCTAACATAAGCTGCAATCCTAAACCTAAAACTCAAATTCCAGCAGCCAAATTTTATAAGTTTTGGGGGTTCTTGCCACTAGTTTGATATATCTTGTGCTCATCCTACATCACATATTCATACTCTTGTAAACATAATCCACAAGAGTATGAAACTACATTCTTTAAATGAAGCCTTCAGGTTTTTATAGAATTTGTTAGTTATGAGCCTACTTGGACTACAAACAATAGGGGTAGCACTTCTTTCCCAAACCCACCCACCTTCACAAATCTAGGATGAGACTATAGGTCCAAAAACTGATAAAAAGTTTGTTTTAAACTCTTGTTCTGGACAACTTAAAATTAAAGTAAGGTTTAATTTTTTTTAGAATACAATATTTAAAAGAGAAAAGAACCTATCACAAAGATTGTTTCCACGAGTAATAAACTAAATTTTGTATCCCATGACTATCATCTTAATATCTTTGCAAAATATTAATTTGTCCATCATCCATTTTTACGTAACAGCTCAGTTTAAACTTCTAAAATTTCATACGCAAACTCTAACCTTTATGCCTAAGCAGACCATAGAAGAAATTAACCAGAATTTTACTCCATAAACACATAAATGAGATAAATTCCCTTTCAATCATCACACTAAACCTTTCCATCATTTCACGTTAATCATCAACTAGAACATATTTATAAACCAGAACATAACGATAACAAAGAACATTAACTCACTCAAAAGTAGGACCATTGTATGTTGAAAGAGCCCCTTGAAAGTTCAAACTTTCAACCTTAGGCCTGAAGGAAACAGAGTGAATACCCAGTGCATCTGGATATAGTCCACAAAGAAACTGCAAAGATTTCTCCCGTCCTGACTTTGATATGTCAACATGAAGAAATAATTGATCAATATCTCCATCATCATCTTCACCGTCACCAGGCACAAAATTGGCCATCCGCATAACCGAAACACTAATTTCTTCATTGCCATACGTTCGAGTGAGGACTGGTCCAGCACCTTCTAGTGCACCTTTGACAATGGTGAAATCAGATGGAGGCCTCACTTTCTACAGGAACATAACCCCCCATTAAACAACGTGTAAGGAATTTATTACTCCACAATAACATACTCTACATAACAAAACCTAAATCAACAACCAAAACACACACCAGATGTGAATTTGAAAAAATATGCAATGCAATCTTAGTAAAGCAAACGCACAACAGTATCAATAAGTGAAGTAAGAACAGGTTTTCAAGATACTAACAAAGTAACAATCAATAGTGACTTAGTTAGACGAAGAAAAGGTGAAATTTACAGGGGGAGGGTTCATTTTGGCGACTTCGAGATAGTGGTCTTTGAGGGAGCGAAGCAACATAGAGTCGACGGCGGAGGATGCGGGGTTTCTTGAATGCCGGCGAGTTGCTATTAACCGCCATGAAACAAGATGTACTCCCTTAACCACTTTCTTCCAAAACATTGCTTGTTTCTCTCCTTAGCTTCTTTTTAGTATCTTATTTATTTTCTTAACACTGGACACAAAAAAGAGTTTTCCAATGTTTCAAAAAACGACATCGTTATACAGTGAACCTAAAACCCCGTCTCGGCTTAAACCCTAGTTTGGCTCCTGCTTCGGTAGCATTTGCGTGTTCAAACTTTGATGCTTTTGTACGAAAAAAGGATAAAATTGAAGCTTTTCTTGTCTATATTCAAGCCCAAGCATGCGACCTCCTTTGAATTTTGGTCCTCCTCAACATGCTAATCAGTTCCAGTGCAGTGGCGCTTCTGCTCCTCAAAATCCACAGGTATCTCTCAACCGTCCTGTTTTGTGGATTTTCCTACCTTCAATTTTGTTTAAGGTTTCTTCTCTTTGTGTGACGCTTGTTTTTTTGGAAGGTTTTATCAAGCAATCCAAGTCCAGGGAATGCGAATTTCGTGATGCAGAATTCAATGCAAATGCAGTCGCAGATGGGTATGTTCAATCGTCAAGTTACCGTTCCTTCAAACTATTGCAATACCCGGTTGAGCAATGGGCAAAGCACCCCGGTTATGCTACCTTTGATGGCACAACAGACTGGCTTCATGAGCCTTCCAAATCAACTGGGTTTGTCACAGATGAGTCAGTGTCAAATGGGATTTTCTGAACAGAACTTCTTAAACAATTTCAATGCTCTTCCCCTGTTTGTGAATCAAATGGGCCAGTGCCAACCAGTAGGACATAATTTTGCTACTAATTTTTCAAAATTTCCTCAGCAGCTCCTTCATAATCTTGGTTTCCAAAACTTACAAGCCCCAAATATACAAATTCCAATTCAGATTTTGAATCACGCTGCTCCTATGCAAATCCTAAATCATTCACAAGGCAGTCTCCGAGCTGTGGGGCCTCAGAATCACAACTTCTCTATGATGGCTGTTGGACAGCAAGCTTACCCTAACGACCAGAACCTTGTATTATCTGCAAATGGTGGAAACACATCAAAACCAATGCTAGCGGCAGCTCAAGGAGTACAAGGGAACTTACCTTCACAGAACTCTCAATCCTCCGCATTCAGTAGGCAACAGGTGCCCTGCATTGCTGATTACCCACTTTATTTTTCTACTACTTATCATCTTAATTGGTTAGTTCATAGGAATTCTCAATTGAGCATTTATTGTTGTGTCTTCTCTTTTTCGGCTGTATTGGGCGTCAAAACCAAGCCATTGCTTTGGCAGGTATATGTGCCATGTCAGGCAATGCCCAATTAGCCATTTTTGTGCCTTTTAGCATTTTTAATATATAAGTAAACTTGATTTATTACTTCGTATATTTGTAGTGACACAAAGTTAAGACCAATACTCGACAAAAATGAGGAATAAACAGGAGATTAAAAGGATAATAAGGAATGATATATCATTATGTGAAAGCGGGATGAATTAATTTGAACATGATCAAGTAATGCTCATTTTATTAGTCCTATGAAGCTTGTTAAATACTTTGTATTTTGCTGCTAATTAGGTCTTTCTTTTATGTTTTTGTTACAGACTAATTTTATTAAGTCAAAATAATTGACACCTTTACTTATATGTACTTAATGTACAAAGACAAAAAGCATATGCACATATGTCATTGATTGCCTCTTTTCTTTGAATTATTAATATGGGCTTAGCCTTTTCCCATTGTAATTGGAAATAGTTTCCTCCACTGATGGGAACTTTTTCAATGTGTTTGTTGGATAGAGCCCCATCATTTTTTAAGGTTTTTCCTCTTTGCCCATTGAGTACTTGATGATTGAGCTCATCTCTTTTCATTATCATCATCATCAAACAGATTCTATTTGATATATGAGAATTGTGAAATTAATGACATAGCCTTTTAATAATGTTTGATTGTTGACACCTATTTCAAAGTTTGTGATGGACTTTTGCCCCATACTTAACCCTTGTCTATTTTATGTTCTAATAATCATTGGCACCTTTATGTAAACTTGACATATATATTTGTTGTAGAGAAATCGAGTGGAAAATGATTGGGATAGTAGTTCCAATTTCAATGGCAAAAACTTTCGAGGCAAATATTTCAAGAGAAATGTAAACAAAGAAGCATCTCATTCAAGGTCTATACTTTTCACTTTGTTTCTTTCATACTTCTATTTGAATGGTATGCGTGTGCATGTTGCCCATTATCATGATCCCTTAAATTTGTTTAGGCATCAGAAGTCACAGTTCAATCACATTGAAAATAGGAAAAGAAAGTTCGCTCCTTCTAATGGACAAAAGGAAAAAGGTTTGGGATTTTACCCTATACTACAATTTGTCATTCAAGGACTCTAGCATGGTAATTGAATATAGCTGTTCGATGTGTTTTATGCATTTTGTACTTGTTTATTCTTTTACCTCTTCTTATCTTCTTCCCCATCCCTACCCCACCCGTAAAGGAATTAATAGCATGTTGTGTTCCTTGTTCTTCTTTTTTGTAATCTGTGAAAACTGAACCTTGAACAAATCCTTCTCAATTATGGGAAGTTCTTTTATTTGAAGATCTCCTATATTCATAGTATCTTCCTTGATAAGGAGCGTTTTCATTACTTCTTTGATTGGCTTGTTATTAAGAACAACCATACTCTTGCCTTTGAGCATTAAAGCTTGTTTGCAAGAATTTATCAAGCATCTAATGAACATGATATTTCTTATTCAATTTCATGTCTTTAATTGTGACCTATCATAGCTTTTGATGACTTGATTCCTACTATAGAAAATTTTTTGACACACTTGTTTAGTATTATATTAAAAACATGATGTGACAATTGAAGGTTAGTGAAACAAAGATAGGAAAACTTGTTTCTTATTGATATTCTATGCATAGGTAAAGGTGTATATATATATAGATTGATGATCAAGTAATTAGGAAGGCATACTTTAGGAAGGCATACTAAGTAGGATCCCTGTAGCAAGCTTAGATTCTATACATTTTGTAAGACTCCCCTTCAAGCTAGAGAATAGATACTAATAATTCCCAGCTTGTTACAAATAAAATTGACATGTGCTAATGTTTTAGAGCATTTATGAAAATATCTCTCAATTGTTCCCTAGTTTTCAAATATCCTATAAAGATTAAGTTTTGCTTCTCCTTTTCACAAACGAAATGATAGTCAATTTCAATATATTTAGTTCGTTCATGAAACACAAGATTAGAAGCAATATGTAGAGCAACTTGGATATCACACCATAACTTTGCTAGTATTGGGGTTGTTATAGATTGGATAAGATAGGATCAAATAAGATTTTATAGATTAGGTCAGATTATATCAGGTACGATTGATTTTATCCTTGATTATGGCATATTATTTTATAATTAGTTCTCTTTAACTACTATAAATATGTATCAATACTCTATATAAAATAAAAAATACTTTTCTCTGTTTATAACATGGTATCAAAGTCAATCTTGGCTATTTGATTTTGTTTTAATCCAGTCCTGTCCAGTGAATAGACCTTGACATTTTTTTTGGCAAAGATCCTTTAGGAAACCATTTGATAGTTGGGTAATTAGAAACTCCATATTTGCTGCATAGACTCTTATGCTTATCACAGTCCACCATTCAATATCAAAATAGACTTTGCCTTCTTAAAGCTTGCCCCAAGCTTCTCATTCATGTGCGAGCTTTATTTTACAATGTGCCCACAAAGGATTGTAGAACATGATGAGAGCTCCTTTATCTTGACCAACGTCCTTCTTGTAGTTATCTTCCATAAAAACAACAATGTTGTCAACAAACTCTAATATGATGAACAAAGCCAAAGCTACTACAAAGACGCAGATTTGATTATACCTCTTTGTTTTATGCCTCTTTAGTTCCTCTTGTGTTGCAATGTAGGTCCCAAACTTTGGTGTGGTTAATTTTCTCGCCACTTTGATGTCCATCTTTGACGTCGTGCTTGTGTTAGTGCTTTGGTAATTTTGTGCTAGTACTGGAGGCTGCATTTGCTTGACGTTAACAGGAAGGTTAATTCTTAATAAGTTTTCTTGTTTTGTTCACTAAATTTTTTGGTTTACTTGACAAACAATTTTAATATAGATGAATACATGTTTGTGGTCGAAACCTTTGTGGGCATACTTGATTCATTTTACTGTTTTGTCCCTCTAGCTATTGAACAAAAATATTTGGTCGTAATTAATGTTATTCTTGTGATGCCTAAAATCATATAATATAATTAGATTGATCACAATTATCTAGATTGGTGTAAGACAGTTTGGATTTACTTAAGAAGCATTTCTAAACACCATCTTTGATGATCCACCGTCAAATCATACTCGTAAAGGATGCCTACAAGATGCACTCAATTATTTTTACAAAGATGACGCTCAATTATTTTTACAAATCCAAAATTCTATTAACAATAAGGTCATCAGTCTTATCAATCATTGTGAGTTTGTCAAAGAGTTGTTGGAATATTTAGAATTTTTATATTCACAAAAAGGAAATATTGCACGTACTTATGAAGTGTGTAAGGGGTTTTATCATATTGAATAACGAGACCAATCTCTTCAGGCATATTTTATGAATTTCAAAAAAATTATGAATAATTAAATGTGTTGTATCATTTAGTCCTGATGTCAAGGTTCAACAAGCTTAATGAGAGTAAATGGCGATAATGAGTTTTTTAGCTAGTCTTAACTCTTGGTTTGAAATTGTGTAAGTCTTAGATTCTTTCTAGTATGGAGATTTCTTGTCTACATGAGGTCTTTACTTGGATACTCTACATTATGTCAATACTTTTCATGCTCCCAACATTTCAACTTCTAGGCCTCTTTTGAGTCAAAAAAATAAATCCGACATTGTAAAATCATCTTAGAAGAATAATAACCGAGGAAGGACAGGAAATTGGGACAGGATGCAGGAAGAATTATTTGTTGATATTGTCATGAGTCGGGTAATATCAAACATACTTACTGAAAGCTGCTAAATAAATCTCAAAGATCTCCTTTTGCTCATGCTGCAGCTACTATTACTATATCAAACTCATCCACTAAGAAGACAATTAGTTTTATAGATGAATTTGCTAAATTTACCCACTACCTAAAAGCATTAATCTCACCTTATCGACACTATTGTTGACTTAGGTGACACATATAATTGTCTTCTTTTCTCTTCCTAACAATGGGTCATTGATTATGGTGCTTCAGATCATATGATATGTAATTCCAATGTCCTTTCTACTTTCCAGAAACACTCATCTTTTTCCTATGTTACCTCAGTTGACGGATCTACTTCTTTTATTATTGGTTTTAAAACTATTAAACTCGCTCCATTACTGTCTTTGCCATCGATCTTAAACCTCTCAAGCTTTTTCCTTTAATTTAATATATATGAATAAACTCACTCATGCCCTAAATTTCTTGCATCAACCAATATCAAAACTAGAGAATAACTTGGTGATATTTTAACAAAGCTTTAAACATCAATTATATTTGTAACAAATTGGGCTTGATTAATATCTATACTCCAACTTGAGGGGGAGTTATTGATTCAATAAGAAAAGGTCAAATAAGATGTTATAGTAGGTTCAAATAAGATGTTATTGATTAGATAAGATTATATCAGTTAGGATTGATTTTATCCTTGATTATAACATATTATTCTATAATTTGTTTTCTCTTTAACTATTACAAATATGTATCAATATTCTATACAATATATAATATAGAATACTTTTCTTAGTTCATAACAGATGCTTTAAGATCAGTTTCAGTTAAGAGTTGATATATTCGCATTATCTCACACATAGACTGTGCCAGTTATATATTCAAATTCTACACTAGATTGGGACGCAACATTTTACTTCTTACTTTTCTATGAGCTCAATTTTTTTCCAACAAACACATAACAACCGATAGTGAATTTTTGACCAATCTTGCAAATACCCAATTTGCTTTTGAGAAACACTCAATCTGATTGTATTCTTGATTTTCCTATAGTATCTCTCGCCTAACAGCTTTTTTTACTAACATAAGATTTTTCTAAAACAACTTCGTGATAAACTATTGAGAAGAAGTGGATTGACTTACAACACTAATAATATGCAATATTAGGACAAATTACTATAAATAGTTCAATTTTCTAACAAGTCTTCTATATTTCTCAAAATCTTCAAATAAGTCTCCATCTTTTGTAAGTTGTAATTTAGGAAGATCGCATGTCTTAGCTGCCAACTTTCCATTCTCAATTAATAAGTCAAGCACATATTTCTTTGTGATTAAAAAAATGTCTTCTTTGTTTTTGTCACCTCAACTCCCAAAAGATTCTTCAAAACCAAAACCACAAAATCTTTTTTTGTGAAATTGACCATTAAGAAAGGACTTCATGGATGAAATGATCACTTTCAATAATGACAATATCATCCATATACACGAGAAGGAGAATAATGTTAGTTGTACAATGTTGATCGAAAATCAAGTGGTTAGACTTATTTAATCCAAATGTTTTCACTACCTGCCTAAATTTTCTAAATCAAGCATGGAGACTCTTTTTAAATCGTATAGGGACTTTTGAAAATGACAAACTTTCACATCTGCCTCCTGAGCACCAAACATAGGTGATTACTCCATATGCACTTCTTCCTGAAGGTCACATATAAGAAGATATTTTTGATATCCAACTGATATAAAGGTCAATCATAAATAGTTGTCACTGAAATGAATAGGCGAAGAGGTCAAGTTAGCAACAAGAGAGAAAGTGTTAGAATAATCCATTCGATAAGTTTGAGCATAGCCTTTTACTACAAGTAGCGCTTTAAGTCAAGTCAATGATTCGTCATAATTGACTTCGATTGCAAACACTCATTTACATCTAATAGTCTTCATTCCAATAGGTAAGTTCACTAAACCCCAAGTACCATTAGCACCTAAATAACATTGCATTAGGTAGGATGGAAAAAGGCTTCATTAGCAGTTTTTGGAAGAGTCACATCATCAAGGGATGCATCAAAGGAACTAGAAGACAAGTGATCATTAGGAAACAAATGATGAGATAGGATAAGCGCACTAACCTTTACCTTTGCGAAGAACAATTGGAAGATCAGGATCATTAGTTGTTGGATCTTATGACAAAGAAGATTATTGTTCAAGGACTTAAATCAGGAGGTCTCTACATTCTGAATACTCATTTGTGCAAACCCATTGCTTCTTCAGGTATTTTAACTCCTTTTGAAGCTCATTGTTTGTTAGGACATGCCTCCTTACTTCTATTGTAGAAGTTATTACCTTAGTTTCGTAATGTATCTTCTTTGGATTGGGAGTACTATTAGTTTGCCAAGATTGGGGGTACTATTAGTTTGCGAAACATCGTTTGTCCTTAATCCTTCGGATCACTAAAAGAGCCAATTTTCTTTTTAAGTTAATTCATTATGATCTTTAGGATTCATGTCTTGTTTTGTTCAAAATTTAATTTTGATATTTTGTTACTTTTGCTGATGATTTTTCTTGTGTGACTTGACTTTATTTTATAAGGATCATTCTGAATTATTTTTCTTTTTTTCTTTTTTTATTTTGAATTAAAATGTAGTTTAATACCAGCCCATACATTGAGAAGCAAATGCCAAAGAATATTTTTTCAAATGGTTTCAAACTTGCATGATTTAGGATGGAATATTTCATCAATCTTCGTATGTTGACACGGCATCTCAAAATGGTGTGGTTTCAAACTTGCATTGTTGGGTCCGCGACGTCTGGGCCGAGCCACAGGCTCTCGGCGAACCCAGGCACCGGTGGATTTTAACCCCCTGCGG
>JANIHY010000004.1:42924432-42938794 GCA_027479065.1 Erythroxylum brevipes | reverse complement strand
CCGCAGGGGGTTAAAATCCACCGGTGCCTGGGTTCGCCGAGAGCCTGTGGCTCGGCCCAGACGTCGCGGACCCAACATGCATGATTTAGGATGGAATATTTCATCAATCTTCGTATGTTGACACGGCATCTCAAAATGGTGTGGCTAAAAGAAGAAAATTAACGTCACCTTAAAACAACCAAGCACTCTTATTCCAAATGCACACTCTTAAACAATTTTGGTCTTATTCACTTTTCACAATCTAATTTTTGATTAATCACGTCTTCATCTATTCTTTGTGTAAGATTTTTTATAGTATTCTTTTTCCTACTAAACTTTTGTTCTCTATTACGTACTAAATATTGGTAGTACTTGGTTTGCTCGTGATATTCTTCCTTAGGAAACTAAGTTATATCTTAAATCTTTAAAATATGTTGTCCTAGGTTGCCCTTTTCTACAAAAGAAGTGTGGGTGCTACCATCATTATCTTAATAAGTATCTTGTATCAGCTAATGTTACCTTTTTGGAACATATTCATTTCTTTCTTACTTCGACTTCTTTTGGCAAGGAGGATGATGATTTGTTGGTTTATAAGGTCACATATCAGTCCACTAACGTTGCTTCTACACCTAGTACTCTTACCCAACCACCATCACCACCTATTTGCTTAATATATTGCAAACATCAAGACCATCCCAATACACGTTCAGTACTTGTCTCTTCTTCGACATGAGATCCAACAACCATTCATCCTGATCTTAAGGAGGAGTATGGCAAAGTTTGTTAAAATATATCAAATTAAAGGAAAATCCTAGTGGGTTCAAGACAGAGGACAAGTAAAGTAATGGAGTAGTGTGTAAAATGCCAGAGCCAAGAACAGAGGAAATAGATTCATTAGCTAAAGTAACATGGGAAGGAGATGTGTGTTTCTAGAAAGTAAAGAAAATATTAGAATTATGTCAGATGATTTGAGGCACTAGAATCAATGACCCATTATAATGAACAGAAAAGAAGACACATAATTATGTTAAGTTAAAAATGGCAATGATAGGGTGAGATGAACTTTTTAAGCTTCTTTGTATTGAGTGAATTTAGAAAATTCATCTGTAGAAATTATAATTTTCTTCTTAGTGAATGAGTTAGGTGAACTAGTAATAGTTGTTATATTAGCTAAATGAGACTTTTGAGATTTGTTTTGAAACTTTCGGCACATTGTTTTTGGTATTGCTAGCTCATGGCAATAACAACAGACAACTCCTTCAGCATCCTGACTTTGGTTGTCACAACTCCCTTTACCTCCTATAGTATTACTCCTACAATATGACCTTCTAATGTTAGATCCATTATTTCTACTAGCAAGAGCACTAAGAGTTTGACTAGTGGGAACAACAAATGCATGGTCATCTTTGCAAAGTATTCAAGTGAAGACCTTGTATATATATGGATTGACGATCTACTAATTAGAAAGGTAATTAGGATCCCTATAATTAAGCCTTTTGGATCACTATAATCAATCTTAGAATCTAGATAATCTGTAAAAAGTAGTAACAGTCACTCCATGCTGTCATGGATTGGAATTTGGTTCATTTTTCTTGCTTATTTAGATTAGTAGATTTTGGAAAAGATTAAGGCTGCTAGTGAACAAAACATTTTTCTTCGTTTTTCTTAGAGAGCATCTTCTACTTTTTGAGAAAATATTTTGACGTGAAAAATGTTTGACATAGTTTAGAAAGGAGAAAAGAATGTCCTCGATGAGAACAACAATTGTTTTCATTGAAAACTCAATTCAATTAGATGTTGAAGTACTATTTAAGTTCTCTCTAAATTTCTCAATCAATTAAAATGTCAATCAAACAAAGTATTCCGTTTCTCTTGTTATATGTTGATAATGGTTAATGTTGTTTGTAATGTATTCTTGATAGGGCATGGCCATAAGAGGGCTAAAAACCTCGTTTCAATACATCCCATGGACAAAATTCAGGGAAATAAAAGGTAATTCATGCTCAATCTGTCTTTGAGGTATATGGTACTTGATTAGATAATTTCATATTCTTTGAACTTTTTTTTGCTTGCCTATTTTAGTTCTTTTTGAAAATTTCCTATTTTTAGTCGTTTACTATTTGAAATATATCAATGACATTGACATTGTTAAATTTATGCATGTTTTTAAGTCACCTATCCTTACCATCATATGTTGAGTAAGAGAATGATTCAACGGAAAGTTCAGTATATTTGAGTATAGAAATAGAAAACCATGATAAATATGAGAGCTAATAAAAAACTCATTTTCATTGATTTCTAATAGAGTTTATGGAAGGAATTAAAGTTTTTAATCGCTTAAGCTTTCTCATTAAAAAAATTGAAGGGAATTGGAATTGAAAATCAATACAAAATATATGACTATGAAAAATGCTATTCTTTTTACTACCTTTTTGAATAATCAGCTATATTGTTTGATCTTAATAAGGGCTATGAACTTCCTACATATGTAGAGGTTATTTAAAATAAAAAGGCAATGTGAAAGTGAAATTTGAACTCTTGAAAAGATGCCTTACAAATTCATCCATGTTAGGGTCAATGGACATTGTTTGTTCTTATAAACTGAAATGAGTGATTCAGTTATTCATTTGGTATCTAGACTATATACTACAATGCTACTTATAAGAGATACAAAGTATAAACCTAGGAACTAAATAGTCCCTAACTTTACTAAATTATATACAGTTTCCTATTTTGTATCATTGACTAAAAATTGAACATTTACATCGGTAAAATTAATAAGATTTGAACCACATTAAGGCAAAAATTCCTGCTTCCAATACTCCTCCTCAAGCTGGCTTGAATGTCTTCCATGGCCAGCTTACTAATTTGGTTGTCAAATTGTTTCTTGTATAAACCTTCCGTGAGCACGTCTTGACATAATTTGAAGGAGGAATTTTTTATTCATCTCTAACTAAGAGGCAGACATTAGCTTTATACACATCAACCCTAGTACAAAATAGGAAATAAATTTGTATAGATTTGTTAGATCCCATAATTTATGGGATACTTTATCCTAATTTTATGGACATAATCATATAGATTATGTTTTTCTACACTATCCCTGAAGCTGGTTAATATTCATTAGCCATCCCCAGCTTGGATCTAATGCTTTGAAACATGGGACTGCTCAACCCTTTGATAAGCACGTGTGCAAGTGGGCTATGTGTAGAATCGTAAGATTTACAAAGCAACGCACTCTCCATCTTTTCCTTGATATAAAGTGTTTGTCAACTTTGATTTGCTTTATTCTATCATGTTGCACTAGGTTGTGAGCTATACTGATGGTAGATTTGTTGTCACAGTAAAGTCTCATTAGGCCATCCCACACCACTTGATCTTCAAATCTTCCAATTAATCTTCAACCAAATCATAAATACCTTGAGTCATTGCCCGAAAATTAACCTCTACACTAGATTGCACTATCACATTCTATCTTTTGCTTTTCTGTGTCACAAGTTTTCCACCAAGAAAGGTGCAATATCCAATGGTTAACCTTCTATCAACAAATGAATACTTCAAGTGCTAGACCTCCATTCCTTTTGAACATAATTCCTTTCCTTGATGTTCCTTTGAGATACTATAGCATTTGGTAAGCTGCTTGCAAATGGTCTTCCTTTAGATTTTGCATGAATTGGCTAATCAAACTAATTGCATATGCTATATCTGGTCATGTGTGAAACAAATAAATGAGTTTTTCTACTAGGCATTGATATGCTCGTCCACAGTAGTATCTTCCTCTGCTATTCCAAGATTAATATTTGAATCTATTGTAGTACTTGATGGTTCGCATGTTGTTTTACCCGTTTCCTTGGGAAAATTTATAATGTATTTTTGTTGGGAGATAAAAATGCCCTGCTTAGATGAGCAACCTAAGTCCTAGAAAATAGTTCAACCTCCGTAGTACCTTGATCTCAAATTCTTTAGACAAACGACTTAAGATCTCTTTCTTTTTAACATCATCAGCTGTCACAATTATATCATCAATGTACACCAAAGGAATTGTGACTCCCCCATAGATGAGTGCGTAATGAACAATATGTGATTCCACTGGCTTTGTTTGTGTCTCATAGTCATCATAACTCCTGCAAAAAATAAAAGTAATTAGGTTTGCAACTGGAGCAAAAGTCTCTAGATAATCAACTCTATAGGTTTGAGTATATGCCTTGGCTACCAACCTTACCTTGTATCTTTCTATGGATCAATTTGCTCTATATTTAATTGTGTACAACATCCAACCGGTTTCTTCCTAATTGGAAACTTCACTAACTCCCAAGTTTTATTTTTCTGCAATGCCTCCATCTCTACATTTATAGCTTATTTCCATTTCTCATTGGACACGGCCTCTGATAAGGTAGTAAGGATGGTAATGGTGTTTAGACAAATAAGAAAGGCTTTATGGGATGGCAAACAAGTTTTAATAGACAAAAATTGTACAAGAGGATGTTGAGAAGAGCAATTAGAATAAGTTTCCAGTATTCTATTTATGCAGGAATATATAGGTTAAACTAGGAAAGTAATCCCTATAATAATGCTAAAATCCCTATGGCTATATTATTTACATTAACTATGTAATCCCTATGATTACGTTAACAACAGTTATATTTCTATAACACTCACCCTAACCTGGAGCATAGATATTGATCATGCCTAGCTTGTTACAAATATAATTAACCCGATTCCCCAGGGTAAGTGTGTGTGCGTTTACCTTTACGAAGAGCAATAGGAAGGTAAAGGCTAACATCAGGTAGTGGTGAGAAATTTGGAGACAAAGCAGAATGGGTCCGGTCCATGTCATGTCCGATGGGACCTGATTCAATAGACTGTTGCACATGTCAAGAATAAACCTAACGAATAACAGGTCGAGAGAGAGGAGAAACTACTTCTTCACTACCAGTATAAATAAGAACATCGTCCCCAGAATCACTAGAGTGCAAAGAAGAAGGCACAAGAGAACCAAAGAAGGGGCTATGCTCAAAAAAGGTAACATCAGCAAAGACCAAGTAACGACCCAACAAAGGAGAGTAACAACGATATCCTTTTTTAGGGCGCGAATATCCCAGAAAGACACACTTGAGAGATTTGGGATCCAATTTCGAGACCTGAGGTTCCATGTCTTAAACAAAGGATGTACACCAAAAAATTCGGGAAGCAAAAGGGAACAATGTATATGAGGGAAAGAGAAGGGACTATGGAATCTGATCGTCAAGAACAGAAGAAGGCATTCGGTTGATTAGGAAACAAGCAATAGAGATTGCATTGGCCCAGAAAACTTTTGGGACCTGCATATGGAACATTAGTGCCCGGGCAACTTCTAACAAGTGACGATTCTTTCGCTCGGCTACGCCATTTTGTTAAGGGGTAACCATACATGATGACTGATGAATAATACCATGCTAATAGAGATAAGATTGAAAAGTATGGGAAACATATTCTTTAACATTATCACTTCTCAAAATGCAGATGGATTTGTTAAATTGAGTCTTAATTTTAGCATGAAAGGCACAAAATATATTAAACATGTTTGGTCGAGATTTCACAGGATAAAGCCAAGTAACCCGAAAATAATCATCAATAAATGTCACAAAATAACGAAAACCATAGTTGGATGAATAGGATAAGGACCACATACATTAGTATGCACCAAGTAAAAGGAAGACTCAACTTGTTTATTTAATCTAGGAGAATAAGATATCCTATGATGTTTGGCAAATTGCCAAGCTTCACACTCTTAAGACCGATTCTTATTTAAGATTAGGACATAACTTTTGTAAAACTGAGATAGACAGATGACCAAAATGACAATGAAGTTGCAAAAGGGAAGATAAACTTGTGCAAGCAATCGATTGAGGTACTATTTTAGAAGTTGAATCAAGAGCATATAGGCCATTTACCAAACGCCTTTTACCAATAATCTGCTTTGTCCCAAGATCCTTAAATAGACAATAATCGAGATAGAAAACAACACAAGAGTTGAGACTTTTGGTGAGTTGATTAACAGATAATAGGTTAAAAAGGAAATGGTGATAAACATAAAACAGATGACAATGGGAGAGATTTTGTTAGGTTTGCTATCCCACGCCCAATTACAGAAGTGGTAAATCCATTAGCTAAAGTAACACAAGGTAAATCAATAGTAGACTTGAAAGAAGAGCGGATACCTATGTTGCCAGTCATAAGATTAATAGCACCTGAGTCAATAACCCAACTACGAGATGAGGTGGAGAGGCAGGCAGTAAGGTTACCTATATTAGCCAAAGCTGATGTCGCAAAGGGTGGCCGTTGCAAATCATAGGTGGCTGAAATTTATTGATAGGCATTGGTTAAACGAGCTTGCCCATCCGTTTAAATTGTGATAGAAGGCAAGGATGACTGAGGAAGGGGTAGGACACCATCCTGAGTAGCCACGTTTGCAAATTTTCTGTTATTATTCTGATCTGAGTATTTGGGAGGCTTACTGTGGATTTTCCAGCAATTCTTACAGGTGCGAGGGGTGCCATTTTTCCCAACAACAGAAGCACTATTGTTTCCACCTTTGTCATCGCGATTGTCTACCACACCAACACAAATCAACAATACCCAAAAACAGACCAGACATTCAGACAGGTACAAAGGAAGCAACGTCGGAGGAAGAAATCGATTTGGTAGACAGCGACTCACACGCACTTAGACATCAACGTATGGAAACAGCGTCTTCAACTGGGCAGCGCGTGCAGATCACACGCTTGGAGTCCGACGACCGGATTTGAAGGGATTGTCGATCGGCACCAATAGAGTCTTCTGAAGGAGGAGGTTAGATAATTTCTCCAAAAAATGTGTCACCCACACAATCGGTACACTGCCACACAATAGGGCAGAAAACGAAAGACAAAAAACTAAAGAAGAGACCCAGAAACTCGACTAGGCTCTGATACCATGAGAAGAATGAGAAGAATATGTTTTCTTTATCTTTATTAGAATGATACTACAGGCATTTATATAGGAATATATAGGTTAAACTAGGAAAGCAATCCCTATAATCATGCTAAAATCCCTATGACTGTGTTATTTACATTATCTATATAATCCCTATCATTATGTTAACAACAGCTATATTTCTATAACAGAAAACATAGTGCAAGAAAAGGACTGGCTAAACAACTGAAAGGTTTCACTTCTAAGAAAATCTACAGCCCTGATACTATTACATAATTTGAAGGAGGAATTTTTTATTCATATCTGACTAATAGACATATATTAGGCTTTTACACACTAACCTTAGTATTAGATCCCTTGATTTATGAGATACTTTATCCTAATTTTATGGACATAATTAGTACTAGATTTTGTGGACATAATCGTACATATTACATTTTCCCACATATCTGCTACTTTTTTAGTAGTAGGTACATTTTCCCACACATCTGCTACTTTTTTAGTAGTAGGCATATAAATCATAGAAATCCTATTAATTTTCAAGTGAGAGCATCTACTACTTTTCCAGTAGTGGTTATTTAAATCATAGAAATCGTGATAATTCTCAAGTGAGCACATCTGCTACTTTTTTAGTAGTGGGTATTTAAAACATAGAAATCATGATAATTATCAAGTGAGTGCATCTACTATTTTTGTCAATAGTAGGTGGTGACCTTTGAGGGACTTAATTCATATTGATGCAAGATAAGGTTTTGAAAGATAAGTAGCTCGATTGACTTTAGAAAGATAACAACTTTTACATTGAAAAGGGCAATCAACTTAGGAAACAAATGTTTAAGATATGGAAAACTACGATGTCCTAGTCTATAATGTCAAAGCATTATTTGTTTGCCAACATAAATTGAATTGATACCACTACTATAGCCTTGAGTTGGTTTAATTCTGGAGACTTCCTCATCAAAATGGTAAAAACCATTAACTATTCTAGAATTGCCAATCATCTTCCCGAATTTTTGGTCCTAAAATTCACAATGACATGTAAAGAAGAAAACATGACTGTTAGAGTCTTTAGATAATTTTCTATCAAACAATAAATGCTTGCTAGTTTAGGAACATAAAGAGCCAATTTAAGAGTTAAAGTTCGTCAAATTCCTATTTGAACTTTTTCCATAATGGGTGAAAGACTCCCATTACCTATACTATCTCTTTCAATTCTAGAATAGGTAAAATAAGTTTTGAACAAAGAACATAAGGTCATGTGATCATATGCCCTTGAATTAATGATCAATGTGGCAACATTTTTACTGCAAGATAGTGCTTTAGGATTGCTGCCTGTTTGTGCAGGAGAACCGCTAAGGGTACTAGATAAGGAATTGGTTTCTACCTATCAAGCACTTTTTTTTGATACATTCATGGCTAAATTTTTCAGAGTCAAAGCCTCACTCCTTTAATCAAGTTTGACATATCGACGACTTTGTTCCCTTCTTACTTTAGCAAAGGCTACACTAATAGGAAGAAGTGGTTGGCGGGCAATTATCCTCCCTCTAACTTCCTCAAATTCAATATTAAAACCAATCGAGAATATGTAGATATAACTTTCAGAAAAGAATTTTTAGATATGATAATGCTTCATCTTTCTGTAATGATTACAGTCCTCAATTTATTTCCATTCATAGTCGTTGAATGAATCCAAACCTTGCTATAACCTTTTCAATGAATTGAAATACTTGGTGACATTATCCTCTCATCAATACATCTAGGTGACATCATCCCAAAGTTCATTGGTTGATGGATAACACATAGTTGGGACTGATATCCTCTTCCATGGAATTCGCTAGAACATCATGACCATGGAGTTTCAGCAGCCCAAGTAGCATACATGGTCTCTTTTTTCACTGGAGCCTTCTTTTATTCTCTCGTCAAATAGCATACTTGCCTAATCAGCATCAGAAACATTCAATATGAGTATGTCCATGATTTTCATGCAATTTTCGTTGTCTAGGAATTTCCTTTAAGTAACATAAGATTTCTTCTAAAGTAGGCCAATAGTATACTATTAGGGAAGACATGATTTGGCTTATAATACTATCAAAAAATGTTTTATCAGGATGAGTAGTTGGAAGCTAGTTTAATTTTTTAACTAGTCTTCTATATTTCTTAGGATCTTTAGATAAGTCTCTATCTTTTGTGAGTTGTAGATTAGGAAGCATTGGAGTATTGTATAGCTTAGCCCCCAACTTCCCAGTTTCAGTTAATAAGTCAAGCACATGTTTTCTCTAAGGTAAGTCAAGCACTGGTACTCCTTTTGTAGACAAGAGTGTTCCAGGAAACCACATTTTAAGGATTTGGGATATAATTTAGTCGCCTGAAGACGAATATTGATGCAGGAACGTCTCGAAAAGATTGGGAAAGAATTGAAAAAGAATCAACAAAGTTTGGAGAAGTTTTGTTCTTCTCGGGTAGAAAACTGGCAGTGGCTTTTAGGTCATTTTCTGGAAAAATAGAGACAGAATCAGGGTTTGGTGTAGAAGGAAAAGTTGTAGAACAGTTTGTGCTAGTGAGTTTAGACACAAGAATAGGACGATTTGGTTAAGGGACGAGTGAGTTATGGGGGTTTTAGTGCAGGCATATCTGGCTGGGCGACGGGAAAATTCTAGGCGATGGGATAAGATTCAGTCGGGAATTTTGGATGATTGGGAAATCGATCTTTGGTGATTCTTGATTTGAATTTGTAGTTCAGGATGTGCTCTAAAACATGGCTTTGGAATTTCATTCAAACGAATTCAACCTGCTTCATAGGACAGATTCTAAAACGGGCGGGCAGATTCAATCGACACTGGAGCAATCAACAACAACGATCAAATTTGGATTATTTTCGGAAAATAATCAAACCCAATTGTTTTTCGGAAAAAAACAACAAAAAACCCAGACAATTTCTTGCCAACAGATCTAAGAGAAAAACTCTCAAAATTTGGAAATTTTTGATAAGTTATGAATATGGTCATTAGCTAGATTTTGGGATAGCTTATAAGGAAAGTGAACCAACAAGTCAACCGGTTCATGTCTCTTCAGCTGCCCCTGAACCGAAACTAAACCCAACACTAAAAACTCACCTTTAAGTCTCCAAATAACCTGAAGATGGGAGACCAAAAGGCTGGTTCAACACAATCAAACCGAAACAAACAAAAAAAACCAATCCAAAAATATAAAACGTCAACCGGCCAAAACACTAATACAAGCCAGACCAAATACGTCAAACATACAATATAAATTCTCAAATAACATAAAGTAAAGTCTTCAAATGTCAATTTAAGGAGTTAAAACAGCGATCACCAAATGGGCCGAAGTTAGCTTGGAACTTAAGCATTAAATCCAAGCCAACTTCACCTTGTTCTTCACCCGGATCATTTTCTTCACCTTGATTTTCTTTGTCTTCATCTTTTTCATCAAATCCCATGGCTTCCAAGTCCTTCAAAACTTGTGGAGATGGTCCTCCATCATCCTCTCCCTCTTGAGAGTTAGCCTCGGTAGTAGGAATTTTGGCCACAGTGTCATCTTTATAAGGTTTGAGATCACTTACATTGAAGCTATTGGAAATTTTGTAGCTCTAGGGCAGCTCCACCTTATATGCATTGTTGTTGATCTTCTTGAGTACCTTGAATGGACCGTCGGCTCTATTGCTAAGCTTTGACTTCCTTCCAAACCGATCCTTCCTCAAATGCACCCAAACTAGATCTCCCTCCTTGAACTCGACCAGCTTTTTCTTCTTTGCTAGTCTTGTATAGGCTTCATTGTGCTTCCTTATATTTTCCATCACTTGCTCATGAATCTTCACAATTTGTTCACTGCTTTTTTCAGCCACAATGCTAAAAATGGGGTTAGCTTGCACAAAAGGAGTTAAACAAAGTGGAGTCAAAGGATTAGCTCCATACACAATTTGAAATGGTGAGTACTCGATTGACCTAGACTTAGAACAATTATATGCAAACTCGGCATGTGGTAGCATGGCATCCCATCCTTTAGTTTTTCCTCTCAAAAGACTTCTTAAAATCCCTCCTGAGGACCTATTGACAACCTCGGTTTGGCCATCTGTTTGTGGATAAAAGGCTGTGGAAAATTTCAATTTTGTCCCTAATCTATCCCATAAGACTCTCCAAAAATGACTCATAAACTTCACATCCCTATCACTAACAATGCTTCTCGGCAAGCCATGCAATTTAACCACATTATGAAAATACAAGTCCATCACATGTTGAGCATCATTTGATTTAACACAAGGAATGAAATGTGCCATTTTAGAAATCCTATCTTCCACAACCATGGCACTATCAAAACCCCTCCTAGTTCTCGGCAAACCTAGAACAAAATCCATACTCACATCTTCCCAAGGTTTTGTAGGTGTAGGCAAAGGTGTGTAAGGGCCGTGGGCTTGGGATGTCATCTTGGCTCTACTACAAGTATTACAACCGGCTAGTAACCTAGACACATCTCTATGCATCCCCGGCCAAAAGAAGTTTAAAAGGACTAGCTCATAGGTTTTCTCTCTCCCAAGATGACCAACTAGTCCACCCCTATGGACTTCTCTCAAAATTACCTGCCTAAGTGAACAATTTGGCACACAACATGCACCATTTTTGAACAGAAAACCATCATGCAAAACAAAGTCCCTAAATACAACATTACACTCAGTAGTCCTAGCAAGAATTGGACCGAAATCTTTATCACTCTCATACAAAACCTTTAGATCATCAAATCCTACAACATGTGCATACATTGAATTTAAAAGGAGGAATTTGCGAGACAAAGAATCCGCAACAACATTGGTGGTCCCTTTTTTATACTTAATGATAAAGTCAAACGATTGAAGAAACTCAACCCAAGTAGCATGTTTTTTGGCTCAAGTTAGCTCGACTTTAGACATATTTGAGTGAATCATGATCAGTGAAAAGAACAAACGGATTGGCAAGAAGATATGGCCGAAAATGCCTAACACCCTAACAATTGCATAAAACTCTTTATCATATGTAGTGTATCTTTGTCTAGCATCATTGAGTTTTTCATAAAAGAATGCAATTAGTCTACCCTCTTGGCTAAGAACAACCCCTATGCCTACCCCGCTCGCATCACATTCAAGTTCAAACGGTGCACTAAAATCAGCAAGTCTCAAAACAGGTGCCTTTGTGATCAAATTTTTAAGGGTCCTAAAAGCTAGAGTAGCTTGAGGAGTCCACTTGAACTCACCCTTTTTCATGCATTTGGTTATAGGAGCAGTTATAGTACTAAAATTTCTGATAAATCTCCTATAAAAAGAACAAAAACCATGAAAGCTTCTAATTTGTAAAAGATTGCTTGGGACCAGCCAATCAATGATGGCTTGGACCTTTGAGGGATCCATCTTTATGCCATCTTGGCAAACAACAAAGCCTAAGAATGTCAAGGAATGATCACAAAAATGGCACTTATCAATGTTGGCATACAAAGACTCTCTAGCTAACACATCAAACACAGATTTCAAATGTAGCACATGTTCATCTAGACTCCTAGAGAAAATCAAAATATTATCAAAATATACTTCAACAAAGTGATGAAGGAAAGGTTTAAGGACCTCATGCATAAGTCTCATGAAAGTTGATGGAGAATTGGACATCCCCATCGGCATCACCAACCACTCAAAAAGACCCTCACGTGTTTTGAAAGTTGTTTTCCACTCATCTCCCTCTCTCACTCTAATCTGATGAAATCCGTTGGCAAGATTAAGTCTAGTGAAAATTGTTGCTCCATGTAGATGATCTAACATGTCGTCAAGTCTAGGAATGGGGTACCTATACTTGACCGTAATCTTGTTCACTGCCCGTGAGTCAATAACCATCCGCCACTTCCCATTTTTCTTTGGTACAACAAAGGCCGGAGCTACACAAGGAGATGTAGATGGCCTTATAAACTCTCGGTCAAGCAAGTCATCAACAATAGCTCTCAATGCTTCACCCTCTTTTGGACTCATCCGGTAGGATTGTTTATGTGGAATAACGGCTCCCGGAACAAAATTGATTTGATGTTGTATGGTCCTCAAAGGGGGCAGCCCCTTAGGAAGTTATTTTGGGAACACAGTTGGATACAACTCAATCAACTCTTGGACAACTTGTGGAATGGGAGCTCTCGGCCTCTTGTCATCTTCCAACCCAATCGGATCAAAACTTGGCAATTCATCCCTAATTGCTTCCCTTTCTTCAACACTCAACAAAACTTGTTCATTTTCAACCCTTGTAGGTGCAACCGGTTTCAATGGAGTTAGAATAAACCTCCTACCCATGTGGTCTAATGTGTATGTATTTGCTCTACCTTGATGGCTAACATCACGGTCAAATAGCCAAGGCCTTCCCAAGACCAAGTGACACGCACTCATGGGAATTACTTGGCACCAAGCTTCATCCTTGTAGCCACCAATTGCAAACGGTACTAAGCATCTTCTACTAACCCGAATCTCATGCTTCTTATCCAACCAAGTGAGCTTGTAGGGGTTTGGAATAGGCTCGGTCTTGAGCTTCAACTTATCAACCATCTCATTTGAAACTACATTTTCACAAGCTCCACTATCAACTACAATTTTACACTTCTTTCCACCGGTTATGCAAGTGGTGTGAAAAAGTGATTTTCTTCTTCAATCTTCTCCACCATTCTCACTATTCAACAATCTACACAACACTAACATTTCAGCTTGGACCTCCTCATTGTTTGCATATTCGGCCACCAACTCTTGACGCTCGTCCCCCTCTTGAAATTCCCCAAAAAGTTAATTTTTCATCTCCAATTCCACCTCTTGATCAATGGCGTCCATCTCTCGAATGGTCATGATAGCTCGGTTGGGGCATTCGGCACTAAAATGACCATAGCCTTAGCGCTTAAAGCATCTTAACTTGGTTTTAGGGACTGGTGGAGTTTGAGGAGTTTTTGGAGTGTAGAGTTTAGGAATGAATTGTGTTGGTGAAATGGTGGACGGTGGCTTTGGTTGGGAAGGTGAGGCTCTTTGTGGAGTTGTTTGTGTAGGAAAATTTGGCTTTATTGGTGGTGGAAGTGGGCTGGTTCTTTTGGGAAAGTTATGGCTCGGTTTGGATAGTGTTGGCTAGGTAGATTTCAAGTTAATCTCAACCCTAAAGGCAAGTCTTTTGGCTTCACTCAAAGTGTCAAAAGGATAAGTCTTCGCAAAGTTTTGCAAGTCAATGTCAAGTCCCCTGACAAACCGTGTGATAACTACCTCTTCACTTTCTTCCAATCCACACTTCAAAAGGAATTGTTCAATCTCCATCACATAGTATTCAACTTGCCTTCTATTTTGCTTCAACCCAAACATCTTATCTAACATTTGCTGCCTATGTTGAGGAGGCACAAATGTCTCTTCTAACTCAATTTTCATCCTATCCCATGTAGTAAT
>JANIHY010000004.1:42873633-42903950 GCA_027479065.1 Erythroxylum brevipes | reverse complement strand
ATTATTTGAATATTAATTTGTTGTTAATGTTTTGAAAACAACCTTTGAGGTAAGGCCACATATAATTAGACTTCCGTAAATTCCGACCCTAAACGAGATTTATATCAGATGGTATTATTGTTGGTGTTAATATATTTTTTCTTTTAATTCTTGCATGTTTTTATATTTTTCTATCATTACTAACCAAATTGTTTAATTTTCATTTAAAAATAGATTGTAACAGTTTAAGTTCATTAAATAAATGAAATTCATTAATTAATTGTAGGTTTTACAAGTGGAATGTTAATATTAAGTCATAAATGTTTAACTAATAAATTTGACAAATTGGTGTGCTTGGTGGGGAGTAATAGAAAAAAAAGGTATAAGTATGGAATGAAAACTCATGTTTGGTATCAATTTATTATTAAAGAAGTCACACTTTCATTCCTCCATTTTCAACAATACCCAATTTTTCTGGATTACCAAAAGGATAAGATTCATTGTTGACAATACTCTATTTTTATTTTCACTATATTCATTTGTATTCTTATTTCCATTACTTTACGTGAACCACACATTTCTATTATGTTTTATTTTTAACGGAAAAGTTTTTAATATTATGAATTTAACATATTAGACTTTATTATTAAATAGATATTAATTAATATATTTTTAATGTACTATATTATAAATAAACTCTTATTAATTTAAAATTATCAAAAGTTTGGATTAAATAAATACTGTTTATAATTTAAATATTAATATTAAAATCTAATTTATAAACATGAAATGAAATTTGAAAACGAAATTTGTATATATTTTTTGTGAAGATAATTGATAAAAATGGTGTGAGCGTATTCGAACCTGCCGCTTTTGTCCAGCAGTTCTGGGAAAGATATATGTCCATGGATGACCATTGGCGGGCTGACCTCTTTGTTTCAGCTTCCTTTTCTGTTGGTTGTTCCAAGAATTGGTAATTCAGGCATCTCATACAGTCTCTATATACATGTCAAAGTCTCAATCAACTCATTCCATTGTCGTTACTACTTTTAACTCTTTTAGAGTTGTAACCTTCCCATTTTATTTCATTCCTCAGCTCTTTCAAGTTGTTACCTTTGCTTGCTCTTGTTATTCATTTCTGCGTTTTTGCTTGTAAATGCTTTTTGGGTATTCAACAGAATTAAACATACCATTTTTGGGAGAATCCTGGCGATTTTGTTTGTTCTCGTTTAGCAAGTGTTCAGTAATTTACTCATTTCCAAGCTTAGAGCATGAATTTCCACCTGGATATCTTTTAAATTTGATTCTTTTCAGTTTGTGTTCAGTGGCTTAACTTTTCTAGTTTGTTTCTTGTTCTCAGTTCTGACCTTTCTAGTTTGACTTTCTTAGTTTGCTTATAACCTGTTTGAGTTTTTGCAGAGACACTATCGACTTTTATGGTTCGTATACCGGGTTAGCTCCGAATCAGTAAAGCATGGCTTCATCATTGTTTAGAAACATTCAAACCTATCCTTTATTGCTATCACCGTCTGCATTGTTCAGGAGAAACAATGGTGTTCTGTTTTGCACTCTGAACAGCACCACACAAACTGCCACACAAGAAAAACAGTCGAGTGTGCAAACCAAAGTCTCACCACAAAGCAAGGTTAAAACAGTAGACAAACTCTTGAAGGACTATGAGGCAATCATTGGTATAGAAACTCACGTCCAACTATCCACTTTAACTAAGGCCTTTTGTGGGTGCCCTTACAATTATGGAGCTCAACCTAACACCACTATATGCCCCATCTGCATGGGTTTACCGGGTACTTTACCTGTCTTAAACTCCAAAGTTATTGAATTTGCTGTGAAATTGGGTCTGGCACTCAATTGCAAACTGTCTCTGAGCTCAAAGTTCGATAGGAAACAATACTTTTACCCTGATCTTCCAAAGGGTTATCAAATATCACAGTTTGATATACCAATTGCAACTGGTGGCTACGTTGATTTGGATCTTCCTGTGGAACTTGGTGGGGGGCATAGGAAGTTTGGCATTACAAGGGTCCACATGGAAGAAGATGCAGGG
Source organism: Erythroxylum brevipes (assembly GCA_027479065.1). Taxonomy (NCBI): domain Eukaryota; kingdom Viridiplantae; phylum Streptophyta; class Magnoliopsida; order Malpighiales; family Erythroxylaceae; genus Erythroxylum; species Erythroxylum brevipes. The sequence continues at coordinate 42,901,906 of JANIHY010000004.1, read as the reverse complement.
AAGCTGCTCCATTCAGGAAATGGAAGCTACTCGCAGGCAATCACTTCTCCTCACAGCTTATATTAGTGCCTTGAATTTCTTAGTCTTTGATCTTATTTGATTTCGCTACTCTAGGATATAACATCAGTATCAAGAAAATTGTGCTGTAGTTGTTTTCCATGGTTGATTATTTAAATTGCTTTTGACAACCCTGGGTTTAGTTTTATTGAGATAACTATTGGACATTGTGTTGCTTTTTATAGTTGTTTAACGGAGTTTTCAAATGTTCCATGTTCCATGTTTCCAAGGATCTATAGGTGTTTTGAAGTTGTTTAAACAGGATTCTTAAAACCCGTACCTCTTAACAGGTTGACTTGAATAGAGCAGGAGTGCCCTTGCTTGAGATTGTTTCTGAACCTGATATGAGAAGTGGAATTGAAGCTGCTGAGTATGCAGCAGAACTACAAAGGGTTGTTCGCTTTCTGGGTGTCAGTAATGGTAACATGCAAGAAGGCTCTCTACGTTGTGATGTAAATGTCTCAATACGACCACTTGGCCAAGTAGAGTTTGGCACAAAGGTAACGTGCATTTCCAGCAACTAAAGTAATTGACAGCTTGCCGCTGATCATATGTTGAAATTCAAAATTTAAATAGCACACTGTTCATTTTTGAGGTCAAAAGTAGCTTTTCTCTCACATTTAGATAGAAGGAAGAAATTGCTGTGGTTCTTTTTTTCTAGGAAGATCAATTTTCAATCTTGTGAACAAGAATGCCCTTTTTAAGCCATGAATTTTAGAAAATACTCGGTATTTGTGGATATTTTGCTGAAACTAATTAGAAAACACTGTTATCTGATGCAAAACTTTTAATTACTGATTTGCATGCCCTCACTTTGCATTGACAGGTTGAAATAAAAAATTTAAACTCATTTGCCGCAATCAATAGGGCAATTGATTTTGAGATATCAAGACAAGTGCATCTTCATAGTCAAGGTCAAGGTGATTCAATTATACAAGAAACTCGTCTTTGGGAGGAAGGCGCTCAGGTTTTACCTATGTCTTCTTGTTCATAGTTGGTACTTTCATGAATTAGCTAAACACCTTTTTCATTATCACCAGAAAAAAATAAAAGAAGAAATAAAATAACTAAAGATGGTTTATGATTTAAAATGTTTCTTGTGGTTCTTTGCACTGCTTAGAGAACCATCACAATGAGAAAAAAGGAAGGACTTGCTGATTATCGGTATTTCCCAGAACCAGATCTTCCAGGAGTTCTTCTCACAGAGGAGTATGTTGATAGTATACGGACTTCTTTGCCAGAACTTCCTGAAATGAAGCGAAGACGGTATGAAGACATGGGCCTGAGTATGCAGGATGTTCTTTTCCTTGCAAATGACAAAAATGTAAGTTTTGCTGTAGATCACAAGGTTTTAGGATATACAATTGCTGACCATGGCACTTTATGTTTTTTCAGACTTCCTTTTCATCTATTTAAGGACCAAAAAACTACATGTGTTACTGTATTTTGTATCATGTTGCTTTATCACTCAAAAGTGAATTTAGAGAAAATATGCTGCAGAATAGAGGCTCATATTTATGTATTTCCAATTCTCAATTCAAATTGTTTCTTCCTCCTGCGAGACATTCAATAACTATAAATATTTTCAATTTTCTTGTGAAACCCAGTTTTACTAGTTTCTTAGAGCTCATCATTCCATGTAGAATGTTGTAACAGTCAAGGTTTCAGTGTATCCCAACTGAATAATTTGCACTTGTCTTGCAGGTTTCATATTCTATATTCTGGATTTTTGTGACCCTTAGTTGTCTCCATTTCATTATGCTCATTCTTTTAAGCTAAACTGAGAATGTATTATCCTAATTTTCTCTAGTTGTGTAGTTTCTTCCCAAAATCTCTCTTAAAAATATATAGTGCTGGAATCATCTAATCAGCATCCTCTCACTGTACAAATGAATTAGGTAGCAGAATTTTTTGATGCAACAGTTGCAAAAGGAGCTGATATGAAGCTGGCTGCCAACTGGATTATGGGTGACATTGCTGCCTATATTAACAATGAAAAGGTCTCTATAAATGATATTAAACTTAAACCAGAAGAGCTGGCTGAGCTGATAGCTTCAATTAAAGGTGGGACAATAAGTGGCAAGATCGGGAAAGAGGTAACAATGTTGCTTCACTTTTTCGGATTCAAAGTCCCAAAGGTCCATAGATCTACTGATGCGATCTTGCAATAGATAGTTTTGCTTTAGCTTTTCCTTTTGAAGAGTTGAGGCTTCCAGTGAGTTATGAATTATCTTAGATTCTCATGATTTGATAAAGTCTTGTTGATTTTAAAAAGGAAATTATAGTTGATCAAAACTCAAGCTATATCTCTTTTTTCGTTCTTTTTTTCCTTGGTGCTGGAATATGGAAGCCCTATTATTAACTAGACATTGAGATCATCATATGTTCCTCTTGTCTAATTGGATCTGTGACAACACATGGAACAAGAACCAGCATTTAGTGAAAGTTCAATATTAGGTTATTATTGAAATAAAATTAAGGTCTGGAAATTCTGCATCTTGATTCACTTTGGAAGTCAGAATGGGATATGCAGGCTTCCTTGTCAAATGTGCATCTATATTCTCATATATTGAAATTTGCAGCTTGAAATCACTGAACATGTGATCTGATTGACATTGTCTGTATATATTTCTATCCCATGTTTTGCAGATTTTGTTTGAGCTCATAGCCAAAGGTGGAACTGTCAAAGGAGTGATAAAGGAAAAAGATCTTGTTCAGGCAAGTTATTTTGGTCAAAATTTTGTCTACAGACTGATGACACATGCACTTGAATGTTAACTGTCTAATTTGACGTTTAGTTCTATTCATGATGTGTAATATTTCTGTTGATTATATAAACTGGATGCAAACATTACATCTTTCTTCACAATTTTAGAGCAATGCAAGTCATATGTGAATGTAGCCAAACTATGTATGTTGGCTGGATGCATGAATAATGGTTTTACTGATACAGAGCAAGCTTTTCATGCCAAGTTCATTTGCATTGTCATATCGTAATTTGAGCACACTTAAAAGTATTGAGATGTAGTGTAAATTTTCTTTTCAATGATACATACAGAGTTATACGAAGATAACTGAGATAGTGAAGAATGTTAACGACAGCTCTCTTGTCATGGTTTTCTATTAGCAGATAACGGATCCTGCTGAGATTGAGAAAATGGTTGATAAAGTTGTTTCAGAGAATCCAAAGCAGTTAGAACAATATCGTGCAGGCAAAACAAAATTACAGGGTTTTTTTGCTGGCCAGGTATTAAATTCATCTATACTCGAGGCTTACCATGAAGGCCATTTCCAGGGCTTGTGGAGGAGAGTGAGGTTATTCTTAACATTATATTCATTTTCAGGTAATGAAAGCATCAAAAGGCAAGGCAAATCCAGTACTTCTGAACAAAATCCTTCACGAGAAACTGAATGCTAAGAACTGAAGACTTGAATTCACCCTTAAGGATATATTGCCTGCACTCCAAAGACACAGTAGGTGTGCAAGTAACAAAATGAAACTATGTTTTGACAGAGATGGCTAGTTTCGTGCTAGAAAATCCTCAAAAATGGGGATGCAGTGGAAGGAAAAGACAAGGAAACAATGGCTTCATGGATTACATTGACTTATTTTTCTAGCCAATCTTCAAAGGAAAAAGTTATTCTGAAATCTCAATGACAGCCTATAATTCATTCAGAAATGCATTGGTGCTTTCAGTTAAGTTTCTCCAAGGGCATTTAACAATTCGAGGTAGAAATTACACTATGAGTTAGTATGAACAATTTAATGAAAATCAATTATGTAGGTTTCAACATCCTTTTTGCAACAAGCTGTTTTTCATTCAGGGATGATCAGCAGGACTCTTCTAAGTAGTAAACGTTAACTGACTTTGAGCATTGGGATTGCTATGAAGTGCTTGGTTCCTTGTATTTAACATGAACAACTTTATGTTAAAAAGTTAAAACTTTGAAGTTGGTTAGTATATACATATGCCTTTTCTGATTAAGTAAAAAATCCTTTCAGAATGTTCAACGGATGAACCCAAAAACCTGAAGATGAATTGGGATTTGCCCCCATCATAGATTTATTTAAAATACTATCAGACCTTTGCCTTGATGGCTAGGTTTTGATATGATCCAACGAAACTATGGTATCACCGCAAAAGAATAGCAGAAAGAGCTACGCTCTGCCCTTCTGAGGATCATAACATTAAAGTTAGCTACTGTTGACAGGCCTCGGATAGCATAGACAAGGGAAAAGACGAGACTTCTGATTTCCGAAAGAATAACTACGCAAAATATAGTGTTATTTTACAAAAACCAATTGGCTCACCTAAATACAGTGCCAAGTGGAGCAGCTGTTATCAAAAACAAAATTGCTGCACCACTGCGTATACCATGTCAATACATAAAACATGGGACACAAACCGTTTTTGCACAATTATGAATGATGTCTATCACCTTAGTGAACTGTTACATTGTCGAGACAAAGATTGTTTGCTCCAAAGTTGCGGTGTTTGCCATCGGCCACATTGGACAATAGATAACCTCTACGAGGGAGCTGGTTGATGAGAAGGGTTTCCAGTTGGCAAGCTATGCTCTTTCCTGGAACCATGAAATAAATAAAGGTTGCCTTGAGCATGCCTTCTTTTGAGCGGTGGGCGCGCACTCTCCCATCAAGATCATCTGTCTGTTAAAAAAAGATCAAAAGAAATGAACCAATTATGCTGCTTTCAAGTCACTGAGAATAGACAGTCATAAGCATTATGTGAGGACAGAGTTCATTGCTACTGCAATGAATTGGTTGTCCAATATTCTAAGAATAAAAGAAATAGATTTGCATTATAAGAAATTACCACTCCAACATAGAGCTTCTTGTCAGGTCTCAACATCACATAGACACATGAAGCACCTACTGTTGATGGAGGAGGCTGTTCCCTAGCACCAATAGCAACACACTGTACAAGCACTTCTGATGCATTTTGCTGCTTGTACAGGTCAACCATCTTCTTCTGGCAAATTGAAGTAATAGCATTCTCAACATCCTTCTGTCTGAATTCCATTGCCTTCACACAATTGTTATTAGGCTGAAGAGATCCATCCATAACTTCACCAGATGGAAAAGGAACTTCGCTGGAACCATAAAAAATTCTTCCAGAGCAGAGTTCCACATTTTTTTCTGGCCTGTGTGGTTGAACCTCTTTAGTATAGGCTATATGATAAAGCTCCTCAGCTCTTTGGATAATATTCTCAGAGATCCCTTCCCTCTTAGCTGTTTCAAAAGCAAGGCTTTCTGTGCAGATCCCGTTGTATAATTTCCATGTTGGTTTAGTTTGTCCATCTATATATTCTGCTCCCATTGCTTTACACACGGTATTCTTGGTATGAAGTGGCAAGTCAAATATTCCATGCAAGTGAGTAGACACAATGCCCAGACAACCAATTTTATCAAGGATTTCAATAATGCTTCCAGCAATACAAGTCCCCTTTGCTGTTTCTGTCCCTCGACATATTTCATCTACAAGCACCAGACTCCTTGATGAGGCTCTAGTTATTATAGATCGGATTTCTGACATTTCAACCTGAGACATTACAAGAAGTACATGAACAAAGTTCTTAATATTGCAACATGTTCAAAGTTCTTAAGCAGATCAAGGATCTGGATACCTTATGGGATCAGATAATCAGACAATCAAATCAAAGACACAGAAAAGATTACCATCCTTACTTCAGCACTAATACTGACACGTACAATTCATTCAGAGACTCATGTTCATTGCTACTTCAAATCAATTGACACATCTCAGATGCAGGTTGACAATTGGAATAAGATGAGAAATAAAAACTGAGACACGAGAATTTTAGAAAGGGGACAAAACTTCACTTTATTCCTTTGATTCAAGGGAATTTATACAAGAGTATTCCCTAATTTAATGCTACTAACTATCATATTTAAAATATGATAAACTTGTCCCAGACTTATCTAAAATATAAAGAGAAATAATTATCCAACAATCTCCTAAGCTAACAGACTTATCTAAAAATAAAGATAAATAATTATCCAACACTCCCCCTCAAGTTGAGGAATAGATATTTATCATTCCCTACTTATTTAGAATTGCCTCGAATCTAGGCTTAGGCATGATCTTTGTGAAAATATCTGCTTCCTGTTTTTGAGTAGGAACATAGCATAATTCAATGCCTCCTTCTATTTCACGTTTGATGAAGCTTCAGTCAATTCTAACATGTTTCGTTTGATCATGTTGAATTGGATTCTTCACTATGCTAATGGCTGATTTGTTATCGCTGAAGATTTTGGTGGGAGAGGAAGTGCTGATCTGTAGATCCTGCATTAATCTCTCTAACCAAATAACTTCGTAAATTCCTTGTGCAATTGTCCTAAACTCTGCTTTCGCATTGCTTCTTGCTTTTCCACGTGACGAGGTTCCCCCACAGCTTGGCACAATATTCAGAAGTTGATCTACTATCTTCAATACAACCAACCCAATCTACATCCATAAAACCTTCTATGCTCCTTTTCTCATTTTCCGAAACATTAATCATCTGCCTGTACTGTGTTTGAGATACCTCAAAATATGGTTGACTACCTTTAAATGCCTTTGAGTTGGAGAGTGCATAAACTGGCTAACAATACTCATAGAGTAAGCAATATCTGGTCTGGTTAATGATAAATAGATAAGTTTTCCGACCAACCTTTGGTATCTTCCTTTGTCAATAGGATGATCTTCTTCATCTCTCTTGAATTTCCAGTTTCTTTCCGGTGGAGTTCCCATGGGTTTGCAACTCATTTTTCCTGTTTCTTCCAATAAATCAAGAATGTATTTTTGTTGAGATATAAAAATACCTTCTTTACTTCTAGCAATCTCCATTCCAAGAAAATGTCTCAAGGCTCCAAGATCTTTTACTTTAAATTCCAGCCTCAAGTTGTTTTTAAGATCATTGATCTCACTAGTATCATCACCTGTGATTATAATATCATCCACATAAACAATTAAGAAGAACTTCTTCCCATTTTTTCCAAACTTCACAAACAAGGTGTGATTAGCTTGTCCCTGTTTGTATCCAAATCTGTAAAGAGTGTTACTTAACCTCTTAAACCATGCTTGTGGAGACTATTTGAGGCCGTATAAAGATTTTTTCAGTTTGCAGACTTCCCCCTTTCTTCTTTTGATAGCAATATGGATCCTAAACCCATATTGACATATTCTAGGAGGAAGAGGGAGAAGGGACCGAACATGGGCCACAAACCCATGATGACATATTCTAGGAAATTCACCAAGGCAGGGAGGGGTGAGTCATCAAACGGTTAGAAAAGTTAGTTAGAGGAGAGAGAGCAAAGGACTATGTAAGGGATGGGGTAGTGCAAGGTGGGGGATATCTTTACACTTGCTTGTTTTTGGCTGATAGCTGAAGGGCCATTAGTGGCTGGTTAGCTTGGTGTTTGTGGATTACACTACAAGGCTGAAGCTAAATATCAATAAAAATACCTTAATCTCATCCATTTGCTTATCATTATTCATGGCCTAGCTTACATAAAATTTGGCCAATCCTACAAGAACAGATTTCTTTGCCAAACTAACAAATATACTGTTCTCATATATGTACTCCTACAGATGCCTTGTGGGTTCTGACATCAGTTTATTTGTTGAAGGATATTAGATGCATATAGAACTGGGCGAGGCCGTATTGTAGTCAGAGGCAAAACAGATGTTGAATTACTTGACGCCAAAACAAAGAGAACTGCAGTCATCATAAAAGAGGTGGCTATCTTGTATTTAAGGTTCTTCCAACTTTTGCTGTTCATCTCTAACTTGTTACATGAAATTTAACTCATCTTTTTGGAGCAGATTCCTTATCAAACTAACAAAGCAGCTCTTGTGGAAAAGATTGCCGAACTTGTAGAGAGTAAGGTATTGTCAGATTGGCCTTAATATTTAAAGATTTGCTTTCTCCAATGTGTCCGACTAGGTGTAGATTTTATATTACTTGAAGCTGGCTACAAAGTTCCTCTCCCCAATTTTTTTTCACCTCTTGTGTTTTTTGGGTGGAGAATTGTAGCGTATGGGTCTTTTTTAGCTTGTTTTATGCATTGTTATTCCTGATTTTGTACCAAATGTCATGTAAAACTTTTTCTAAATTAATCGGCCTTGTTATTTTGGATAGTAGAAAACCAAGAATAAGGAGAAGAAAAATATTAATTATGAAGGGGGGACGGGGGAGAGCAAGGAAGAGGTGAAAAATTAAGAAAATAAAATGCTCTTCCACTGATGTTTTTAAGAAATAAGAGTTGTAAAATTGGGTAGTTCAAGTATTCTGCAGGCCTATAGCAAAACAGGCGAAGAAAAGGTAGTAAACAAGAAGGTAATATCATTGATTGAATTCCAGCAAGATGATAGAAGTTCATCAAAATTGGATTTCCTTCTTGTGAAGTTGAGCCAGTAATATGCTACCCTACACTTTGGGAGCTATTTTTCCACAAATGATATCTATAGCAATCCCTTGAAAGTTTCCTATGCAAGTGTTTTTTGTTAATTTTCCGTTTAGCTGTCTTCCAGCTGGAGGCTGATTTTCAATTCACATTACCGCTAGTTGCTCCAACCTTTAGATTTTACCTGTTCTATATACCAATATTTATTAACCGCTAGTTGTTCCAACCTTTACGTTTTACTTGTTCTATATACCAATATTTATTAACATTTTTCCCTTACATATTTTTCCTACTAGATTTTAGATGGAATTAGTGATATTCGTGATGAAAGTGATCGAACTGGAATGCGGATAGTCATTGAGGTATATATATTTGAAGTTTATGACAAAATTTCACAACCCATATACTACTATCAAGTCCTTTGAATGATGAATTTTGTTCTGGGTCACAGCTGAAGCGGGGAGTGGACCCTTCATTTGTTTTAAATAGTCTTTTTCGACTTACGCCTTTGCAGTCCAGTTTTAGTTGCAACATGGTGGGGTAAGTAGTTTCCTGTGACAGACACGTTATGATATGTTGTTAAACATTTGCTCATTTTGTATCAGTTTGCATATATGTAAATTTTATTTTGTACACCATGTAGTTTGTACTTGTGCACTTTGTTTCTTACTTGTAATTATGACAGTATTCTTGATGGGCAACCAAAACTGATGGGTCTGAAGGAATTGCTTCAGGTGACCACTTCTAAATCATTATACATGATTTACTTTGAAGCAGATCAGCCTTTGTTGTCTATGTCGTTGTTGTCATAATTTTCAACTTGTACTCATTTGATTGTTAAACATTGTGAAAGAAATAATTATTTGGACTAGACCAAAATTTCTTGATGTTCTCATTCTCTTTTGTTTTCTTTTCCAGGCATTCTTAGATTTTAGATGTTCTGTTGTTGAGCGGCGTGCCAGGTATAAGCTTTCCCAAGCTCAAGAGAGAAGGCATATTGTTGATGTACGTTAAAATGATTGTTTAATTTCATTATCATTTTGTAGAGGTCCTTGGTGGATCCTTGACTGTAAAAAATCTCTCCGTGTTTCTCTCTCTCTACCTGTAAACCTCTTGTTTTGTTTGCCTGGGTGCATGTGAGGACATTGTTCTTGTTGTACAACTTTGTACTTAACAAAATATTATGGCTCTAGCTATAGCTGCAGATTGTGATAGTTTTATGTGCCTATTGTGGCATAACTGATTTAACAAATTTGTGTCATCGTTATCTACCATGGGGTTTAGTTGACTTTGCATTCATAAGATTGAATTCCATCCAAGTAAAGCTGCATTTTATTTATTTCTGATGGTTGCCTATACTTATAGGGTATTGTGGTGGGTCTTGACAACTTGGATGGAGTGATTCGGATCATTAGGAAAGCTTCAAGCAATGCAGCTGCATCTAGTGCTCTGAGGAATGGTAACTTCAAGTTCCTTTCATGTTTTCTGTTGTGTTTGCTTTAGGATTTGTTGAAGTTCACAAAAGTATTTATAGTTGGTAAGCTTCGTATTTAGATGCTACATGCAGGTTCATTTTTCTTTGCTCTATTTACCATTCATTGTCTTGGTATTTTGAAATCATTTTGTTATTAGTTTTGTTTGCCCTTTTTATCTTTACCCTTGAAGTGTTGGGTTTAACTACGCGAAGCAATTTACCTTTCATCTCCTGGCTATGAATATGATAAAAAATGCTGTATTAAGGGGCAGAAGTTGGGGAGGCTCTAGCTCATATGATGAGCAGGTATCCAGAATTAAAAATGAACCAAAAATTTAATTCAGTCCTTGTCATACCTTTTTCTTTAAATTTTGGTGCAACGATATCTGCAGAATGGGAATGTGAGTCTAAAATAGGAAAATACCTCATTAATTTCATATTTTGCTTGGTGCTAAGCTCTGCCGATAGATGCTGGTTGGATTGCCTAGTTTAGTGCTTTATTTTATTGAGAATTTAAGACTTTATTGTATTTTTTGTTGTTATGATCCTTGTTTGTATTTTACGCTACTTACTTTTGTTGATTAGGATATCTCATCTTATTTTTGGTTCTTAATTGTGCTCGTTTAGTTTACCCGGAGTAGGTTTTCATATTTTTCATGTCATAATTATCTGATTATCTCATTAATGTCTGACATCAATGATTTTAGTGGATTATTGCATCAAATATTAGAATATGAGATCCGTGCTCAAATATCTCTTGTAAGTTGGAAAATGGTTGTATCCTTGGTTTATTTGGTCGGAAACCTGCAATTAGGTTTTCTTTTTCTTCTTTTCCTCTAGTCTTGTTCTCCTTTCTGTGCTTCCATAACAGTGGGAGCCTCGGTTAAACCATGCTCAGCAATATGAATTAGATGATGTTTGTAGACAATCAAGTGCTTCCAATAGAAAGAGGTTCAGGACACGGTTAACAGATTAGGTCATTGCTTCTAAAATTTCAATCATACATGTTGAATGAGTCTACATGGAAAACAAAAAATCATTAGTCTCTGTCTATGCATATCTAGCCTATGTAATTGTCCAGATTGAATTAATTGAAAGTGATATTTAGTAGTCCGTTCACGAATTAGACAGAAGCCAGAAACATGCTTGTTATTGTCATTTGCTTGGTAAATTTGGTCCATTATGCGAAGAGTTTTTGGATCCTTAATGCAGAGTTCAACCTTTCTGACAAACAAGCTGAAGCTATATTGGATATAAGCTTGAGAAGACTTACCCTTCTTGAGGTTCATTTATCCTACTTCTGTTATTGCCATAATTTGATTTACATTTTCCTCACGAAATTTCTCAAGTTATGATGCCTTCAAAATTATATTTATCCAAGGGATATTTGCTTCTTGGCAGAGAAAGAAGTTTATTGATGAAGGTAAATCATTGATGGAGCAAATATCAAAGCTAGAAGTGTTATTGTCAACGAGGGAAAACATACTAAAGGTAACAGATAACTAATGGGATTGCTTGGACAATTTCTTGCTGGCATGTTTGTTGTATTTATTTTATTTTATCTTACGAGCTTCTCCACATATGAAGAGTTTGTTATGCTAGTTGCTCCAACTATCAGCTACAAGTGAACTACAACTGTTGACCTTTTTAGAAATCCTATGCCTACATTTCTTCTTTGATTGTGGCTTCTTATAAGGTTTTACTTGTCATAACTTGTATCTCACTGGCATTTTGGAGTTTAGGGCTCTAGTTTTAATGGCATGTTTATTTACTTTACTAGCCTTTTGTGCTCGTTGATGGTCTTCACCTATTGTTTTAAGCTTTTGGGTTGAATGGTTTCTTTGACATTGTATTAGAGCCTTGTGTGACCAGTATGTCTCAAGTACAAGGTGGGCTGACCTCATTGATTTCTTGACATGGAGTCAGAGCCTTGTGTGACAAAGAGGTGTCAAGTTGCTCTGCTCTCATTTCTAGTAGTTTTATGGTATATGGTGTTTTAGGTTAAGCTTTCGGGTTGGCTTGCTTCTTGATGACAAGAGTAAATGTATGCTGACGTGGAGATATGGCAGTTCTGTAAAATTTCTTTGTTTTCTTGATGGGTTTTAGTATTAAAATAAATGTTGGATGGTTCCACTATTAAGATGTACCCATGAGAATTCAATAGCATATTGAGAATGAGATCTTGGCCGATGGTAATTGGCTTTCATATTTAACAATGGATTTCTTTAATTTATTCTTGCATTTACGCAATAACTACTCACTGTTCTTTATTTCACCATCAATTGATCAGCTAAGCCTAGTTCTTACTATATCAGATATTTGGTTATCCAATGTTATCCTCCCCTCTTTCTACTGCAGAAAATATTGTTTTCCATTTCACACCTCTCACATTTATTTGAATAAGTGGTATGATTTTTTGTCTTGAATGTTATGCTTATTAGTCACCTTGTTTGAGAGAAAACTGCAATACCTAAGGAGTTTATATGAAATTAATTTGCTTTTGTTGGTACTGATCTGTGATTCATTGAGCATATTTTGCCTTCAGTTGATAGAACAAGAAGCAGCTGAGCTCAAAAATAAATTTCCCAGTTCAAGGCTTTCATCGTTGGAAGACTCTGATGGTGGTCAACTTGAAGATATCGATGTTATTCCAAATGATGAAATGCTGTTGGTATGTGATCTACTTTCTCTCTGCAATAATGTGAAAAAAAATGACATTTGTCAACCAATTGTTAGATTGAACAATTGCTGTGTAATTTCAGGCACTTAGCGAGAAGGGGTATGTTAAGAGGATGACGCCCAACACCTTTAATCTTCAAAACCGTGGAACAATTGGTAAATCTGTTGGGAAGTTGAGGGTCAATGATGCAATGTCTGAATTTATTGTTTGTCGTGCACATGACCATGTGCTTTATTTCAGGTACTTGCCCTGTCTTGTGTTTTCTTGTACTATATTCTCTGCGAACTCAAAGCCTTGAAGAAAATTGTGGTTAGTTGCTATGCTAGAGAAGATTTGTGCAGTTAAGGAAGATTGAAGGCCTTTTACATTAAAACTTTCATTTAATTTTTCTGATTCCTTTTGGGAAAAGATGTATATGATAAATCTGTGCATATCATAGTATAGCTACTTACACGTATGTTTTTACATGAAATGTCTACGCTTGAAATTAAATTTTCGACTAAGATGAAAAATGGATAAGAAAAGGGAGAGATGCAGCTAGAGATAACAGAAGAGAACACAAAAAGGACTATGAATGACAGAAGAAACTAGCTTTTTATAGTTTTGTATTAGGAAGGAACACTGGTTTTTGACCATAAATGGGACTAAAATTAGAGATCAGAATGTTGAACTAGACCATATATGGGACTAAATTAGAGATCACAATCTTGAACTATCTCCAATTAATTGCTATTAGAATGGGAAAATAATTCTGTTGTAACTGTGCCAATTGTGGTTGATTCTGTTGTAAATGTGTCAATTGTGGTTGATATTTATGTGTTTGAATCGGAGATGGATCCTTTATTTATATTATGAGGTTTTTTCTACGGGCCTCTCTTTTGAAGCAGTTTCCTGCTTTTAATGCTATGATATGACCACAGATGTTGGACTTGGAGGAGGAAAGTTAGTAGTTGAGCAATCTTAGGGCTATTGTTGATGAACTTCTCATAAATGAGGACTTTAAGGCCTGAAAGTTGTGGTTTTAATCTGAATAAGTTTAAATTAGTTATCCTACTCAAAACAACATAGTACTAGCAGTGTATCACAAAACTGAGTCTTGAAAATATGTTTTTATATTTTATCAAGAAGATTGTACAATATTTATATACAATTTTGAGGAAATTATAATCCCCAGATTTAAGGGATGATAATATGGTAAATCTACATTCATATCAAACAGAATCAACACTCCCCCTCAAGTTGGAGCATATATATCAGATGCATCCAGTTTGTTACATATATATATTATCCTAGGACCCTGTAAAGACTTAGTCAACATGTCTGCTAGTTGATCCCTACAGTTCACATAAGAAGTCTTAATGATGCCTAAGGATTTTCTCACTGATGAAGTGACAATCATATTCTATATTCTTGGTCCTCTCATGAAAGATTGGATTTGATGAGATACATAGCTGATTGATTATCACAAGCAAGTTCCATAGGACCAATCTCACAAAATTGCAACTCCTGGAGCAAGTGCTTTAACCACAAAAGTGCTCAAGTAGCATTAGCCATAGCACGATACTCTGCTTCCGTGCTAGACCTAGCAACTAACAAATTTGTGTAATTGGCTAAATGACCTCTTCATGAGGATTCTTTCCATTAAATAGGAGTTGCTGTACAATCTATTTTTGGTAAGAAAATATACACAGCTAATACACTATTTCTTTCCATTAAATAGGAGTTGTTGTACAATCTATTTTTGTAAGAAAATACACACAGCTAATACACTATTTACAATTATTCTAATATAGGTAAGAATATATGTATACAACTAATACACTAATTATGGTAATCACATAAGTTTGACCCATAATTTCTGCCACTGATAGCAACAACAGTTTACTTCTTGCTCTTCCTCGAAATTAGGTTTCCACCATTGAGAACACAATAACCAGAAGTGGACCTCCTATCACTAACATCGCCTGCCCAATCTGCATTAGCATATCCAATGATTTTTGTATGACCCCTGTCCACATAAACAAGCCCCTTACTAGGTGATCCTTTGATGTACCTTAGGATCCGAACGACCGCTTTCCAATGATTCTCATATGGTGAGTTAAGAAATTGGCTCATAACACTAACATGAAAAGCAATGTTAGGTCTAGTCATAGTGAGATAGTTCAACTTTCCGACTAACCTTCTATACTTGCCTGGATCAGAATAGGGCTTCCCTTGATTAGGTAGTAGCTTCACATTTAGGTCCATAGGAGTGTCAACATGTTTACAATCAAGCATTCCATTTTCTTCCAGAATATCTAGAGCATACTTCCTTTGAGAGATAGCAATACTTGTCTTTGATTGGGCCACTTCAATCCTATGAAAGTATCGTAACTGACCAAGGTCTTTAGTTTGAAAATGCTTGAACAAATAACGCTTCAATTCCTTAATGCCTTGTTGATCATCACCTGTAATGACAATATCATCCACATACACCACAAGATAAATAAGGTAACCGTTGATGAGCATTTAAAAAATACAAAATGATCTGCCTCGCAATGAGTCATACCAAATTATTGGATGACTTTGCTAAACTTCCCAGACCATACTCGAGGTGATAGTTTAATCCATATAAGGGTTCCTTTAACTTGTAGACTTGACCTAACTCCCCCTGAGCAACAAACCCAAGTGGTTGCTCCATATAAATCTCCTCCTCCAAATCACCATGTAAGAAGGCATTCTTAATATCAAGTTGATATAAGGGCCAATGTTTGACGGTAGCCATAGATAAGAACAATCGAACTAATGCCATCTTAGCAATAGGAGAGAAGGTATCATCATAATCCAAACCATAGATCTGAATGTATCCTTTTGCGACTAGGCGGGCTTTCAATTGATTGACCTATCCATCAGGACCAACTTATAATAGTAAAAACCCATCGACATTTGACTGTAGATTTGCCAGGTGGAAGTGAAACAAGTGTCCATGTATGATTGGACACCAAGGCTATCATCTTATCAATCATAGCTTGTCTCCATTCGGGATGGGATAGTGCTTCCAGAACATTCTTAGGAATGGTAATAGATGATAAAGTAGAAAAAAAGGCATAGTGTGAAGGAGATAATTAGTGGTAACTCAGAAAGTGATAAATGGGATGAGGATCATTGGAAGTATCAGGTAGGGCCACAATAGGAGAAGAGATTGGGGCTGAAATTGAATCATGAGTATCAACTGAAAGAGGAAGCTCTAATGTGTCTGGTCGTCGACGCGACATTAGGAAGGATCAGCCTGTAACTGCGGATCCGAAGATGAGTCAAGAAGAGGCACATGTAATACCTGTGAAGTCGTGTTAGATGTAGTTGATGATGCGAAGAATGGTGTATCCTCAAAGAAGGTAACATCTACAGTCATATATAAACGGTTTGTAGTGGGGGAATAACACCGATATCCTTCTTGAACTTGAGAATACCCAAGAAAGATGCATTTAATAGTGCGAGCAGACAACTTGTCAAGTCCAGGAGATAGATTGTGAAAAAAGCAGGTAGAACCAACCACACATGGGGGGGACAACATAAAGAGGATCCCTAGGAAACAAGATATTATGAGGAACCTTATTACCCAAAATAGCATATGGCATGCGATTGATTAAGTAACATGCGGTAAGTACTGCATCACTCCAAAATTTTAAAGGCACTTTAGCATTTGTTAAGAGTGCAAGCTTGTTACGGTTTGATCTAATTGCAAGATATGAGACTTGAGTCTCGTATCGATTAAATACAAAATTGATATGGAATTTATAAGGACTTTGGGCTCTCTACCCTCATAAGCTAGCTTTTGAGTGTGGCTCTCCTAAAGTCCTTATCAATTGGTATCAGAGTCGGTCTTGGAGTGGTGGCCCATGGAGTGGTGGCCTGGGAGTGCCAGCCGTGACCAACAAGGACCTCAGAGTGGTGACCCATGGAGTGGTGACCTGAAAAATGTCAGCCGTAACTAACATGGCCGTTACCAATGACGACATTGGTCCTTATGGGGGGACGAATGTTACGGTTTGATCTAATTGCAAGGTATGGGACTTGAATCCCATATCGGTTAAACACAAAATTGATATGGAATTTATAAGGACTTTGGGCTCTCTACCCTCATAAGTTAGCTTTTGAGTGTGGCTCTCCTAAAGTCCTTATCAATTGGTATTAGAGCCGGTCTTGGAGTGGTTGCCTGGGAGTGCCAGCCGTGACCAACGTGGCCGTGACCAACAAGGACCTCAGAGTGGTGACCCGTGGAGTGGTGACCTGAAAAGTGTCAGCCGTGACTAACATGGCCGTGATCAATGAGGACATTGGTCCTTATGGGGGGACGAATGTTACGGTTTGATCTAATTGCAAGGTATGAGACTTGAATCCCATATCGATTAAATTCAAATTTGATATGGAATTTATAAGCACTTTGAGCTCTCTACCCTCATAAGCTAGCTTTTGGGTGTGGCTCTCCTAAAGTCCTTATCAAAGTTGTATCAATAAGATGACGATGTTTACCTTCAACCACTCCATTTTGTTGAGGTGTATAAGAACAACTGGACTGATGTGTGATGCCGTGAGATGCCAGGAATGACGTGAATGACGTAGAAAAGTATTCTTTGGCATTATCACTGTGCAAAACCCTAATTGTCTTTCCAAATTGGTTCTTGATTTTTGAACACAAAGTCTTGAAGGCATCAAATAACTCAAAATTATCTTTCATTAAAAATAACCAAGTACGTCCTACCAAAAAAAAAAAACCAAGTACATCTTGAAAATTCATCAATGAAGGTAACATAATACCTACATCCTAAAACAGACATAACACGACTAGGACCCCAAACATAAGAATTAACGAGATCCAAAGGAGACATAGTTTGACTACCGACACTACTTGGAAAGGATACCCTAACATGTTTTCCAAGTTGACGTGACTCACTTCAAGGATTTCAAACAAGAAAGCTTGGGGGACCATTTGCTTTAATTTTTCTAGACTTGGATGACCTAGATGATGATGAAGAAGATTAGGAGACTTTGAAACAACACATATGGTAGATGAATGAGGTTGTAGGTAGTAGAGACCTCGTGATTCAGATCCAATTCCAATCGTTTGTCTTGTACTCCGATCCTATATAAGAAGGGAATCATAATTGAAGGTCATGGAACAATTTAGAGTGCGAGTAAGTTGACTGATAGAGATTAAATTAAAAGGGATAGCCAGGTACAAATTAAACGAAATTTAAAGGTAAAGTTGGAATAGGTGAAACTTGTCCAATGCCAATGGCTTGTTTCTTAGGTCCATCAGCAAGAGTAACATTGTGGGGTGTTTTAGATAGTGAAAATTTAGTGAAAAGAGGGGGATTAAGCCAAGTGATCAGAAACACTAATATCCATGATCCAACAGAATGGGAGAGGCAAATGATAGAATTACTCGTATGCGATACAGTGGCCAAAGAAGATGCATGTTGAGTTGCCTTAAATTGAAGGAATTCCTTATATTCATTGGCGGAAAGGCGATGATCTTCCTCAGATTCAAATCTTTTATTCAACATTTACCAGAGACTGAGCGACATTGACTATTTTGTTTGGAAATCCATGTAAGGAGTAACAACGATCCTGAGTGTGTCCATCTTGGTCACAATAGGAACAATGGAAGTTGCGTCTACCACCTTTGCTGTGACCACCACCTTGA
This sequence comes from Erythroxylum brevipes, assembly GCA_027479065.1. Classification (NCBI taxonomy): domain Eukaryota; kingdom Viridiplantae; phylum Streptophyta; class Magnoliopsida; order Malpighiales; family Erythroxylaceae; genus Erythroxylum; species Erythroxylum brevipes. The sequence continues at coordinate 42,883,581 of JANIHY010000004.1, read as the reverse complement.
CTTCTTCGGCTAGATGAATTAGAGACCAAAACAGAAGAATTGGAAGCTGCTTGAGAATCAATTTCTGGCAAGGGAACTCGAATTAAACAATCAATGAGTTCCTCCACTGTTGGAATATTAGGATTTGTCAGGGTTTGATTCCGAATGGATTCATAGTCTTTATGAAGACCGTGGAGACTAAACACCATAAGCATATTATCTAGCTTTGTTGACATCTGTTGTGCATCATCACTCATCATCATTGGTTTAATTTCATCACAAAGAGACTGCGACTTGTTCAAATAAGAAGGCAGGTTAGTGTCTGTCATTTGAAGTAATGATAAACTACGAGCCATCTCATAAAGCCTTTGTATGCCATTAGCATAGATAGTTTCTGCCTTCTTCCAAATATCATAACATGTTTTGTAAGGGCAGAAGTGGACCATCAATCTAGTCTCAATGGATTGCCATAACAAGGATACAAGTTGATAGTCAGCCTTTCCCACTCTTCGTTCTCTGATGCAGCAATGTCAGAGACCATCTTAGAGAGGTGATCAAATAATCCTTGGCCCAAAAACCAAATTTCTACAGCATTACGCCAATGTAAATAATTCTTTCCATTTAGCTTCTCCAAGGTAATGGTAGGAGACCCGGAAAAGACAAAGGAGACCAAATTCTTCTTTTTAAGCTTACCTTTGGCAGATTCAGCCATGGAGAAGACAGAGAAACAAGAAAAGCAACAGTGAAGTTGGAAGAAAACAAGTGAACAGTACTCAACGGAGAAATAACTGATGGGTCGACGTCACAACAGTGAGTCCTAGAACCAAAGAGGTCAAAATAGAAAGAGGAGGCGTTGACGAACACAACGGTGACAGCAGCGTTGTCGGCAGCGGCCTGGAAGGCAACTCGTGGTTCTCATGCGCTGGAGATGCAGAGACAAAGTAGCGGTATGTGGGGAGGTGTTTGACGGGGTGCTTTGGTGGCTGGCTGATCGGCACTCTCTGATCCTGATGGTGGTGTTGCTTTGGACACCGGAAGACCAGAGCAAGATGAGTCAGCGCTCACAGCAGCGGCTGAAACCCTAAACTACTGTAACAAGAACCTTAAATGGCTTTGATACCAAATTGTCTAAAAGATATGTTTTTTATATTTTATCAAGAGCATTTTACAATATTTATATACAATTTTGAGGAAATTATAATCCCTAGATTTAAGGGATTATAATATGGTAAATCTGCATTCATATCAAACAGAATCAACACACAGCAAATTAAGAAATGATTTCTTTTGCATCTTTTCAGTGCTCACTAGTTTTTTACTAACTTAAATAGTGTTTTTTTTTGGGTAACACTTTATTTCCATAAAGAGGCCTTTATAGATCCATTTTTTGAGTGGACACGCAGTTTCCTGTTTGGGGCTTTGAATCTTTTTCCTGCTTCCTGTTACATCAAAACATGGGTTACCATTATCACATTTGATTTTTTTCTCTGGTATGACTTATGATGTATCATTTACTGGTTATATGATAAAAGTTTCACATTGATGACCATTCCTTGTACTTCTTAATTGTTTGTCAAGCTTTTTAGTTCTATCAGATCTGATTAATTCCTTGTACAGTGATCGAGGAATTGTTTATTCAGCTCGTTCTTACAAAATTCCTGAATGCACAAGGAATGCAGCTGGGACACCACTGGTCCAGGTACATGTTCTTCCTCCTGTATGTTTTACATGCAACTTGCTCTTATCTCATTTGTATTTTTTTCATGTTGGGGTCAGATCCTATCTCTATCTGAGGGTGAGAGAATAACTTCCATTATTCCTGTGAGTGAGTTTTCTGGAGAGCAGTTCCTACTAATGCTTACCGTCAATGGCTACATCAAGAAAGTATCTTTGAGTGTTTTCTCAGCCATACGTTCAACAGGGATCATAGCAATACAATTGGTCTGTCCTTGACTTCTGAACTCTTTTAGTATAACCATTTCCTCAGTAAAGCTTATTCTTATAACTGGCCAGGTTCCTGGAGATAAGCTAAAATGGGTTCGCTGTTGCTCAAATGATGATCTTGTGGCCATGGCTTCTCAAAATGGAATGGTCATCTTGAGCTCGTGCGAGAATGTGAGTTGCTGTATCAATGGTCATACTGCTCTTCATGCAAAAATGTGAAAATTCTAGATGAGTGTTTTTTTGGTTACAATCCTTTTTTCTTTTCTTATTCTTTTGTCCAACAGTTTTGAGTAAAGAAGCTGAATGCGAAAAATGCAAAACTTGATTGAGTCTTAAACTTTGAAGTAAAATATTTAGGTACTTCCTATAGAACTATTCTGACATAATTGACTCCTTAAAATACTTTTTATCTCCCAAGTATTCTGGCCTGTTTATTCTTACTGTGTCACTTGCAATACAGGGACGTGAAATTTTTTGTCATTTTGACACTGTGTGGCATGCTGCTGTACCTAAGTTTCTTTGTCAATGCGACATTTCTAGCAACTTTTGCCTCTCTAACTAATGTAATTGAGATTTTGTATAACTGAATGCTGAACAAGTTTTTATTGTATGGATGACAATTCATTCAAGTGATTTTACTTGTATCACTTCTAATTCATTTAAAATTAAAACTTATGCTCATTGAGTTATTCTGCAAACATTTTATTGTTTTCACTTTTTTCTAATTTCAATTTCACCATATATTTCAACAAGTTCTTTTCTGTGTGGGTATTGCACAGTTACACTGCTATTCTATACGTTACCCTTAACTGGTATCTTTTAATTTTTCACTTCTGTGACTATAGATTCGAGCTCTCGGTCGAAATACCAGGGGTAAGGTGGCAATGAGGTTAAAGAAAGGTGACAAGATGGCTAGCATGGACATCATACCATCTTCCATGAGGAAAAACTTAGAAAAGACTTCAGAAGATTCTGAGAGCAAGTAAATTAAGTCTTTCTGTGATTCTATGTTATGCATCATCTTGTCAGCATCACGAGCTAAGTCATTCTGTGATTCTGTGTTATGCATCATCTTGTCAGATCATGATCTACTTGGTTGAGAAATTATTCTGGAGACTACCTGTGAAGAAACATCATAACTCATGTTTTGTATTCTGCCACTGCTTGTATCATATGCTAATTTTACTTTTGAATGGTGTGCATGTGTATGAGTTTGCAGCTGCTTATTTGCTATGTTAGATTAACTGGTTTATTTAAAAAAAATGAATTGGGCCAAATTGGGTAATTTTCATCCAGTACCAGATAATTTCTATTCAACCATAAGGAAATCCTACCTTTATTGTCTTCGTTGAATGAACTGCAAGACGCCAGATTAGTGGCGTTTCTACTTGCTTGAAAAGTTTGGGTCTTGTACGTGCATTTTAGAGCTCTTTAGCTAAGAGACAAGATAATGCAGTTGCCCTTGCTGTGATATATAGTCATGATATTTTCTCTAACTAGAAATTGTGAATGCGCGTGAAGCTAAGGAACTTGTAAATATTTCAAGATGTACCACAAAAAGTCCACACTAACTTTTTCAGTATTCTGTTCATTCTACAGTGCTCTGATTTCTCATGTTCACTTCTATTCCTGCCATCCTGCCACGTATTGAAAGATATTAAATGTGAATTGTTGGTATGAAACGTTGAAAGGTCCTGCTAGATTGATGTCTATTTTGGGCTCAACTTTTTCCTTTAAGAATTTGCAACTTAATGAAGGAAACAGCTGCACAATAAACTTGGAATTTTTTGTAAGACATTTAAAAATTGCTTTCACTTTGTTATTTCAACACAGTGATAAGGGCACTGGACCGTGGCTATTGTTTGTGTCTGAGAGTGGCTTTGGAAAGCGAGTTCCACTCGGTAGCTTTCGGCTTTCAACTTTAAATAGAGTTGGCTTAATTGGCTATAAGGTATCCTGATTGCTATGTCTCTCTCTGGCACCATATTTTGAGCTTGAATTATCTTTTTTTTTCTTTCCGCGGTACACCTCTAGCCTTCTGCATTTTGACATTTGTCTTCTGTATTTCAGTTTGCCATGGAGGATCGCTTGGCAGCAGTCTTTGTAGTTGGCTTTTCATTGGCAGGTAATCTGACGTGGTTGATGTGTTGGAGGAGGTGCTTGTATGAGCCTACACATTTTTCATCAATTTTATGCATCAAGTATTAGCCACAGCTCAAATTTGCATGACCTTTTTGATAATCTCGTCCTTACTCTTTTTTTTTTTCAGAAAATGGTGAAAGTGATGAGCAAGTGGTTTTAGTTAGCCAAAGTGGTACTGTAAACAGAATTAAAGTTCGGGATATTTCAATACAGTCCCGCTTTGCAAGGTACTTGTTTAAGTGCTTTAATCCTTTTATCTAACGATGTTTACGCATACATACATGCACACACCTTAAGGTAAGCTTTGGAATTCATGTTCCTGTATTTCATTAATCTTAGTAAAAGTTATTGGAAAGAGAGTAACACTAACCTAAACCGTATTCAGTCTCAAGTAGAATGGATTTTTTGTTTCGGTTTAGAATGTCTTATCTTCAACTTTTTTGTGTCAGGGGAGTTATTCTAATGAGGTTGGAACACGCTGGAAAGATTCAGTCAGCCTCGCTGATTTCATCCGCAGAATCTGAGACAGATGAACTGATTCACAATGCAGAACCAGAAGCTGAAGCCCCTGCAACGCTTTCCAATGCATTGTAACATATGTATATCTGGTGTACAAAAGTGACACTGTTGATGGTCATTCTAGTGAAAACTTGAACAATTTAAGCTGATACGAGTAACAATGTTTTGGGATGGATCTCAAGCATTTAGAAAGCATAAGAAAAATCCTTTCAACAGTTTTGAAGCTAAACTCTGTCAGCATTAAGCAGTCCCCTGTGAATTGGAATTTGTTTTAATGATTTCAACTTGTTTCTGTCTGTAGACATTCTAAAGTAAATGCGAACCTTTTTGATGAGTCAAGGAGTACATAACATAAATTGAGGATGATGAATTGAAGGTTAATAAAGGATTCAACCTATGAGGATTTGTTATGTTGTCATATACTTATTAGGATAAGGATCTCGTATGTTATCCTATATCTATTAGGATATGTTTTTGTTTTATTTTAAAGTTTCTTAATTAGGAAGGTTTTAATGTTATCCTATATCTTAAGTTTTATGCTTAGATTTGATTATGAGATTAACAAGTTTGGTATGTATATCTGAAAGTGGTTGAGATAGTGTAACCACATTGTTTTTGAGAATAAACATTCAAAGAATAGATGGTTAATAGACTCATTATCTAAGGAACACAGGGAGCACTGATTTAGAACATAAAAATAAAGGAGCTTATCCCTTATTTGTAGCTTATTAAGAAAAGCTAACCATAGGATAAAGGAATACCTTGGGTTAGTACCTTTATGCCACGCTAATTTATGCCAAGGCACACTCGGATTAGGAGGTCTCATAAAATTGTATGTTGAAGCATTTGTATATGCTTTTGAGGAGCTAGCGATCCATTCTAATCTATCAGGTCAGGAAAAATCTGGTTAATACATTAGTGGCTCTAGTATATGAATGGACTCAATTGTGGCATCTTGCCAACACCATCCATTGTCTTTGATAACATCGGATACTTTTGCATTCATCGGGAGTCATGATCCATTGATCACTCTAGGAGTTGAGAAATCCTTCAAGATAACTCTAGGATGCCAAGGGTCCTGCTATAAGAAGGTAGAATTTCAATTTCCTATCTTAAATCTGAATTGGTTTCCAATGAGATTCCTAACATGTATAAGCTTTTTCCAACCTCACGAAATATTATTAGTCAGTTGAGCCCTCCAAAATTTTTTCCTTATAAGAATAATGATATGTACCCACTTGACCCATAAGGCTTCACTATCATTAAAAAGAACCCAGATTCTTTTTCCTAACAAGACATTATTCCAAGTAGACCAATTATTGGAGGAGAAAGAGGAGAAGAATGGGGCTAATTTAGATTTGGTCCAGTCGCTTTTGGAGGAGTTTTCAAATCTGGTCCAATCCAAATTATCTAATGAATTACCTCTTATGAGAGATATTCAACATCACATTGATCTAGTATCTGGAGCTAAGCTTCCTAATTTGCCTCGTTATAGAATGAACCCTAAAGAAGATGATATTCTAAGAGAACAAGTGGAAGAATTGATGAAAAAGGGCTTGATCTAAGAAAGCATGATTCCTTGTATTGTTCCTACACTTTTTACACTCAAGAAGGATGGATCGTGAAAAATGCGCGTTGACAGTAGAGCCATTAACAAAATCACTGTGAGATATTAATTTCCTATTCCCATATTGAATGACATGCTTGATAACCTCTGTAGTTCTCAGGTATTCCCTAAACTTAACTTGAAAAGTGGTTATCACCAAATACGGATCAGACCTAGGGATGAGTGGAAGATCGCATTTAAAACGAAAGAGGGGTTGTATGACTGGTTAGTTATGCCCTTTGGGTTATCCAATGCCCCTAGCACTTTTATGAGACTCATGAACCAAGTGCTTAAACCTTTTAATGGAAAGTTCATGGTTGTTTATTTTGATGATATCCTTGTCTATAGCAGAACAATTGAAGAGCATTTAGTATATTTGAGAATAGTCTTGTCTGTTTTACAACATAATAAGCTTTACCTGAACTTGAAGAAATCCAGTTTCTTAACTAGTAAGCTACTATTCTTGGGTATGTGGATAGTTTTAAAGGAATTCATGTGGATGAAGAAAAGGTGAAGGCAATTCGTGAATGGTTTACCCCTAAATATGTTAGTGAGGTTAGATCTTTCCACAGGCTAGCTACTTTCTACAAGAGGTTCATTAGAAACTTTAGTTCAATTATTTCCCCTATCATAGAATGCATGAAGAAGGGAAAGTTTGATTGGAATGATGAAGCTAAGAAAAGTTTTGCTTTCATTAAGGAAAAACTCAGCACTACTCTTATTCTAGCCTTACTGGACTTTGACAAGCTTTTTGAGGTTGAGTGTGATGCATTTGGAGGAGGCATTGGAGCTATTTTATCTAAAAAAGGTCAACTTGCAGCTTTCTTTAGTGAGAAGTTTAACGATATAAGGAAAAGATGGAGTACCTATGATCATGAATTTTATGCGGTTGTGAGAACATTGAAACATTGGGAACATTATCTGATTCAAAGAGAGTTCATTCTTTACACTGATCATCAAGCTTTAAAGTTTTTGAACAATCAAAAGCACTTGAGTAATATGCATGCCAGATGGACTACTTTCTTACAAAAATTTCCTTTTGTTATTAAACGTAAATCTGGTATGACTAACAAGGTGGCTGATGCATTTAGTAGAAGGATAATCTTGCTTTCTACTATGTCCGAAGAGGTAGTTGGATTTGAAGTTTTAAAGGAGATTTATGAGAATGATGAAGACTTCAAGGACATGTGGTTAAAGTGTATTCAGAAGTAGCCTCCTGGTGAGTTCCATATTACTGATGGTTTTCTTTTCTACGGTAGCCAACTTTGTGGGCCTCACATTTCTCTTAGAGAAAAGTTGATTCGTGATGTGCATAGTGGAGGATTAGCCGGTTACATGGGAAGGGTCAAGACCATTACAAGTCCTGAAGAAAGTTTCTACCGGCCTCAGTTTAAGAAAGATGTTAGAAACTTTGTGACAAGATACTATGTTTGTTAGACTACTAAAAGAAGAATACTGGGTTATACATTCCATTCCCTATCTCGGAAGATATTTAGGAGGAGTTTTATATGGACTTTGTCCTTGGACTACTCATAATACAAAGGGGAGTTGATTATATTTTTATAGTAGTTGGTAGATTTTCCAAGATGGTGCATTTCATTGCATGTTGGAAGACTGTCGATGCATCTAATGTGGCTAGACTATTCTTCAAACTTTAGTAACGCTGCTCATCCACAAACAAATGGTCAGACTGAGTCACTTAATAGGACTCTTGGAAATCTATTGAGGAGCATTTATCGAGACAAGCCTAAGCAATAGAATTTAGTTCTAGCTCAAGCTGAATTTGCCTACAATAGTGTTGTCTGTAGTGTTATTGGTAGATCACCATTTTCCTTGGTATACCTGAAAGTTCTAAAGAGTACTGTTGATCTGATAAGACTTCCGAAGTTGCCAAACTTAAGCATAGCAACTGAAAATATGGACAAACTAGTGAAGAATGTGTAGGAGGAGGTTTGAGAGAGACTTGAAAAGACTAATGCCAAATATAAAGAACAAGTTGACAAACACAAGAAGTCTAAAACTTTCCAAAAAGGTGACAAAGTGATGATTTTCTTAAGGAAAGAAAGATTCCCTGTTAGAACCTACAACAAATTGAAGCCGAAGAAATATGGTCCTTATGAGATACTACATAAAATCAATGACAATGCTTATGCTATCAATTTGCCTAAAGAGATGGGAATTTCAAAGACTTTTAATGTTGTTGATATCGACGATTTTCATAGAGATGAAGAGCTCTATCTTAATGACAACTCGAGGTCGATTTCTTTTCAAATGGAGGGGACTAATAAAGGATTGAACCTATAAGGATTTGCTATGTTGTTGTATACCCATTAGGATAAGGATTTGTTACGTTATCGTATATCTATTAGGATTTGTTTCTGTTTTATTTTATTTTAAGTTTCCTAGTTAGGAAGGTTTTCTTATCTAGCAAAAAAAAGAAATAAGTTAGCTTTAGAAAAGGATTTTAATCAATCCTTTTCACACTAGAATTAGGACTCTTATGTACCATGTTAGGGATATAAAAGGGAGGGTTAATAGACGTTTTAGGGACCCCCAGAAAACATTAATTTAATAAAGCTTTTGTAGGAAATTTTCCTGAGAGAGAATGCCTTTCTCTTATTGATTAAATCCTAAGTTTTATGTTTGGATTTGGTTCCAAGATTAACATAAAATCTCTACGTAACTACTTCCACTGTGTCACCTCGTAAATGTGAAGTTGTTGTTGATAATAGGCTTTATTGGTTATATTATTTTTGTCATTGTAGAGAGATCAAGGTAGAAAGGAAACATGGAAATACATACGTAGATGTTGGACTTGAAATGTTAGAAATGTGCATTCAATAAAAGGTTTAAGTTAAATGGTATTTTAGTTTACTATTCAACCCAATCCTGTTATTTACCAAGTTATCGTTATAGAAGATAATGCAATAATTAGTAATGTGTTTGTTAATAATTCTTTATTTTTCTAAATTTCCTTGAATTGAAGAGGGGTTTACAACGTGATTAGAATTTGAGAGACTTGAACAAACATGTGGAGAAAACATGTGAGCGTTAAATGTATCATTGAAGGGATGAGATGAGGGAGTTACATATTTAGCTCCTATTAAAATTGAATTTTTAATGTGCGACAGAATAGAAGGTCACAACTAGATTTATATGTGAAATAATTTCTATTGTTAAGTAGAACCTACAACCATTCACTTGGAAGGAGTTGTGTTAGAATGACATCGATTATACATTAAAGACCCAATTGATAACTTCAACAAATGAAATCACCTGTGTCAGTTTTGTTGCCAACTCCCTCATAAATGTGTGAATGAAATGGATTAGAGGGTTGGAACAACAAAACTAGCATAAGTGATCCCATATAATGAGTGGATAAAATGGATTGGAACATGGTTGGAACAACAAAACTAGTACAGGTGATCACATCCTCAACTTCAAATAGTTGCACCAAATTGGGAAAGTTGAAGAATATTGTACGATATTTTTCTTGAAAGGTATTTGAAGTAATTATCTTAAACTAAATTTTATTCGGTTGGGCTTTTCCTGAACACCTGAGATATAACTATTTATTAAATTAGAACATGTTTGTTTTTATTTACAATTTTAGTTCTCTATTTTAGTTTTTAAATTTAGTAAAAAACTTTGTTTTTTAAGTTTTTGGTTTATCCTTTTAGTTTTAGTTTCTTCATTTTTTTTTAAAATTTATGAAAAATATAAAAAATGTTTTTCTCTTTTTTTATATAATTTGATTT
>JANIHY010000004.1:42861539-42873533 GCA_027479065.1 Erythroxylum brevipes | reverse complement strand
TGTCAGTAGTGGTCTCTTGTCGTAGGATATGTACCGGAATGACCTACGGGCGTTCCGGTGGATACCCTATGGTAAGGAGGCGCTACAACTTTATTGGAAGGTGGAAGAGTGAATTAGAAAGAAAAATGTCACTCAAATTTTAGCTTGCTTAAAATACTTAGTCGAAGAGGTATTTATAAAGAGCTTAGGATTACTCTAGAACTACTACTTAAAAGCCCAACAACTTTGTACCCAACTAGCTTATTAAATGCCCAATAAGTTTCTACCTTACTAACTTATTAAATGCTCTCTATGAAAATCTAGTGCTTTAGGCATTATCTATTTACAAGACTATTCTAGAAATAAATCCCAGTCTTACATTATAATTTTAAAATAAAAAGATAATCTTGAAGAGAACTTTTAAAACTATAAAGTTCAAATATATTTTTAACAAAAAGTATTCTTTAGCACTCAAAATTCAATGCTGGATTAGAGAAATTTTGGGAGCTAAATAATAGATTGAAAAACTGTGTCTTTTGACTAGGAGAAGATGGAACCTTTGATTTATCATGTTTCTAGCTTTCCCTAAAATATAGTATGATTTTGTGGTTCTTATTGTATAATTCCAAGTAGTTGGACACTGCCTTGTAATCTCTCTTTTAATGCCTTTTATGAATATTAGTGAATTCATTATTTTTTGAAAAAAAATCTCTCTTTTTTTTCTTTCATTCAAATCCTTTTCAGGAAAAGGGTTAGTTCCTCTATATATTAGCTGCTGGTGTGTTGTTATATTATTGCAACGAGTTCTATTCTAGATATTTTTTAAAGGATTATGTACTAAATCTTAATTTTTCCTATAAGAAATCAAAGTTTTTTGTTTTTTGTTCTTTAGTTCCCATTATTTCCATGAGCATACTTGGCTATTATTATGGTGGAGAACTATGAATATTTTGCTCTTGGAAAGGATCATAAAGGGGTCAATGCTTTGGGAAAAATGGCTCAAAATCCCCATGCTTTCTTCACTTGAATAGACCTTCGATTCTTCAATGCCTATTGTACAATTGTCAATCCCTCCCAAATTCTAATTCCTAAAAAGAGCATTGTTTGAATATAGCATAATATGTCATATGCCAAGCTTGTTGATCTTTGTTCCTTTCAGATATTTGCGTGGAGAAAAACAATTTGTCTCTAAAAGGATGCGATGTGGAGAATCTTGATGCAACTAGTCCAAAATACATCACTAAACCTCTCACACATATGAAACCAATATACAAGAACAAGTTAATGAACAAGCGAGCCGAAGAACTTACCCACATGTTGTGTGTAGCAGCGGCGGAATCAATGGATTGAATAAAGGTTATGATAGTTGTGTTTTCAAGAGCTGTTAGTATGGGTATATTTGAGATGGTCTATAATATCATCAATGCATTTCTTGATGCTTTTTGTTACGAAGCATGCAACGGCTAATCAGAGCCCAATGAAGAGCAACTGCGAGAAACACACCCCCACTAAATTTCATGATTACATTTGAGTGCTTGTGGTTTCCTAGAGTAGGAAATCTAGACTATAACCATTTTGTCTCATAAAGTATTCTTGCTATTGGTGAACTGTGATGCCACTTGTTAAGTTTGTTAAAACTTTACTTTATATGATGATGAACGAAGAATGAAGAAAGTGAGATTACAAGAAATTTCTTTGTTCTCCTTCTGCTCTCTCTCAATCTGTCTCTTGTTCTTCTTCCTCTCCCCAAATTCCTTCCCCTACTTCTTACTTTTTCCTAGAATCGTATCATTGGTGCTCTCATTGAACTTTGCCCCAATGGGTGACACTTACTAAATTTGTTACAAAATCTTTGAAGACAACTACACCAAACTTTCGATCAAGTTTCTAGCCACTCAGTTCCCTTATCCAAACTCGACACAATCTTTGACACCCTTTAACACCACTCTTCATCCATCCAAAAATACTTCACCTCCTATGAACTAACCCAACAGTAGCTTCGTGCCCAACAGGCTGTTCTTAACGACGTCTTTGTCTGCCTCTCCCTTATGGAACACCAACAACTAGGCTCGACCACTGTTTTATCCACCCCCAATCCCTCATCTGCAGCCACCTTTGAACCTATCAGCCTTTGCACCACCCCGCCTCCATCACACATTTTTACCCTGGGCCCACACCCAAATTATCCTTTACATTCAATACCTCTATTTCTTCATCAGTCAAAACCCCCAAACTTAAAACTGCTTTTTTCACTAACAAGAATGCCTTAGGTTGGTTGTTCCAAATTGAAAATGTTTTCTTTTACCATGGTGTCCCACCGAAACAGCAACTTGATGTCGCTGCCATCTACATGGCTAGCAACGCACTAATGTGGTTTCATTGGATGAGCACGACCCACTAGCTCTCTACTTGGCCTCGCTTTGTTTGAGATTTGGAGCTTCGATTCGGACCCTTGATGTATGTCAACTATGGAGCTAGCTGCTCTCTACAAACTTAAATATACAACCTCGGTGATTACCTACAAGGCAGAGTTTAAGAAATTATTAACTTGTACCTCTGACCTCACCAATACCAACCTTCTTAACTGCTTTATGTTTGGCCTCCGCGATGACCTACTTCACGAGATGCTCTTACTCCAACCCACCTGCATACCTCAAGATATGGGGATGGTGAAGATTGTCAAAGAAAAACTTGGGGCCTCACTGTCAATTTCCCCAACACCACCACCCCAATCCAACCCATATTACACACCCTCATCCTCGAGTTCATCTTCTTCACCACGATGACCACCACCCAAACTTTCCTTCCGTTGCCTTTCCCCAATCGAGATGGTAAACCACCGTGAAAAAGACCTCTATTTTAACTGCAGTGAACAATTCTCTCCAGGCCATCAGTGTAAGCCACTGTTGTTTCAATGCCTTCTTATCGATGATGCAGATGCGTATGACCTCCCATATCTAGATTCTGATCTGATTCCTTCATTGATACCCCTATCTCTCCATATCTCCACCCTTTAGCACTGGTAAATTTACTGGCAATATCCCTCTAGGTGCTACAGGGCCATTAAGTGCTAGACACGTTGAGAATGTAGGACGCAGTTAACGGTCACAAGGTCACGGAGTTAGTTGATATAGGGTCAACCCATAATTTTATGTAGTCACAATTAGCCCAACATTGTCAAAATTAGTGCAGCTTACTACACATGAAATTTATTTTATTTAGTTTATTTATTGAGTAAATAAGTTAGCAAATCTTCAGTGAGACTTGTTTAGAGTTTGTTATTATTCTTTTGGTGAGTGAAATCAGTAGTGGAGAATTTTCTAGAAAGTTAGTTAGGTTGTAGCTATAAATAAGTCTTGTAAACTGAAGGAAATGTATCACTTCTCAAAAGTTCTTGCTAATGCAAATTCCTTCCTTCTATTATACTCTGTAATTTTTCTTCTTTTGTAAACTTTGCATTGTTACATGGTATCAGAGCCTGGTCATTCAACTTAGTTTGAGTGGAGAAAGAAAAGTTTTGTTGTTTGCAATTATGGAGATGGAAAACAATGGAAATACATACTATGGGATAGAGAAACTTGCAGGTAGCAATTATAAGTACCAGATAATGTGTATGGAGGCATGCCTTCAAAGATAGGATCTATGTGAATTAGTGGCTGGTGTTGATATTGAAAGTCCCACAGAAGATCCTAAGAATGCTAAATTATGACGAAAGTGGAAGATCAAGTGTGGAAAAGCTCTCTATGCTTTGAGAACGTCAATCAGCAAAGAGTACATTGATCAAGTTCGTAATGTAAGTTATCTAGGAGAAGTTTGGGAAACACTTGAAAAGTTGTCTACCAAAGAGAATACAGCAAGGTTGCAACTCTTGGAAAATGGATTGGTAATGTTACAATAAGGAGGTATGTCAATTTCGGAATTTTTTTACGAGTTAAAAATATTTGTGCTAAAATTTTAAAAATAGATACGGATGAGAAAATTAGTGAATCCTGTCTACATTGCTCTCTTATTCATGGCTTGAAGGAGTATGGGCCTTTTATTACTTTTACTCAAGGATGGACACAACAACCTTTTGTTAAAGGATTAGCGAATTTGCTCTCTAATCAAGAAGCTCTTGCAAAGCAAATGCAAAGCAAATGACAAAGAATTTTGAGTCAGATGCTGTTCTTTTTTTCAAAAGGGAAGCCAAATAAGAAAAATTCATCTAGGAACATAAACAACGAAGAACAATGTGTAGAAAAAGGTGAACCCAACGAAGAAAAAGGTGTCAATTCACAAGAAAAGAAATCTATCACATGCCACAGATGTAGAAAGCCTACATATCAGGAGAAGTTGTAGAGTGAAGTTTGTCAAGGCAAATGTTGTATCTACAAGTGAAGAAGATGATCAACTTAAATGGGAGCATTGTTTTTTTTGTTGAGGCTATTGAATAAAAGCTAACTCAAACTTATGTTAATTATGCCAATAAATTAAAGGAAGAGTGGATTGTAGATTCTGGTTGTTCTAACCATGTTATTGGAAACGACACCTTGCTCTCATAGATGCTTGAACATCATGGAGATCGAGTTATTGTTACTACCGATAACTCAACCCGTCCAGTAGCAAACGAAGGTTCTATGATAATTGATGTTGACGGAATGAAAAGTGTAAAGATGGAGGATGTTTATCATGTGCTAGGTTTGACTAAAAATTTAATTTATGTTCCTCAAATAACTGAATATGGAGAGTATGTCTTATTTGTCCCGAAAAGATGTAAAAATTATTGATAATGTGAAAGAAATATTAGTTGATATTCTTTTTACTGGAGAGAAGAAAGGGCGTTTGTTTATCATATCAATAGGAGAAGCTTATGTGAAGAAAACAAGCCAAATTGATAATGCTGCAATTTGGCATGCTTGGTTGGGCCATGTTGGCTATCAATTGTTGTAGAAAATCTCTTCAAAGAGGTTAGTAGTTGGTTTGCCAAATATCATGAATGTTTGTAATGATGTTATTTGTCAAGGTTGCCAATATGGCAAATCTCATCACCTTCCCTCAAAAGGACATCAAATCAGAAATCCTCTTTGTTTGAGCTGGTTCATACAAACCTGATGGGACCAACAAGAACTTCAAGTTATGGTGGACATTGTTATGTAATGGTGTTAGTGGATGATCACTCCAAGTTCACTTGGGTGAAATTTTTGAAAGAGAAAAGTGAAGCTCTATCTAAGTTTATAGAGTTCAAAGAGGCTATTGAAAAAGAATTCGGGAAAAAAATAAAATATCTTCGAAGTGACAATGGTAGAGCGTTCATGTCGGATGATTTCTTTTAATATTGCCATAATAATAGTATTCTTCGTCAAATGACTTGTCCAGACACTCCTCAGTAGAGTGGAGTTATCAAAAGGAAACTTGGATTTCTTACTTCAATTTGTCTTTCATGGTTGCATGACAAGAACCTTCCTCGGAAACTATAGGCAGAAGCCATTCAAAGTGCATGTCATGTGACTAATAGGCTGCACTCTTGGCTAGGTACACAAAACTCATCCTTTGAGATTGTATACGGTGAGAAGCCACATGTAAATTACTTTTGGGTATTTGGTTCCATTTGTTATGTCCATGTTCCCAAATCTAACAGAAGTATAGGACCAAACTTGACCCAAATGTAAGAAATGTGTGTTTAATGGTTATGACTCTTGTAGGAAAGGTTGGAGGTGTATGGACCTACAAAAAAAGAAATTTACAACTTCTAGAGATGTGGTGTTCGATGAGGTGTCAACTTTATTTTCTACGCAAAAGATTTTCTCTGATTATAACCAAGTTGATTTGGAGCTACTATTTTTTGAAGCAGTTGTACAAGCACCTTTTAATGAAGAACTAGAGTTTGAACCCCTAGCTCAATATGCTACTGAAGGAGATAATGGTGGACAAGAGGTGATAAGATGATCAATAAGGGAGAAAAGATAACCGAATTATCTCAAAGATTATGAAGTTAAAAATTGTTCAGTTACTTCATGTTTTTTTGTAGGTGCTTGAGCTTCAAAAGAGCCAGTAAGTTATGAAGAAGCAAAAAGCTGCCCAAATTGGCAAAAAGCTATGCAAGAAGAGATTGAGGCTTTACATAAAAATGAGACTTGGGAGCTGGTTCCTAAACTAGAAAAATGTGAGCCAGTCCCTTGTAGATGGGTTTTTCGCTTAAAGAAAAAATTAGATGGCACTATTGACAAGTTTAAAGCTCATTTAGTCGCTCGTGGATTCTCTCAAAATTATGGGTTGGATTATAAGGAGAAATTAATCCCGGTAGCAAAGATGGTAGCAGTGAAGGCACTTATTTCTCTTGTTGCATTTAAAGGTTGGAAATTGTGACAACTTGATGTAAAGAATGCATTTCTTTATGGTGATTTGGATCGTGAAGTATTTATGGAACAACCCCTTGGTTTTGTCTTTAAACAATTTCCCAATTATGTATGTTGCATGAAGAAAGCTCTCTATGGCTTAAGGCAAGCGCTAAGAGTAATGTATGTAAAAATTTCTCAATATCTCATATTTTGTGGTTTTAGAGTTTCTTATTCAGATTCTAGTTTGTTCATAAAATTAGAATCAAATGTACATGATTATTATATGTTGATTTGTATATTCGTTTTGAGATGAAAAATCTGGGAAAATTGGATGTTTTCTTGGTTTAGAAATCGAAAGATCAGATTCGGGCTATTTTATTTCTTAAAAAGGATATGCAAAACTCACCAAAATTGTAACGTTGTCTTTTTAGGATCGAGAGACGACTTTAGCTACTGAGGGGCTCTACTGTTGTGTAGATTGTGAGTTGGCAAGAGAAGTCATGGCTCAAAGGTCGGTCAATTGGAATTTTTGAATGGCTTAGATAGATTTGTTATATTTTCCTCTTCCATGTAGTATTTTTGTACTAGGTTTTGTTCATGTACATGTAGTAAAGGTTGAAAGACTCAATGTAGACTTTTGATTTTGAGAAATGAAATGAGGAACAGTTGGTCAAAAAAAAATTGTGATTTCTTATGATGCTTTTTAAGTGAATAATGATGTGATGCCTTATGAAGTGAATGTAGTGATTGAACGTAGCTCGCTCTTATCGTAGGATATGTACCAGAATGACCTCTGGGCGTCCAGGTGTGTACTCTACGATAAGGGGGTGCTACAAATGACTTTTCACCATAAATGAATTATATATATTTTAAAAGTTCAATCCATATAATTTATAAGGTGAGAGAGACGTGTGAAATTGAAGGGAGATTTACTAAATGAATAAAAAATGGTTCCTTCTAATAAGTTTTTCTATAAAAAATTTATAAGGCTTAAGTGACCAATCAATGGTGTACGTTCAAGTTAGTTGATCTAAAATTAAGTATCAAATACATAAATTAGCTTTGGATTTAAGGTTAAAGAAAATGATATTAATGAGAAGACAATTGAATCATTAAATGATTGGTTCAAGATTTATCATCTTAATAAGAATCAAGAAGAAGAGCAACACTTGGAGACCATAAGGAGCTTAATAAGGAAACTATTAAGGACAAATTTCACAGTTCACTTTTTAAAGTACTTTTGGATAAGTTACAAGGATTTAGTTGGTTTTCACATTTGGATTTACATTTTGGTTAACACCAAATTACAATGCATCCACAAGATGTGGCAAAGAATGCCTTTTCAAAGAGTATTATGAATTCTTGTTAATTTCCTTTGGTCTTACTAATGCCCCAAATGATATTTAGAATTTGATGAATCATACTTTTAGGGCTTAATATTGGAAATATATGTTAATCCTATTTGATGACACTTCGGGGGTATAGTTCAACATTCAAAGATTATATGAAACACCTTATAATTGTTTTATAAACATTATGAAGGAATTAATTTTATGCCAAAGCTAATAAATGCACCTTTAGAGCTATTATAATTAATCATCTAGGTTATGTAATCATAGTTGAAGGGGTTTGAATAGACCTAAAAAGATAGAAATAGTAATTAAATGGCCTATTCCTTACACATTCAAATAGTTGAGGGTGAGGGGATTCTTAGTCTTAATGAGTTACTATATGAGGTTTATTGAACCTTATGGCCAAAGGAGAAAAAGTCATACTAATCTTTTGAAGAAATATACTTTTGGTTAGAATGAAGTAACTTGTCTCATTTTTAAGGAATTAAAAAGAAAGTGTTGATATCCCACTATCAAACCTTCATTATAGAAATTGATATATGTGAAAGTAGGTTAATATTGCATTAGTGAAGAATTAGCATCCCATAGTTTTTCTTTTCAGTAAATCATTAGCAACAAAGTATGAATCATTATTATCTTATGGAAAGGATTTCATCTTTATCGTAATGACTACAAAGTACCGACACAATTTTCCTAATGATAGGAAGTTTACTATTAAGATTGATCACAAAAGTCTCAAATATCTTTTGGAATGAAGAATCAACACGTCCTTTCCAACAAGCTTGCCTTCCATAAATTTTTAGGTATGATTTTGAGATAGGCTACAAAAACGGAAAGGACAACTCGACTTCTAATGCATTCTTTAAGACCACAGGTGTTAATTGTTAACCTTAGCATTATCATGTATCCAAATTGAGGTATTGGAAAATATTAAAGGGAGTTAAAGTAGGTTCCTTAGGATATAAAATCAAATTCTGAACCTTGAATTAGGGATACTACCTTCTATTTCATTTCAACTTTATAAGAACACTTTGAAGTGAAAATAAAGAATTGTAGTAGGACATGATAATGAGTTGAGAACAAAGATCATAGCTTTGATGTATAACAATTACGAGGGGACTATTAAGATATCTTATCTACCATTAACTAGATTTAATCAATGTTCCATTATAATTCTGTACAACAGATATTTGGAATTATATCAAGATGAATCAAATTTGTCAAGCCAACAAATAAAAAATATAGTACCTTTGTGATTTCTTCAGCCATTTTTTTTTTATCCTGATTAATGTTAGGTTGAGTTCAACTTAGATTTCTTTAAAAGGCTTCTTAAATCAAAAGGTGATTATGTAATTATGGTGGTGGTAGATTAGATTGAGCAAATATGTTCACTTTGCTTCCTTAGTTCATCCTCATATAGTTAACTAAGTGACCTAATTACAAATGACTCATATTTTCATGTTACACAGATTATCTTATGCTATTGTGAGTGACAGACTCAACATTTCTTAATCTTTTTGGGCAAGAATTTTATTGATTATAAGGAATCAAGTTGCATCTATCTTCAACTTGCCATCCTCAATCAAGTAGACAAATTGAGGTTCATAACTAGATGTTGAAGATATAATTAAGTTGTATAATTGAAGATCTAACTCATAATTGGTACAAATAGTTAGCCTTAGTAAAATGGTAGGATAACAGCCTTCTTACATTTTTCATTTAATACCATGCCATTTGAATTTCTATATGACTTTCACCTCTAATACATATCCTCTATTTTAATTTTGTTTATAAGATAATGGCTTTTAACAAGGTCTTAGGGATATAAAAGTAGTTGTATAGAAAGATGTTTATGACTAGAAAAATGTTTATGACTAAGGGAGCTAATAAAAAATTTTCTCTTTAATTTTATAGACCTTATACAATCTTAAGTGGATTGGTCAAATGGCATCTAAGATATAGTTTCCTTATGTGTTTTTCATCCATATCATTTTTCATGTATCATAAATTAAATGAATCATGTCAAGTTCTTTGAACATCTTAACCAGTATTCCAATAATAGTTATTTTGGTTGACAATTCTCCAATAGTTATACTATAAAAAAGATTAGTGAGGAGGTATACTACGTCTAGTTTCTATTACTTTTAATTGCCTTCATATAATGATTCTGGTTACAAATCTTTATGTTTTGATCCAAATGTGAGATAAATTGTGTGAAAATATTGTGAATATTGCATGAATATTAATTAGATTATTTTGTGAATTTTGTATGAAGGTTGAAGGGAAAGTTAACGTAAATTTGCATGAAAGGAAAAGAAAACAAAACCAAAGAAAGGTGGCGATTAAAGGTGTCACCACCGTGACTAAGTTTGTCACTATAGTCATGGTGGTGACTAAGTATGTCACGACTATGACATATTATGTCACGATGACATACTTAGTCATGGTGGTGACTCAATGTCTCACCACCGTGACCACCTCATGCACACCCGTGACCACTTTTTTGCATTCACTTAAGTCTTACATGTGCAGGTTGACAGCGTAACAACCCTAAATGTACTCATGTTATAAATGGAAAGAGAAGGAGAGGTAAAGGGTGCTTGGAACCGAGATAGTCAACTGACATTCGATATTTCATTCTTCACTCTTTACACACAGACAGACACATTCGGGAGGCACATAGAGATAGAGAGAAAGAAGAAAAAAATAAGAAAAAAGAAACAGAGTGAGTTGGTGAAGAAGGGAGAAACATATTAGAGAGGTGGAAGCTAGGGATATATGTTGAAAGCGAGAGCTGGAGCTGAATCCATTGAGCTTGAGTAACCATTCGGTTGGGTAATAACAAGCTGAAGCAGAAGACAAGAGCTAATGAGGGAAGCTTGAGAAGGGCAAGAGGCCAACCACACTCCCTCATTCGATCCTTGTTTGCTCATTCTATTTTTCATTTGTTGCTTAGTTTATTGTTTATTTACTGAACGTATTACTTATTATCTTAACTAACTGTTATTTGTTTTCTTTTTATAGTTCATCTTTAGTATTCTTTCTGTTCATCGTTTTTACATTTTTTGGTTGATAGTAACATGCAATTAAAGTGTATGGAGATTATGAATCATGTTCACACTATTATGGGCTGATCTCTTTTTCTTGATAATTAATGTAACTATTTTAATCAAATATACATGATTGAGGGATTGTGTTGTTGTCTTATGTTTGTTATAGTTTCTGAATTGAATGGATGTAATAGTATGATCAAACTTTGCATCATTTTGGTATTAAGCGAAGGACCAAGAGGAGAAGTTTAATACGGAACTAGAAACTATAAACGCCTTCGTTATGAATTAGAAATATATTAACTTAAGTGGTAATTAGTAATCGAGTTTCTATAATTAATTCAGATGATAACTTGTTGAATACGAAAGTTATATTAGTTTATTATTCAAGTTGATTTAGAACTCAACGGTTAATTTTAGTAAGACAACTTTCCAATCATTTTCCCTTAATCATGCATAGGATATTAAATTAGTGAAATTACTTAATTTTGTGATTTTCTTTAAAGTCTTAAGTCAACGAATCGAGATAGAGTGTTTATGATTGCATTTGTTTTTATTTTTGATCAAGATTAATTTGAGTGGATCAATTTCACCTTTATAGGAGACGATCGTAATTAATCACTATAACTATCTTGTATACTTGCGAGTAGGATGACCTAGGTAAATTTTAGAACTTTTTGGGTACAAGAAGGCACAATCATCTTATGACTCATGTGCTTGATTAGTGGTCCAATTTAACCGCAAAAAGATGCAATTTAAGAGTATCCTAATGATTTGTAGTAAAGGTTTTCATAATTGAACCTTGTGAATAAGGTTTTTCAAGGGAGAGAAAATGTTAATAGTTAAATTCAAGGATTAGTTACTAAAAAAATTCTAAACTTTACTAAATTGTATAAATGGTCTAAATTTTAAAAGTGATAATAAAATAATCAAACTTTTATTTTTCATAAAAGTAGCCGATTATTAAACCTTTTATTAATGATGCTGATATGGAAAGTGAAAATGGCTAATATATTTGTCTGCAAAAGCAAAGTATTTACTTAAGATTAAAAGGATTAAAACGTAGTTGCTTTGCCTGTTTGGTTGAGCTTTTGTCAGTAGAGCTTTTGTCAGTAGAGCTTTTGCCAGTAGAGCTTTTCTGAGAAGAGCTTTTTTTAAAAGCCAGTTGACTGTTTGGCTGTCAATTAAAAAACAGCTTTTTAAAAAGTGCTTCATACAGTAGACTGTTTGGCAACGAAAAAATAAAAAGCACTTTTATTAATTTTAACTATATTTTATTTTATTAATTATGCTAAA
>JANIHY010000004.1:42840332-42854524 GCA_027479065.1 Erythroxylum brevipes | reverse complement strand
TTAATATTAATAATCTTGTATTAATTAATAATATATTAATATTAATACTATTTTTGACATTTCCAATTCTTGTTCACAGGACAAGAATTTCTGTACCTAATTTTTGGATTGGACAAAATTTTTTATCTTTGTCCTTTGAAGACGGAGCAAAAATGAGTAAAGACGACAAGCAAACACTACTTAAGACAGAACGGTTATATCCTTGTCTTCCGTTCTTGCGTCTACAAATGCTAACCAGTGTTAACGGTGGCAGGGGATCTTGTTAGCCAAATCCCCGAGGAGCCATGTGAGTTGAATGGTCGCAGGGGATCTTGTTCCGAGGAGGAGCTAAGTCCAAATGAAGGACGTGACAAAAGACGGAACACTTTTGAGTTGGACGCTCTCGACTTTGGTACGAAGTCGAGAGCCCTTCGCTTTTTTTTTAATCCACGTGAAATGATGTCTGCGATGCGAATGTTCAAATAAAAGCTCAACTCATTCTACTTTTTTCATTTTGGGTTTCTTCTGGTTCTGGCTTTTAGTGCCACCGCCGGCAATTATCCGATTATTTAATCTCTTGTTAATTAGGAGAGGAGAATCGATGACCATCGTTTGCACGGGTCTGATTTGACTTCTGCTCCCGATTGGCTTGGATGGAGTTTGTGGGCCATACATTTATTACGGGTCTGATTTGACTTCTGTTCTGCCCCAGAATTCCTTCACTGTTCGATTGGCGTCGATGGGCCATACATTTATTATTCTTGTCGTGTTGTTAATCAGTTCAAACTGACGTGTACAGTGATGCATGGCTGGCACCAAATGACCCTGAGAGCTTTTCATTTTGCCTTTTGCTTCTTCTTCCTTCCCTACAAAAAGTGGCCTACACTGTAATTGTAATCACCAAAGAGTTGAAACACATAAGCATAGAGAAACGTCTTCACACTTCGATTTACTGGTATAGTGATTTATGACATGAGAGGACAAATTCTTAGACAAATGGGAGGGTGCTAGTCGTAGTTAAAGACACATTCTTATATTCCTTTTGATTTGGTTGGCTTTGTTTGATGATCGCACAAAGCTTGAAAACACTGTGGATTAATTGTCATTGAAGTATTGAATTAACTTTTTGGGGTGCACTTTTGTTTGGCTTGCATACATCAGCACCATGGCTGGAGGGTGTGAAGAGGCATTGTTGAAGAAGAATTACTTCGAGAATTGTTCTGGCTGTAAGGTTGATCAAGCTAAAGAATCCAGAACAGGACTGCCTATAAAAGAGCTGTTTTCTATATGGATCGTTGTACTTTGTACTGGTAAGCATTTTCATCTGCACTTCATATCGATTATTGGTTTTTAAGGAATCACAATCTACTATTCTCAAGTTTAAAGTTACTAAACTAAATTGGCTTTCAATATTTGCATTGGCATGATTGATGATAGTTCATTTTCTTTATGTTCCTATCTCTTCTTTTACTACCGATTGATTGAGCAGGATGGAGGGAATTTTAGCATGAAACTTCCATTAGAGGATACGGAAGCTAAGCTTTGAACTACTTCTCTCATAATCTTTTATAATTACAGTGATGCTCTCCAAACTTTAGTATAAAATAACTTTTTCTACTTTACTGATTCTTCAACTATGTTTCTCCAAGCTGTATGATTTTGGAAATGGAGAATGTTAAGTTTTTTAGCCTCATGTAAATCATACATATCTGCATAAAAGAGTAGTCTTTTGAAAGCAAATATTCTGTAACCTGTTGGAAGTTATTTCTGCTTACACTGCAGCGCAACTCGCATCTTTTCCTTGCACTGCAATATAACGCAACTCACATCTTGGCATTATAATATATACACACATATATATACACACATTCACACACACTGCTGCGTTTATCCTTTCTCGATACTTAAAAATGTTGTCTTTTGAGTTAATATATTTAGATTGACAATCACTAATAGTTTCTGTTGACATTCTTCATCTCTTTAGGAGCAGAGGGTTTAGTGTTGCTCTTTACTATTTCTTCTGCGCATACTGATTTCAATGTTAATTCTTGCAGCACTTCCCATATCATCTCTCTTCCCGTTTCTTTATTTCATGGTAAGCAAATCCATGCTCATTGCTCAAGTCTAACAGCTTTTAGATGCGTTGTACAAGGTTGAATAAAATGGTTCATTAACATTAAAAAGGTTGAGGATCTCGCACTTTCTACTTCTTCCTGTGGTCCTGAATGCTGAAATTTGAACGTAATCTTATTTGGACTCGTAAACAAACTTAGTTTCATATTGAACATGGAGAACTTAGTTTCATGTTGAACATGGAGACTTCGGTTTGCTGTAGAATTTATGTTCAGTTGATACAGTCAAATTAGTTAATTCAGTTAATATGGAAATTAGTGCTTTGCTTAATAATTGCAATGGTTTTGAGTCATTGGCTTATGATCTAAATAGCAAGTGCTGATAAAATATTCCATCTCAAGGATTCATTTGCATTCTATGTTTGATAATATTCTAGCGATGAAGTTGCTAAAAATAATTCTGGGCTTTTGATTTCGCAGATACTTCAGTTCAAACTCAGACATTCTTTTCACTTTCTCATTATTATGGCTATTACTTTGTGATTGGCGTCCTAAACTTCTAGATCAAAACAATGGGAATTAAAGCTGCTAAAGGAAGGAATGACATTAATGTATTCTCATGGAAATATTGCTTTGGCTCTTGAGGACTTTTGCTCAAAATTTTCAATACTATGTCACAAATCATTTAATAACAAGGTTTAAGATGTTCGACAAGGGACCAGTTTCTACGCTGTGTCCATTGGATCATTCAGAAAGAATACAGGTTTTTGTTTCTAACCTCTGGAAGTGGATAAAGGAAACTCCCAAGATTCAAGCAGCAAACTAAGAACTTTTTCTTCCTTCCATTTTGCTTCCGTAGATTTATCCCATTGACTTCTATGTTCACCACATGATTTCTCTATTTCGTTGACACTCTATTGGTTAACAATGTACATTGGTGTCTTGCAACATGGAAATTGTTTTCCTTTTGCCTTAGAATCCTTGGATGGTGCTCCCTGAAATTATTCAAGGATGTGTGCATCTTCTCAGGTTCCTTGAACTGCTACAGAAATCATGGGTTGATAAGATGTGGCAAAGAAATTTGGTTTTGAAGTGTTTGATTGTTGTTTAAGGAGAAGACTAGGCACTCTTTGTACTGTAATGATAGGCATGCTGCTGAGTGCGCAAGTCTCTCCCATTGGCATTCCTTGTAATGATTGTTTCGTTGCACCAGCTGCATTGTATACTTGAAACATTCATCAATTTCCTTTTGCAGATAAGAGATTTTCATATAGCAAAACGAGAAGAGGATATTGGCTTCTATGCTGGTTATGTTGGTAAGATTAGTTTTAGTTTGTCAATAGTCATTTATGGCAAGTGTCTTAGAGTCTTGAGATATCTGATGAGATAGATGCTTATTTATTTGGAAGGGTCCTCCTTTATGCTTGGCAGAGCTTTGACATCTGTTTTCTGGGGAATTGTGGCTGATCGTTACGGTCGGAAACCTGTTATAATCACTGGGATCATGGCAGTGTGAGTAACCACTATTTTCCAGGGACCATTTTTATTAATTTAAATCTCATGTTCATCTTGATTGTTGATTTGTTTCAGGGTTATTTTTAACACTATATTTGGACTTAGTGTAAATTTATGGATGGCTGTCATTACGAGGTTTCTTCTTGGAAGTTTGAATGGATTGCTTGGACCAATTAAGGTACATGTATCTGGTTTTTGTGAATTTGTGATGTTTTCAGTATAGTCGTATGAAACATCTCCATCTCGCAGGCATATGCAAGTGAAATGTTTCGTGAGGAGCACCAGGCTTTGGGACTATCAACGGTAAGTGATGCTGCTTATGAGTTTTCGGATTTGCTGTTGGCATTATATATATATATGTGTGTGTGTGTTTTTTTTCCTGAATTCCAGATAAGTACAGCATGGGGCATTGGGTTGATCATTGGTCCAGCTTTGGGAGGATTTTTAGCACAGGTACATGAGAAATGCAGATTTTTACTGGTTCCCCATGTTCTTCTATTTGTTGATTTTTTGGTATATTTGGTCCTCAGCCAGCAGAGAAATATCCAAATGTCTTTTCCATGGATTCTCTATTCGGGAGGTAAGGAACTTCTGCTGTTTGATTCTCGTTATGACTGTTTTCGATTGATGTGATGATATTAATCATATTCATATGCAGATTTCCCTACTTCTTGCCCTGCTTCTGCATCTCGCTTTTCGCATTTGGAGTCTGTATTGCTTCTTTCTGGCTTCCGGTACACAACTTATACTTCATTCGTGCTCATTTGGAGATGCATAATTAGCATGTCATCTGTTTCTTTACTCGTAATTACTATAGAGCTTATAGGCAAATTATCTATAAAAGCACTATGTCGTAAGATTTTAGGAATTTACACTTACCATTACACGTTGAGTATATCTCTTTGAAGCTTATGTAGACTTAAAGCAAGCTTAGCTGAAGCTCTGAAGCTGTCCATAAACCAAAACAAGCTGATTACTGAATATCCATAAGCAAAACAAGCCATCAAAACAACAACTTCACCCTATTGCATCATTCCAATAGTTTAGAACATCAGATTGCTTCTTCAATGAGGAGTTGCGTCAAATGTAGAAGCCATTGTTCCAGCATTTGTTCCATGATACCTTATACATTATGCTGTCAGGGTGTTCTTTCTTACAAATGTCTTCTTTTAATTTTTCCCCACTATTCCATCTGTCATCTCCTGTCATCTATACTTACGATTTCTTATCTGATGAACTTACTATGCTTATTGTTACAAAGGTTTTCCTTCAAGCATGGACTTGTTCCACAAGATGAGTCAACTCCTTTGCACAACAATCTCACTTAGTTATGTTAAAGCAAGATTTAACCTTGTCTCGTGATCGTCGATCAATCTACTCGTTCTCGAATACCT
This sequence comes from Erythroxylum brevipes, assembly GCA_027479065.1. Taxonomy (NCBI): domain Eukaryota; kingdom Viridiplantae; phylum Streptophyta; class Magnoliopsida; order Malpighiales; family Erythroxylaceae; genus Erythroxylum; species Erythroxylum brevipes. The sequence continues at coordinate 42,849,564 of JANIHY010000004.1, read as the reverse complement.
CACGACCCTTGTAATGTTTAACTCTCACACTCTTGCAAGATAACTACAAAAAAACTAAATATTTATGACAACAATAAGAACATAGGAAAGAGATACAACTAAAAAGTTAACATTTATTACTTCCCACAAAGTATACAAAGGAATGCTCTCTCACATCTCTAAGCTAGAAGAGTAAGGCTCAAATGAGCAATTTATAAGCACCTCTAGATGACCAAATTAGAATCTTAATAAAACTCTGTTAGGTAAGATCACAATCTTATCCTTATCAGATTATATCACACTATCTAATATAATGACACCCTCATTAAATTAAGACTTTATCTAATAGGATTAAGCTACATCACAATCTGTTAGGTAAGATCACAATCTTATCCTTATCAGATTATATCACACTATTTAATATAATGACACCCTCATTAAATTAAGACTTTATCTAATAGGATTAAGCTACATCACAATAATAAGATAAAAGATTACACCTATCTAGGAATGATATATCCATATCCACATAGATCTCTTTTATCTTCAGATAATCCTTCCACATGATCTTTGTCTCTTAAAGTTGATGTTCATCCATCATGATCATATCTGTCACGTCATCCAAGATCTTCTAATCTTTATCCATTTATGATGTGTCATCTAAGTCAATAGTGCACTGGTTCGTCCAATGCTTTCCCATGCCAACTTTATTAGCCATGGTCCGTACATTTGAGCACACACTAAGTTCTTAATCCATCAAGAATCTAACGTTGGCCAACTCAACTCATATAAGGCCCGAAACTCTCCATAAACTTGCAGTATGCTTGATATACTTGCTAAATCACCTTAGAACTCTCACATATTTCCATCATGTGTATGATCTAGCTAACCTTCCACTTGATGTCCATCTCAAGCCTTCTTTTGATCTCACATCTAAATTTTACATCTCGTCAAAGATTTCCTCTAATTTGCACCAATGTATGCCAACACTTGACATTGCCTCTTTTCCTCCTTACCTCCTCCCAAGTCTTTGTCTTGTTTCATTGTTCCACGTGTCGAACACTAGTCAAGGCTCGCCAATCCCTGTACGATTTCGCTATCTAGGATTTAGAGGTTTAACAAACCACCCCTACTAAAAGAACTCGATGTCCTCGTTGAAATAATCTGTGAACGCTCCTTTGAATGTGGTTCCCTTGAAGACTCCTTAGCCATTGACTCATCTCTTACGTACCATATTTCCTCTCCATCGAGTTTTTCCTTGCTAATGTTCGAATGCCTCTTCATAACTTGCTCCCAACATAGCATAATTGTTTAACTAGAACTGATCCATTAACTCCTTCATCTTCTCCCAAGTGTCGATAGGCAATCTACCTACATTGATGCCATTGGAGGTTCTCGTTCTCTATCACAACTTTGCATCCTCCATTAGGTATATTGCTGTGATTGACACCCTCTTCGAGTCAGCCAACTTTGCCATTGCAAAGTACTACTCTATGTCCCACAAGAAATTTTCGACCTCCTTGACACTTCGCTTGCTATAGAAAACTTGTGGCTATTGTACCCTCACCAAAGTGCTTTTCACTCATCCAACATCCTATGTTGCAATGACATGCCTTAGGGTCACCACCTCTGACCTAGACTCCTCTTATGCCTTCATCAACTCTGCTATTTGATGTTGCAACTATTAGATTCACGCCTTCAACGTCTCAATTCGAGTGTTGTAAGAAGTCACCTCCTCTTCCCCTTGAGGAATCGAGTTCATGAGTGCCTCCACTCGATGGACACATTTCATCAAATTTCTACTCTTGCCATATCAATTTGGCTCTGATACCAATTATTACAATGATTTTCCTTCAAGCACGAACTTGCCTCATAAGATGCGTCAACCTCTTTGCACGACAATTTCAATTAGCTCCGTTAAAACAAGATTTAGTCTTTTCCCATGATCATCGGCCAACTTACTCGTTCTCGAACACCTCACGACCCTCGTAATGTTTAACTCTCTCACTCTTGTAAGAAAACTATGAAAGAACTAAATATTTATGACAACAATAAGAACACGAGAAAGAAATACAACTAAAAATTCAACCTTTATTACTTTCCTTAAAGTATACAAAGGAATGCTCTTTCAAATCTCTAAGTATCTCCCACACTCACTTATTTAGAAGAGTGAGGCTCAAATGAGCTATTTATAGATACTTCTAAATAATGCTCTCTCACATCCCTGAGTATCTCTCACAGTCACTTTTTTAGAAGAGCAAGACTTAAATAAGCTATTTATGAGCACTTCTAAATGAGCAAGTTAGAATTCTAATAAAACTCTACTAAGTAAGATCGTAATCTTATCCTATCTTATCCTTATCAGATTACATCACACTAATCAATAGAATGACATCTCTATCTAATTAAGACTCTATTTAATAGGATTCAGCTACATCACAATAATAAGATAAAAGATTACATCTATCTTGGAATGATTATCTATATCTACGAAGATCTCCTCTTATCTTCAAATGCTCCTTTCACGTGATCTTTATCTTTTAGAACTAATGTTCATCCACTGTCATCTTATCCACTACATCATTTAAGATCTTCTCATCTCTATCCGTTGATAATGAGTCATCCAAGCCAATAACACACTGGTTCGTCCAATCCTTTTTCATGCCAACTCCGTTAGTCATGATCTGTCTATTTGAGCACACACTGAGTCTTTAATCCATCAAGAACCCATCCTTACCTAAACCAGCTCGTACAAGGTCGAAACTCTCCCAAAACTAGCACCATGCTTGATCTATTTGTTAAGTCACCTTGGAAAGCTCGCATATTCCTGTCATGCATGTGATCCAACTAACCTTCCACTCGATGTCCATCTCAAGCGTTCTTTTGGTTCCACGTCCAAATCTTACATCTTGTCGAAGATTTCTGCCAGTGTACACCAATGCATGCCAAAGCTTGACATTGCCCCTTTTCCTCCTCGCCTCCTCAAGTCAAACCTTGTTCCACGTGTTAGACACTGGTCAGGGCTCGCCAATTCCCATACAATTTCGCTATTTAAGACTTAGGGGTCTAACAGTTGCCATCATAATTTAAATGACGTTAACTTATTGTGATAAATTTGAATTACAAGTATGGAACAGAATCAGGACGCTTTGATCCTGTACCTCTTGCTTTTGACTGTATGAGGTTTTGAGTAAGCTGTGTTCCTATTGTAGGAAACTTTACATGTGCACAACGAGAAAGAAACATCAAGCAGTGACTTGTATGAAACTGTGGAGGCTGCTTCCAATGGATCTAAAGGACGTGAAGAGAGAACAGATGTTGAAGGACAGAAACCAAATTCTGGGAGCAGTCTCATAAAGAATTGGCCTTTGATGTCTTCTATCATTGTTTATTGTATTTTCTCACTTCATGATATGGCTTACTCAGAGGTATATCTCCTACTCATACAGCTTGTGGCATTGATATATCAGTGAATTGCGATCTTTCACCTCACCATAAATAAATATGTCTATTGTTTTTGAAATCATCTATGCTGTTTAACTATCTAAAGAAGCTGCGTTTGGCCTCTAATTGTGTTTTGCAGATATTTTCATTGTGGGCTGTTAGTCCCAGAAAGTTTGGAGGCCTAAGCTATTCAACCGAAGACGTTGGAGAAGTTCTATCAATATCTGGTATGGACAGCTACTTATCTCTTAATAATAAAGAGTTTTTGGGTCAAATTATATGTGATGGTCATGCAATCTCAGATCTTAGAATAATTTCAGTTCATGACTAATCTCCAGGAAATGATTTCATATAGGCTTCGGACTTCTTGCATTCCAACTTTCTCTATATCCACTTTTAGAGAGGCATCTTGGACCAATACTTATATGTCGGCTTGCAGGGGTAAAATGTCAACACCTTGTGTCAGTCATATGTGTGCGCTTCTGCTTCTACTCTGATCTGTATTATCGTTGCCCAACATGCAGGTCCTGACCATACCTCTTTTATCAAGTTATCCACTCTTAGCCATGTTGTCCGGATTCAGCCTCAGTTTGTTGCTAAACTGTGCTTCCATAATGAGAAATGTTTTAGCTGTAAGTGCATTTCTATTAATCTGAAAATATTTTCAAATGGGAAATACAGTCCCTCTCTTTTCCTCCCATATTAATAAATATTAACCTTTTTCTTTTCCTAGGTATCATTCGTGACTACAATGTTTCTTCTGCAGAATAGGGCAGTGGTAACTTCTGCTCCTTGTTTGTTTTTGTAGAAGAGATGTACATTTACTTATCTGTTTTATATAAAACATTAGGAGCAACATCAACGAGGAGCTGCTAATGGAATTGCAATGACAGCCATGTCTATCTTCAAAGCAGTTGGTCCAGCTGGAGGCGGTGCTCTGTGAGTGTGATTTTATTCCCAGTTTGTTTTGGTGGGAGTAAAGAGTTAAAATAGGTCTTAATTTCCTTTAACTTCGATTCTTTGCAGATTTTCATGGTCACAAAGGCGTCAAGATGCTGCCTTCCTTCCAGGTTTCAACTAATTGAACAAGTTGGCTAAGAAAAAAGCTACATTGCTTGTCAGGCAATTAATTAATATTTGAATGCAGGTGACCATATGGTTTTCTTTGCCCTCAATGTGGTTGTCTTCATTGCTGTCCTCATGACGTTCAAACCTTTCCTAGCTTTAAAACAGTGAAACTTAGGTTCGAAAATGCATTGCTTGGTGAGATGGAACTAGGGAATGGTGGGAAGGATTGCTCCTATATATATCTACATATAGTTCAATTTACTTTTCAACAGAGGAAAGCAGCAGTAAAATCACAATCAAATCTGTCTGATTTAATTTACTGGTACTGTTGAGTGATACATTTGAAACAGTAGTACGTTTTGTCATTTGTTTTTTGGTAAGGCAGAAAACGAAAAATAAGTGTATAGAAAGCTGATGAGTGCTTTCTTAGTTTTGGTTTAATTTATAATAGCTACATAAGGAAAGAATATCCCAATAGAACAATTCATAGTTTTCCGCTAGATTTGGTTCACAATGTAAGTGTACACATGGTCTATATTTTCATTTATAATTTCTCAATTTTATTTATTTTTAATTAAATTTGGACCCAATATGAGGTTGCAAAAACTCAGCTTCTAAAAATGGGGGATCTAAGCACACGAATGACATTTATTGAAGATATGGTTGAACTAGAAAGGAAGACGTCATTTTTTCTGAAGAAAGATTCGATGGTTAAAAGATTGAAAAAACAGGTAAAAATGTTGCTAGACGCCATGATTTATGATTAGAAATTGAAGAACTAAAAATAAATTAAAAAAAGTTTAATTTATCTAATTTTAATTATAAATTATAACACTACCAATATATTTGAGAACTTAACGAATATTAGATAAAGAATGACCTGAAGAGAACAAAGTTTTTTTAATCAAGTTGATTCGATTATAAAGTTTGAGAAATTTTATAATTAAATATAAAATATTTAATAAATAAAGATCAATATGAGATATTACATCTTATTTTGACATAATTCATATTTAATTTGAATAATTTGTAATTTTAATTAAAGCTTAATTAAAAACAGAATTTAATTTCAATTAAATTATTAAAACATCTAAAACATATTATAAATAGGCTTAAGCTTTAATGGCGTGAACACTTCTTGTTTAATTTTTCAAATGGTTGGAAATATTATTTTAGATAATGAGGATCAATAACTAGAATTAAATGAAGCTTAATGTTTTATTCATATAATTTGATTATGAGTGCATAAGTTGCATGCTTTATTTATATGTTTAATATATTTATTGGATGCATATTAAATTGTATGTCTTATATGTATAAAAATTTTACATGCAATTTTGTATTTAATAAGATGAATGAAATTAAATCCCTCATTAAAATGTTAAGTACATGTTGAGAACGTGATTGTCGTCTTCCATTGTTACAAGAATAAACTATAGTTATGTTTATTGCTGGGCTTGTTACGCAAACTCAAGGTCGCTTTAACCTAAATATGTTTAATATTATGACTGTGAGTTCCACTCAACTAAATTTATGTAATTTGGATGAGTAAACTCATGATCACATGAATTTAGAGACAAGATTATGAATAACATATATGATATGTTTTGGTAAAAATTATCACTTAACGGATCTAGGAGTTATATAAGATGTGATTGATAAAGTTTTTATCTACCTAATTTAAGTTTAGTTGGTTTGTTAAGCAAACTCAAGATCAACTATATTTGAATAAGATCCTAGCCTACTAGAAAGATTAATCTTTCTGAATAGTAATGAGGGCTATTATTTCGAATAAAATAGTAGGAGTAACCAAATACATGACTAAATTCCTAATCTCACTTGGTAGTTATGACATATAATTAATTGTTTTTTCTTACATTTATATTTTGTTTTAAGTGAAATTGACCTATTTTAATATAGTTGATACTAAGTTAGTGAATTAAATTTCTTGGACATAGGATTATGCTTGAGAAGAGTTCTCAAAGTTAGAAAAGCAAAATTGTATACCCATATGCAATTTTGTTATAATCCTTATTAAGGATTCGGTTACAAAGTTTTATAGATATGTCAAAATCATATAAATGACAAAATATATTAACATTTTGAGTTGATTAATGTCTCATAAACTTTAATGACAACATGTAAGATGTATATCAACACCGTGATAGCAAGATGTAAGAAGTTGCATTGAATAATATTAAAAGGTATAGTACTTTGATGAAATTGTTTAACTTAATTTAACCTACTAAAAGCATAACCATGGACATCAGTTAAAGGCTTTGCTATAGTATGCTAATATTTTTCGTAAGAAGAAAATGATTGAGCAACTTTCTTGCTCATACGTAATATGATAGAGATTATATGTATTCCTGGTTCATACTTAAAAGTATTTAATACTTAATTTAGATTCATCATTATTACAATGTTTAAAGGATAATAAGAAATAAATTGTTAAGTAAAAGTAGTTGATTCAAGTTTATGCAAACAATTTATATATATTGGATCAAAAGAGATTTATGCTCAACATAAATGGAAAGCATAAAAAGTTGTATAATTGAGACTATCTTTTTATACCATGCTAGTTAAATTAATATAACGAGAATCATAAAGTTACATATAAGAATATATGTATCCTTTTGATTATAGATGATGTGAAACTTGTCAAGTTGAATAATAACCAAATCAACCTTTGATGAAAGGATGATAATGTTACTAAATTGATAAATCTTATACATGTCATGTATTGGATGGAGTATCAATTCGTAAAAGAATAATACTTATATTTTATTATATTACTAATGGTTTAATATCATATAGTCATATGTATTAAATGACATAATTATTTAAAATTTTGAAAAATTCAAGCTGTTTAAATCTAAGTAGAAATTAAACATTGAGAATGCTGAAGTATTTTAATGAGATCGATTTGTTGAGTTTGAAATTTTTGTTTATCTATCAGGAATGAGATTCTTTAATGAATACCTCCACAACTAAATTTCATAAGAGTATGCGTTTATGTAAGACAAAAAATATAATATGAAATATTATATCATGCAATATTATTTCTTTTTAAGATATGCCTAGTACAATGACATAACTTCAATAGTTACAATTGAATCAATTAGCAAGATTTCATATTAGATATGAAATGATAAGTCTTTGAAATAGTCAAAGTTAATGATTTAAGGATATGATGCTTAACTGAATCATGTATTATCTACTAAGTTTAGAATTAAATTGGATAATAAAAGGTTATGAGATATCCAAAATGTTGGATATAATCTTATAGAAATGTTAAACAAATTTTTTGTTTCAATATATGCTTATAGGATAATGGTTCTCAAGATAAGTGGTGGGAGTAAGAAGAAATTTGAAAAGTTCAAATCTCATGACAATATATCCAATTGGAACTACTACCTTTATTGATCTATTTGACATAGAATTAAAAGGCTACTAGATGTTGAAAGATCACTTTCATGATTAATTCAAACAGTTTGGTTTGGTAGATGATTGTTAATTTATCATGTTTGAGAGAAGGTCAATGGGAGTATAATTGTCCTCTTCAGTGGGAGTATGTAGAGACATATTGTTCACAGAGAATAACAATTCTAATTTTCAATTGTTGAAAATATAATTGTCCAATTACAACTCTTGTTGGATATGAAAATGTAACAACTTAATTTTAAGAATTAGATCTATACAGATATATTGGAATTCGTTCACCTATTATAAGTCCAAGTATATAGATAATGTATCAAAGATGTCTAGCATTTGAGATATCAGATGCTAATGAAGTATTAAAAATATTCATTATTCTATGTGTTGATATTTGAGTTTAAGGAGATAAGGACATTTACTTTAGAAGTAAATCATAATTAAGGTCTATTTACTTAGAACAATATCATTTTAAGATTGGAAAGGTTCCAATGCAGCAATAATTGTTAATTAAGCCATAATAAAATTTTCATTTAACAGAAATGATTAATTGGATCAATAAGTTCTTAATGAACTTGATATAGTTCCTAGCATTGTACAAGATAGTAATGGTCTGTGGAACATTAGAGCCATTGGGCTGGTCAAAGGAATTAAGTTCTCATCAAATATCCAAGGATGTATTTAGGCAATTTTTCTTAATTATAATGATTGTAACATCCCGTTACTGATGTGATGGACATACTGGTAAATTGGGACGGGTAGGATTGCATATTGTATTTTACTGATTGAGCCTTCATTGACCTCTAATTATAGATGAATGAGTTAACTGCACATGCATTGATAGGTACATACATTCATGACTTTTTCCGGTATTTAATTGTGATCATGAATTGATTTGTGAATTTTTGAGATAATTAGGTTTAGTTATGATTTATTGGGAATTATGGCATAATTGGGTTTGTATAGTTGAATTGGAGTGTCTTAGGAGTGATTGACAATTGATAGCAACCTATAGGAAATTTTCTGAAAATTTGGGAGAAAATGTCCGGATCAAAAAAATGACATAGAGACTGATGAATTAGATTCCGGTTCCGAAATTGATTGGCAAATGGTATGGAAAATTAGATTTATGCTGTTAGGAATAAAAATGTTGAGCCATCGAAATTTAGAGACAGAAATTTAATGAATTTGAGGACTTATTTCTTATGAGCTATAGGTTAAATTAACCCTATATTGCCTAAGTTCAAAATCCCTCTTTGTTACATCTTAAAAACCCAAGGCTTTTTCCCTTCTCCTTCCTCTTCCC
>JANIHY010000004.1:42824121-42837565 GCA_027479065.1 Erythroxylum brevipes | reverse complement strand
GTCATGTATGCATGTACAGTAATTTCATGTGCACAAATGATACTGTGTACCAATCCTATTATGCATGAACAGTCCTACGTCATTCCGATCCATCTCATCCTATGCCAAATTTACTACTTTATCCTTCCAGTAGGGGGTGGGATGTTACAGCAACAGTGCGCGGATTGGCTCGCTGACCCGACAGGTCAGGACGACATTGGAGTCACTTATTTTGATGTTCCACCTTTAGGGTACCACAGTCTCCTTTTAGAAGATATGTCGGGGATCAGTTTCCCCCGACTCATTTAGCTTTTGGTGTATTCTTTTCCCTTTATGCAAAAATAAACCCATATGACCTTTTTTTTTGAACTTAAACTAGAGTTTAGGATTTTATTAGATTGGGATTCACGCTGGATCATTTTTCACAACCTTACTTTCTTTATAAATACTATTAAATATTAGAGTTTAAGTTAAATTCTAGTAAAAATATTACCTTTTACTTTAAGTGTTTTTGTTACTTGGAATTGTTATTTCTCTTTAAAATGGAGAAAATAAATGAAACAAGAAAAAAAACAAATGAAAGGAAAATTACACGGATGTTAAACTTGAAACAAAGGAATTTGTGTAAAGAGTAGGGGCTTCAATACGAAGCATCTAAGATTTTATCTTAAGTTGACCAATATTCTAATGACTAATGAATTGATAGTTTTTAATGTATACTAATATACCAAACCTATGCATTGCATGTAGTCATTATAATAACTAGTTATTGGCTTCAACGATTAGAAAAAGTAACAAAACACTATAAGTAGGTGTTTTCTCGTTGGAATTAGAATCAAGAAGCATTAAAGTGTCTTTTACACATATTTTTAAGTATTTTAATCATTTAAACATTTATTAGCTCATCTTGAGAGTGGAGCCTTTTTGTGATTATAAAAAAAAAATCAAGTGAGCAAGTTTAAGTTGTAAGTTATTTTTGAGATTATGATCATTGCATTTGGAAGTATCTAAAGTAGTTTGAGGTTCCTTTTTACCTTGAAGAAAGAATGAAAAGGAGTTCCTCTTTGTTAAAATAAAAGAAACTAAAAAAGTTATTTTTTTCCTTGAAAGAAAAATTATAGTAAAAATTCAAGCCAACTCTTAAGAGTAGGCATAGGCAAGGATTGTTTACTAAACCACTATAATCACGTTGTGTTTTTCTTCCATTACTCTTTGCTTTCTTATTTACAAGTATATTTAAATTCCTTTACTTTTATTTCATTCTTGCACTTGTGATAATTTGTAGACATTGTTTTTATAAGTTAGTAACCTTTTAATTAAAATCTTAAATTCACCCCCTCTTGGGTGTCATTAGGGAATAGCACTACATGTATATAAAGATATAGTCTAGAACAGAGCATAGAGAGACACCAAGTGGTGGAGAGAACTTTCAAAGCGTAACACAATCTAACATACACTAGTGTATATTCTTAAGTTATAGAGAGATCCAAAACCTATAACATGCACTTGTCAAAGCTCGTTTCTCTTCCTGAAACAATATATAATGATCTACCTAAAATAGATCATATCATAGATTGTGTCCTAGGTGGACAAAATGTTATTAAAGAACAAACATACTAATTTAAGTGTGTTTAGTCATTCTTATATTATTTTTATCATTATTTCATTAAAAGACTTAGAGTTAATTGCTAGGAGATCCAAGAAACTTTTGGAGATTAATTTCAAAATTGTTTTAAACAAAGAGAGGATTAAATATCATTTCAATAGATGAAATCTAATTAGAATAGGAAGATTTCGCCTATAATTCCTTCAGCCTTGATGTATTCTATTTTATCTCTCTTGTTTGTTGTTGGAAGCGTGTTATAAGAATAAGTTTTTATATATATTTACATAGGAAAAATCCTAGTTATGGTCTTTGTTAAAGATTAATTCAATAGTATTTATAAAGTGAATTTTGTTTTTGTAAAGTATCATTGAATATTCTTAATATAAATTTCATTATGCTAGCGATTAGATCTAATATCGAGTCACATATAGACAATTTGAGAGAATATTTATCTAACTAGGCCATAGGTTAAATATTATGAGTTTAATTGGATACTAAAGATATTCTTATGTAAATTCCCAAGTGTCGAGGTTAAACCTTTTGTGAAAAATCATAAAATATAATGCATTTTTGGGAGTTATAATTGAGTAGTGGTATTGATTAATTAACTTAAGAGTAGATGGTTATATCTTGAGAGAAACAAATTTTATAGTATAGGAATTTCTATTGGTTTAGATAATAAACACTTTTTAAATATGTTGACCTCTGATTATAAATATAATAATAGAAGTACTTATTTAAGCATTATTTATCTATAAATTCTTCATTTGATTACTTCATTTGTTTTAATCTTATTGGCTAATGTTTTGGTGAGGCTTGTATTATTTTGTTTTGTTGGTTACCCATCAATCAATCATTCTACTTTTATTCTTGAATAGTTAGTGGTAAAAGAGTTTTCTAAACTATTATAGCTTCTTTATAGGTTTAATACCTTATTTATCACTATATTACTTGCTAACAATAGGTTCACTTACCTTAAGTTATGAGCAAACATGTTACAGAGAAGAAAAAATTAGTAATATTAAAGCATACGTACAGTTAAAATATTAAAATGAATAACTTAGAGCGTGTATGTTTCCTAAAACATATAAAGGATTGTTTATGTGAATATGTAGAAAAATCTAGTTATATATTCTCTTTTATTTCCTCTTCTATATTCTTGGCCAAATTATTTTGACTTAAGATTGGCCAAATTATTAATATAAAAGGGAGACTACAAAACCATATGGTATTATGCATTGCTGAAAATTGATATCTCTGCTTATTGGTAGTATAAAAATGAAACACGCTTTAAGAAGTGGGAGAGAAATAAAGATTTGTTAAGGACATGTTCACACTATGATGTAACTACTTGGTTGATTACTCTCAACAAGTGGATTACTCTTGATAGGGCTCTTGGATATTACAACAAATGATGCAGCTACATCCTACCATTTATCCGCATATCCAACACATAATTGACAATGGGGAAAAAACATCTGCGTGGTTTGATAATTTGCTGGACATCAATCCACTCATTTCATCTCTAGATTTTCAGTGGTTGTGCCACAGACTACCCATACATCTCAAAGTTTCTTCTTTGTTCAATAATGGTGAATGACATGTGAATTTTCGATGCTCCACACCACTTATGTCTTACTTCATGAACCTGCCTAATACAGTTGAGGAGGATCGTATAACTTAGAAGTTCAAAGCAAATGATGGTTTCTCTAACAAATTATATCATAGTCTCTTTACTCATTCTACTAGGATTGTCTTGTGGTATTCCCTTTTATGGCGTAATACCATCAACCCCAAAGTAGCTTTCATAACATGGTTAGCCAATAAGGACCGTCTCCTAACACTGAATCATTGGCACAATATTGTTGATGATCTATATGTTCTATGTAACTTGGCTTCTGAAGATTGAGATCATCTTTTCTTTCAGTGTAATTATTCTAAAGGTATTTGGAGTTTTATTACACACTTGGTTCTGTCACAATCTGGCCGCTATGATTGGGAGTTTATATTGTAGTGGGTAATTTCCAAACAAGGAATGGAGCTTTAAATGCAACTCTCTTTTCTGCTGCCTTTGAGCTGTCTATATATTGCATTTGGAAAGAAAGGAATAGATGTAAATTCACTAATGTACAAGAATAGAAACACTAACTAGCAGATAAAACTATTAACCTCATCCGAGTTGCCATTTTTGCTACCTTACTGCTAACTTGAAGATAATGGCAATTCTAATTCGTACTGAAGCTTATGTTTTGATCTATCTGTCTTAAGTAATTTTCGGTTATCTTTTGTAACATATAATGGCCTCCATTTTTATTTTTGAACTCATTGTAATGGTGTTATAGTTTTATCTATCGTAATTTATCATTCATTTACCCAAAAAAAGTTTAGATGTCTAGACTATAAAATAAAACATATGATTGATGCAACAGTTTAGGCACTTATGTATTATAAGACTCTAGAATCATCTTTGGAGTTAGTTGAGAAGATGGAAATGAGCAACTATTAGGTAATCAAGTAGGGAAATGGCAATCAACCTAGTAGATATACACAATATGGATGATATCACCATATTGGTAGCTAGTGTAAAGGCCTTCGCAAGGAAAATTACATAGCTTGAACGGAATAAGGAGAATAATAGAAACATTATGGTGATAGTTGTGTAGGGGATAATATAGTGGGGATGATTGTCAATTTCATAACACTTTTTCAGTAAAAATGAACAAGTTAATTAATGGGAAAACTACCAGTGACCTTAGAAATATCCCTATAATAATGCATGCAATCTAAGATATGTAAATCATCTAAAATTCTTAAAGGATAATTTGGCAATTTAAGGGCGACCTTTACCTAAATATTATAAACAAAAATAGTATGAGAGAAATCAAGATTAGAAGAATTAATGATATAACTCATATCTACATTTGAGGTTTAATTTAAAATTAATAGACTTTAATTCACAATCTTGAAAACCATATTGTTAGACTTGCAAGTTAGTAGTGGAGAGACCCTAAAAGTCATTTTCTATCAACACGATGCCTAGTTATAAGGAATATGAAAAGGCAACCACTTTAAGAAGTAGAGAGAATTTGACTAATGATATGAATAGAGAAGCTAATAGAGTGGAGTTTTTTATTGATGAACAAGAAGAGAAGAACAATGAGAATAAGTTCATTATATCAAATGAGATAAACTATTCATTTTTTTCATGATGATTCCTACTTCTATATTGAATTAACAAAAACAAAAATATATGATTCTTTATAGGACATGATCAATCAAGATGGCAAGGTTCCATATGAGTGTAAGAAGGATGGGAAAAAGTGTTACACCCCATTCCCATCTGACATATGCATGTGCGTCCATCGAATACATGTATACATGCCTGATAGAAATGACATATTAACTATCTCACCTTCACTGTACATAGCATGATGTCATAAAATAAACCATAAGTCACACAATTGCTAAAAATCCAAAATGTTATCATATTACATCAAAAAATATAATTTACATTGTTTCATATAATACAATATCATCCATAATTATACAACATTGTCCTATGAACATAAACAACTCAGTACACACTGAATACTGTAAACTCGAAAGAAACAACTATGTCCTCAATCCCAGCTGACTGACCTTTAGCTACTGACCTTTGAGCCAAATCTGTCTGTAACAGTTATACAAAATATGCTTCTACAGAGTATTAAAAGCTAGGTCATCTCACTCTTGAACCTAAAAAGCAACGGTGCAATTTTACTGAGTTTTACGAACTCAGCAGAGTAACCATCCTCAATTGTTCACTCGTATCATAAAACTAGATCAATTATAGTATGTAATCATACAGTTTAAATTAACTTGACAAGTATCAAATACTATCATAGATAAATCATTTCTCAGTTAAACAGTTCAATCATATAACGACATTCACATAGTTTTGCAGATTATTCAATGAATTCAAATTATATGCGGATGCGATATGTATGATAATCACATTCATTTTTATATTATTGTGATTATGTGTTTTAACAGTATCTCGAATTATTAAGCTCAGTCAGTCAGTCAATGCCTCATTGATCACAGTGAGCTATAGGTTCGAACCACTTATGCGGGAGCTTAAAACTCTTATCAGTAAAAATATAAGTAGCAACATCAGTAATAACTCCTTTATATTACATGTTACATGCATTGGAATGAAGTGCATGTCACAATTTAGTCATCAAATTCAATCACTTTCATTTGCATGTAATATAACAATATATCAGTCACAGTATCAATTACAGTAATAATCACAGTAGCAGTAGTCATCGAACTAGGTCCGATATTCAACTTTTTAGTTAAGAATCAGAAAATCATTTAGGCAGATGCATTCACATTCAATCAACACTTCCAATATCATTCTTATGCATCAAAATGCCTCAGATAAATATTATCTGTAATCCAGTACATAATTAGCACAATTCAGTATAGTTCAATAAGATAGAAATACAGTTCAATAATTCACAAAACAAAAAGGTTAGATCATTTTAAGTTACTCACAGTATGCTCCAAACAACTACTGTCCTAAAATCCTGACAATGTCTGGATGCTATCGTTCAATGCGTTCCTCTATACAGATAATACATTCACATGTCACAATATTGCATAATTATGTATTCATTAATGCACATTCATGTATCCTAAATATGTACAATGTATGTTCACAACAATTCCAGGTTTCTTATTGTTAATCTTGTCACAATAATCATTTGGATATCTACATTCAATTGATTAACTCAGATTTGTTTAAAGGTACACTTTTGGGTCCATTTTGCACAATTATTTTCATTAGGAGAGTGAAGAAATTTGGTAACACTTCCTTCTAACAAATTATTCTATTATGTCTTAAGTCTCTATTGATATTAAGATCATTCAATTTGGTTCATTATTCTATGAATTATGCTCAAAATATCATAGATTGTGTACATTTGAAATTTTGGCTAATGTATGACCTTGCATTCAAGTTGTACAAATCATAACTCTCAATTCCAATATCCAAAAATGACAAATTTCATACCAAGTTAAAGCTAAGAGAGTAAACTAAAACTTTTATGAAGAAACAATTGTTTGATTAAGCCTACATTAATATAGTTTATTCAATAACAATAGGATATGATGTCTGTCCCCAGTAGTACTACAGCCTAAGCTAAGACTTAATTTCATGACAAATTTCAAGACCTTTAAGGACATAATTCAAATTCAATTTCTTCTTAACATTTGTATCCAAATGTCTCTCATTCAATTTAAATTGAGAACAATTTTATTTGGAAATATACAAATCAAAATATAGTCAAAATACATAAGAATGTTTAGTAAAAACATTCTAGTTATCAAATTCCAACACACCACAACATTTTCATCCTAGCATCTCATTTCGGGATAACTTTTCATGATAATTATGTTAAGAAAAATGGTGTATTTCAGTAAAACTTTCTTCTAGATAATTGTTCCACTATATTTACAGTTTCTAATAATGCCAAAATCATAAAATTTGATTCAGTATACTGAAAGTTATACGCAAACTGGTTTAGACTGTTTTTAAACTGTAACAGAACTCCTAACTCTATTTCTAGTTAGATTTTGAAATTTTTAGAGATAGAATTAACATTCAACTTCTTGAGGAAAGTTGTACAAATATGTCTCTAATTTATTTTGAATCAACAACCAATGTATTTATAAATCTACAGTTCAAGATATAATCAAAATGCCAAAGTCTGTTCAATGTAAGTTCTCCAGTTTATAATATTCCAGCACACTTCTTCTCCAATATCTCATATATGTCATTCTAATTCAGGCATCATTCTCATACTAATAAACATATCATAAAGATCACATTTGCTACCTACTGTTAGGCTTTCAATTCAACTCAAACTTCAGATTAAATCAAGTCTCAACGCAAGCAAAATTCATCACCAACTGAAGATGAAAACAAGTTGATTTTGGACAGTAAGATGAAGGTAATTTTTGGTTGGTTTTCTTGGCTATTTTGTGTAAGGTAAAAAGTTAGTTTTGGTGCAGAAAGTTGGCTAGGGTTTAGGCAAAATACAGAGGAGAAAGTTGAAGCAAATTCGGTGGAAAAAGGTGAGAGAAACAACAGGAACATTATTACTGGAATTTGTTCCATCAACATGCTAGGTGCCAACTTTACAGCACGACATTTATCCTAAGGTATGTCTTACATTTGCCTACTCAAGATGCTTCCACTAATCCACTCAAGATACTGCCATATGTCACCAATTAATTAGTTCATATGTCTCCTAATTATTGGTCCATTTGTCATACAATAATTATCCATTTGTCAATTAATTACTAGTCTATTTGTCACCCATTTAACTATGCCAAATGCCACTTAATTTTAGGCTCAATCATCCAAAATTTTCATGTATCAATTTATCCTACCACTTAACATTTGTTCCAATCCAAATGTACATTTTAATATATCAATTTTCCAACCCCTAACATTTAATTCCAAATGTTCTAATTGAAATCCAGCCATATCAAAATTCAAGACATATTAAAACACAATTCACGTGATGATCACTTAACATTGTTCATACCCCAAATTTTAAAAAATTTTAAAAATTCAAAAAATCAAATTATTCTCCAATTAAATTTTCAGCTCAAAAGCTCACAAAGTCACAATTCACATTTTAATTTCATTTTCAACAATTAATAGTGTTGTGTGTGTGTATGTCACATTATGCATAAGCATGAATTAGGCTTCATATTTCTCATTAATCTCTAATAATCATCATTTTAATCTTAATTCAGATAACAGGATGTTACAAAAAGATATCGCAAATACTAAAGTTCAAACACCTTTGCATATACTTGCAATGTTTTGAAATAGGAGGGCGATAAGTCCTTCTCTTACCTCCTTAATGATAGAGTCCATCTAAAGGAATATAAATATGTGCTTATTGGAAGACAATCTAATCATTTAATTTAGTTTTACATGTGTGTTTTGATTTATTTTATATGTATTTTTTTTCAATTTTACTTGTTTTTCCTTTCTTTTATATCTTTAATATTTATATACGTTCTTAATTTTTTTTTATGTATCTCATAGACTTATAGCAAATAAAATCACCAAAGGGCTTAGAGAACTTTTCTCTATATTTTTATTCCTTCATGTCCATCTTTTACATGCAATTTCTATATATTTTTTAATGTTTATTAGTCGTCCATTTAGGACAGTGTATAATTTAGTATGAAGGGGGATTATGTTAAGACTTAGTTGATTGAAATTAGTTTCATTTGCATTTGGTTAATAAGTGTCACATCTTGAATTTTCATTTATTTCCTGAATTGTTAGTTAGTTCCTTTAATGTATATTTTTCTCATATAGTGTATTTTTCCTATTATTTTATTATTAATCTTGAAAATTCCTTAGACAAGACCTAAGTAAGGTGACTTAGGCAATAGACTTAGGTAAGGTGACATAGGCAATGAAATAAAGATCCATAAATTAAAGAGTTAATGTAAATGAATAAAAAATTAATGAAGGGCATTTTTTCCCACTCACAGCTATTTTTTTTGTTCACTTATCGGGTGTAATACTGACATTTTCCTTTTTTTTTTTAAAACTCAATTAGGTAAAAGGAAGGAAGTTTTCGAGTTGACAAGCTAACAGTAACAGCAGTAAGAGGGAAGTTTAGTATAAGGTCAACCATATTACTTGTCCTTATCTTTTACTCTCCTTGTATTTTGTAAGAGGGAAGTTTAGATGGTTTTGTTACATATTATGGATTATGTTACAACGTTAGTAATGAATGATGAACTAAATATCTTTAAGAAATATTTGATGATGAATGTTTTATATGTGATTAACTTTGAATCTCTTATTGAATGAAAGGTGAATTAGTAACTTCTTAGTAAGTAGGTTTAAAGTATATAAGCTTGTAGGGTTAACTTCGAGCCCTGTTTAGGTAAGAGTGTGACAAGTTGGCATCAAAGCAAGGGCTTAGTAGGACTTATTTAATACGGGATTGTTGTCTATAAGATGCCTCCAAGCAGAAGAGTCACTCAATGCCTAAGGTTGAAAGGGGATCGGTAGAGTCGATCAATGCTATTGGTAACCTAGGTATAGGGAGCAACCACTTTGAGGCTCAAATCGTGGATGCTTGCATGAGTGCTAAGCATGTGAATGCATAAGTCTACAACCCCCTCCAGTGTAGTTAATCCCAAGCATTTATAGACATGCTTATGGTAGTTTTAAATGTTCAGTCTTCTTCTTGTAAACTAAAAGCCATTATCAAACATACATAGAAAACTTGTATGGATTAGTTGATCTAAGACTAGAGCTGAAAGATGCATAGAAAACTTCTAATATGTATGGCCTGCTAATTGGATCAGCAGATGCATTTAAATAGGGTAAGCTGAATGATTTCCTAACTAAAAAGCTGTTTAACCGCTGCTTTCAGATAATATTCAAACTCTTTTGTCCTGTCTTCCAAAGAAGAAAACATGATATAATAGTGTCCTACTATTTAATTTAAGACAAACTCCTCTACTAAAACACTGAAATGGCCAAAATCTCCTTGCTGAGTACAATCTTCCCAAAAACTCTCATTCAATCTAGAGTGAAGAGATAAAAGCATAAAGAAAGCATACCAACAAACTCACACACAGACAACATCCAAATTACCTCTAATAAGCCAATGCCAAGATGACAGGGAAAAGGGGGCAATTCAAGTAGAACACTGAACCCTAATCCTGTTCAATATTCAAAAGACACAGAAAACCATAAGTTCCTGGTGATCAAGGCAGGAAAATGCTTCTTACACAACAATTAGAAAACAAAGCCCATATTTGACAACTTGTCTGAGCCCCATTCTTACGATCAAAATTCAATTCAAGAAATCAGATATTACAAGATTAACAAAAATTACAACAATTGAGAAACACAAGAAAATTCCCATTTTTTTTTTTTTTAAGTAAAGAAGCTAATTCAAGAAGAAGAGGAAGAAGAAAGAGGGCGTTGAGGAGGAGGAGGCAAAATTTGATGCAGACTCTGATGAACCTCTCTTTGACCTCCACTACTCCTCAAAACAAAGGGATGCTGCAACAGCTGCGACGCACTCCACCTCCTGTTCGGTTCTCTCTGCAAACAACAGGAAATAAAATTCCTAAACTCCCTGCTAGCCGTAGCAGGCGCCTCCGGCGGCTGAGACATGCAAATCGCACACATCAAGCTCGCCCAATCCGCCTGCCGACTAACTGCAAACGGAAACCTACCCAGATAAAACTCCAATATGCTCACCCCCAAACTCCATATATCTCCTGCATACCCATCGTATAGACCCTGATTCAGATCCGTGTTGATTCTCTCTGGACTCATGTACGCAATCGTCCCAACAGATGAGTTACAAGGGTCCATGGTTTGAGCGAGAATGCGACTGACGCCGAAATCAGCGATCTTCACGTGCTGCTCGGAGTTGATGAGGAGGTTCGAGGGTTTGATGTCGCGATGAACGATGTGTCGGCGATGAAGGTAGGCGATGCCGTTTAGGATTTGGCGAGCGACGTCGGATAGGATAGACTCGTTGGGGATGTGGTTGGCTTCTAGGGACCCTCCGTCCATGAACTCGAGGAGAACCTGGATCTGGCCGTTGTGGTCGAACATATCGTGGCAGCGAACCACGTTTGGGTGGTTAACGTCCCGGAGGATCTCGATCTCGCGGCACATCTGGAGGCGAATGGAGTCTTCGTGGTTTCCGTAGATTACTTTCAGCGCGTAGAAGCGGCCGGTGGGCCGGTGGGTCACCTTGTAGACAGTGCCGCCGCTGCCGCTGCCGATGCGGTGGACGCGGTTGAGTTCTGAGAAGCTGATGGGCTGCTGGTTTTGGGCGGTGGAGGATGTGTTGGAGGGTGGCGGGAGGGGAAGCGGTACAGCGAGCTGTGGCTCCCTTTGAGGTAGGGGTAAGGTTAGGTCTGGTCGTCGGCGGCCTCGGTTTCTACCGGCGGCGGCGGCAGTTTGTGGTGGTGGTTGAATGGGTCTCATGTTTTATGAGTCTTGAAGATTGGATGGAATGAATCTTTATAAAAGATTGGATATTTAGGAATGAGATTGAGGATGATGACAATGATAAGAAATGGAATCACAACACCCACCAATCAATGATGCGATTCATATGATATGCATGAGATTGAGATGCTAATAATACAACTAGCAAAGAAAGAGGGAGAGCAAAGCTAGAATAAAGAATCCATGAGAGAAACCGATTCACTTCGATTTCTTTCTTCTTTCTTCTTGCTTTCGTCTCTCTTATGCCTTTTACACATATATATAGATATTGCAAAAGAAGAAGTTTCTTGGAAAAGGAAAATACGAAAAAGTCAGATGAAAAGTTTTGTTATTTCAATTTTGGTTTTACTTTTAATAAAGTGGAGAGAGAGAGACCCACGCGCTTAAAACTTAAAAGAAGAGCTAGACAAGTTTTAATATTGTGGAAAATTTTAGCAAGGGAAGACACAGAAAGACCCGTTCCATTACACAGTTTTTTTTTGTTTAAGATTAATTCTGAAAAAGAAAAATTTATTTAACCAGTACTTTACTTTTTACGAATTAATTTGGTACGAGTGATGATTAATCTGAAAATAATTAACTTAAAAACGTCTTCTTATAAATTGAAACATTCTTAAAACACCTCATAGGCTTACTAAAAAATTCGTGAGTAGGCCAAATTAGCTATTCTCGGTTCAAATCCTACAAGATGGATCAACATTATTACCCAATATTTAACACTGCTGTATTTAAATTTATAAGCGAGAACCAAATCATCAAATTTATCTTTAAGTCATTATCATGCTTAGATTAATCTAAATACTATTGCCAAATATTTACAGAAAATGCTTTTTTTTTCCCAAGGTTTTTCATATAATGTTTTTTTAATATAGCAAGGCAGTGATTTTTATGAAATTAAGTTGCAAATGTCTTAAAATAGAGAATTGGTATATGTTACAATACGTAATCATGAAGTGGTCACTACTTCTACTGCAGCAACTACGTTACTTTACGCGTAAGATGCCAAAAATTTCAGAGAAAAGATTTTAACTTGATGAATTTGGACAAGACCTCGTCAAAATAAAAGCTAAGATGTATTTGAACAATTCAGGAGAACTAAAGAGTCAACCACGAGGTGGACAATTCAGGTTTCAGCGCCCTGCTGCCCGCTTCGGACTGACTACCATATGGAATTAACCACTTTGACCCATTACTCGTATAAAATCAGACTCAGACACAATCAAAACCACTATTATATAATTAAGTGTCAAAAACTAAAGACTTTCGTAATCACTTAATACAAGTTGGCAAGTAATAAGAATGTGTTCATCTTATACCCAGGAAGAGCTACTGCACGTATGTTTCTCCTATCCTACACATCAGTAACTCAAGTGCCATATTCTTAGAAACATAAGATGGTATATAGGCTGAAAACTGATAATGCAGCTCCGATGAAGCTTATAGGAGAAAAATTTCACGAGCCTAAAAATCACAGCAGGAAGACCCTTTCTCGATTCATAGGTATAAACAACACCATGTACCTTAATTAATAGTAACTTTTATTGTTATGTAATTTTGAACCAAAATTCCATTAAATAATTTAGTTATCTTCTTTAATTGTATAGCTACATGGATAAAAGTTAGATGTCTTATTAGAAATGATCCACTAAATACGTAGAAGGAATTAGACTTTTATGCAATTTGTATAACACCAAATAGATGATGTGTAGCGCCCCTTTACCGTAGAGTATACACCGGGACGCCCGTAGGTCATACCGATACATACCCTACGATGAGGGTGCACTACGAACGAT
>JANIHY010000004.1:42759284-42782412 GCA_027479065.1 Erythroxylum brevipes | reverse complement strand
TTTCCATTCATATACTAAACCATTCAAACTTAATTTTTGACTCTTTTAGTTCCTTTAATAATTAAAAACTCTTTTGGCTAATAAAAACTTAATTCAACCCCATTTAAAAATTTCCTAAAAGGTGATTTGATGATTATGAAGATTTTCTTTTAAACCTTCTCAAATTTTCTCTTGATTCTGACAAGTAGTTATACATTGTGATATATACACACACATGTAATGATTAAAATCCTCATTCGTTGAAATGAGTAAGATAAGGTTATAATAATAATTACAATGTTTTTCTTAAATCTTGATGTGCTTTATTAGTCTTTATTCTTGGTTTTTCAGTTAAATGCTTTTGAAACTCTCTTAAGTTACATTTCTATCAAACTTTGCTAATTTTCTCCATCATTTGATTGCTAAGTTTATGATATTGACTCATTTGCTCACTTATCTTTTTACTAAATTTTATCGTTAATTTATTGTTAATTTTATTGTAATGGAGTTACCAATATCACTAAAAGTAAATTTATTAATAGCAATATGTTTTATTATCATCATAACCATGGATTAGGACTTCATTTGATCCAGCAATCTGTATCTTTTATATAATAGTAGTGCTTTATGAAGAATCAAATGAATAACCATAGCACAAAATATTTGACGATATTGAAGAAAATAATTAATGTTAAATTAATATATAATTTATACTCAACTTTAATATATGCATCATAAATGATTAGGTTTCAATACATTATCTCTCTTTTCTTATCAATATTAAAAATGTATGTGATATTAAAATTGTATATGATATATAACTCTATTAACATCAAAGGATAAAAATAAATAAATGTCGTCTCCCCCTCTTTAAAACCTCCATCATATAGGTAATATGTCAAGTCAATATAATCAAATGCAATCAACATGAAAGCAAGTATATATCTTTTTCTATATACTACCAATGCTTATTTCTTTCTCTTCCTCTATTGGTTCAAGATTACTCTTTTGAAAATAGTTTTCTTACTTTTGGTAAAATGAGTGCTCCTAGTGATTTTCGTTTTAAAATCTATTATTAAAGATGTCATTGTCATTCCTCATTTAATATAAACGAAGGTGATACCAATTGTTAATATTCATTTTATTCAACTTGACCTATAATGTAAAAAATATTTATATATTCTAGGTATCCATATACACTTGTTTCTTTGATTGTGAGAGCTATTACTGATTGTTAACTCAAGGTTTATTTTTAATGTTTTTTATGATAACTTTACGATATTTTTAAATTAAAATAGGATTTATTTCCTTATATAGGCAATGTTATAATTCTTAAAAGGAAATAAAATCATAGGATAATTGATTCCTTTCTTGCAGGAACCTTCTTTATGAACTTACCTAATTAGAAATGGTTCCACGACATCTGGAAGAATCTTACTAGTTCGAGTAATTAGCTCCGGAAGCCTTGATGGAACATTTGTCTTAACGTCTGAATATTGAAGATTTTAGCAAAGATGATATCGAAGATTAAGCAATGGCTAGTTGAAGAAAATGTCTGCTTAAGGAAGAGTCACTGCATTTGTGACATACACAAGACTTGCGAAATACTTTAGTAGTATCAATATTCTTGACAGTTATATAAAACTCTTTGCGCCTTAGAAAGTAAATCACTCTATTGAGAGAGAATATTAAATCCTTTATATATTTTTTGTTAAGAGCTTGTAGAGGTTTGTTAAATACTATAAGTATGGAAGGTTGAAGAACCTTAAAAAATATGTACTTATGAGTTTGGAGAGGCTCGTGAAAATTTACAACTTGGATTTTGTAGTGAAATACTCAAGTTGAATACTTGAGGATTAGACATAGACTTTGTTATAAGTCAAACCAGTGTAAATCGACTGTGTCGCTCTCTTTTACCTTTTTAATTTTCGCATTATAGTGTTTGTGTTTTCAACTCATAAGAGGCTCCTTCAGTTTTACAATAGGCTCTTTTTGTTTTATATCGTAAGAGGTTCCTTTCGTTTTTGAAACAATTAACAAGCTCCTATTAATATGTTCATTTCTTTTTAAGCTCTAGTAGGCTCCTATCGATTAACAGGCTCCTATTAATAGGTTCCTTTCTTTTTAACTGCTAGTAGGATCATATCAATTAACAAGCTCTTGTCAATAAACATGATTCTTTTGTTTTAGAAGAATATTATCCTTTTTAAATAATATTGCAAAAAAATTTTAAACAATTTTGATGGTAATTATATAATATTTCAAAATTCAAATTGGATTTATTTCCTTGTATAGATAACAATATTTTTTGAAAGGAAATAAATTCATAGGAAAATTACTTCCTTTTTTGCACAAACCTTCTTAGTAAACTTTCCTTATTAACATCTGGGAAGATCTTACCCTTTCGAACAATTAGCTCTAAAATTTTTTGTTCCACTTGAGATGATATTGCAAATCCAAAATCAACTCAGAATTAAAAGGAAGCAACAACTAGTTGAAGAAATTGACTATTTAAAGAAGAGCAACAACACTTGTGAAGTAACAAACATATTCAGACTTTCGAAACATTTGAGCAGCTTCTATATTCTTGAGAGTCATATCATTCTTATTGTGCCTTAGAAAGTGAAATCACTTTATCAAGAGAGAAATTGTTATTTGAGAATTTGATTTTGATTTTACATTTTATTTTTCTACGAGCTTTTAGAAGATTGTTATACATTTCGAGAGCGGGTGGTTGGAGAACTTTGAAAAATATGTACTTATGAGCTTAGAGAGGCTCGTTAAATTTAATATTCAGATTCTTGTAGTGAAATACTAAAGTTAGATACCTGGGGACTGGACATAGGCTTGGTTGATAGCTGAACTAGTATAAATCGACTATGTCCTTCCTCTCCCTCTCTTGAACTTTTATAATTTTGCATTATATTGTGTGTGTGTTCTTTTTAGTAAGAGGCTTCTTCACCTTTATAAGAGGCTCCTTCTGCTTTCATCTTGCAAGAGGTTCCTTTTAGTTTTAACAGAAGTCTTTTGTTTTTAAATTGTTGTAACAAGATTTATCATTCAGTAGGTTCCTTTCGTTTAACCAAGGTTTTATCCCACAAAAGGCTCCTATAGTCTAATAGGCTCTTATCATTTAAAAGGCTTTATCCTCTGAAGTGCTCCTACTACTTTTATTCATTAACTAAGATTTGTTTATTATACGAAGTGAAAGAACTTGTGAAATTTTTTTGTCACACGCAATTTACCCCATTTTGCATGTGTTTAATCGATCATTTGGTAACAGGGCGAGGTTTCATATTTTTGTGTTTTACAGCACATGATAGATCATGGAAAACAATATGAGAACTTTTGAAAGATAATCTGTCTTAAAGCCTCCTTACTTTAATGGAAATAACTACTCATACTGGAAAGAGAGAATGACAATCTATTTCCAATCTGTAAAAATCGAAGTCTGGCAAGCCTTCAGAACTGGAGCTATACTTCCCGATTCAGATATCATAGAAGTATGGAGTGATGTTGATAGAAGAAATGTACAGCTAAATGTTAAAAAAAAACATCATCTGTTTTATAATAAACTACAAATCACGTTTGAAGGAACGAATAAGGTAAAGAAGTATAGAATAAGTCTTTTAGTGCATCAATACAAAAATATTGGCATGAAATAAGGAAAGACCATAGATGAATTCTTCAGATGCTTCAATAACGTCATTATGACCTTAAAGAACTTGAGAAAGATATATCTCAATGATGAACTCGTAACAAAGAGTTTGAGGTCATTACAAGGAGAATGGAGACCTAAGGTGAAAACTTTAAAAACGAAAAAGGATCTAGACATTATTTCACTAAACTAGTTACAAGGAAATTTGATGATCTATGAAACCGAGCTTAGGCGAGATGAAGGATCCTCCTACAGAAAAGGAATGACACTAAAAACAACTGACTAATCAAACGGTGATGAAAGTGACAATGAGTTGCTAATTTATGGAGATGACGAGTTCAATGTTATGGTCAGAAAATATGCCTGCTTAAAAAGAAGCTGATGAATTGGAAATAACAGGTTCCTATCAAAAGGTAATAGAAACAATAACAATACACAAAATAATCAAATCATATGCTATCACTACAAGAAGTCTAGACACGCAAGACCAAGATGTCCTTTTCTTCAAAAGGACAAGTCAGAGAATAAAAAATCTAGAAAGCAAGTGATGACTATAACATGGTCAGATGACGATTCTAAAAACTTTAAAGAAGAAGAGTCAGAAGAAGTCAGGAACTTTTGCTTCATGGCTGAATCAAAAGATGAGAAGGTATATTTTTCTGACTCTAATATTGAAGTTGATGAATTGAAAAATTCATATAATGAATTGTATGATTAGAACAAAAAGTTGACAGTGAAGTATTTCAAAGAAATTGAGAAGTCCTATAGCAATGATGCATATCTAAAGAGTAAGATTAAATTGTTGGAATCTGCAAATAAGAATTTGTGACCAGGAGCATGTCTCTTGAGGTTGACTATAAGCAAAAGGTTTCTGAAAAGGAAGTTATAGAAGAAAGAGTAGCTAAATTGGAAAATACATTGCTAAAAAATGATTATGATAAGGTAAGACAATTAGAAGAAAAAGTTAGTGTGTTAGAACTTGAAAAGGAGAAAAGTGTTGGAAGGATCTTATCTCTAGAAAAAGATCTCAAAAAATTTCATTCATTGAAGGAAGAATCTTGATGCATTGCTTGATAGTGGTAAATGCATTTTTGGTAAGGCCATAATAGGATACAATGAAAATAACAATATTAGGCC
The DNA here is from genome assembly GCA_027479065.1 of Erythroxylum brevipes. Lineage (NCBI taxonomy): Eukaryota > Viridiplantae > Streptophyta > Magnoliopsida > Malpighiales > Erythroxylaceae > Erythroxylum > Erythroxylum brevipes. The sequence continues at coordinate 42,777,638 of JANIHY010000004.1, read as the reverse complement.
ATATAAAAACTTAATTGATAAATCCAGTAGCAGCTATAGCCAAAACAGCAGGAACCTATTAAGTAGCAAAAATCATAACAATTATCACTTATCTGTTTTGTGTGATTATTTTGGTAAACATGGTCACATCTATAGCACCCCACTCCCGTAAGATCCGAACCCGACGTTGGTGGTGATATTCGAGTCCATGCCCGGTGAGGGTGGTGTGCTAATGCACTCAATCATTCAAAAGTAGGTATAAATTTGTTTTTTTCTCTTGAAATCATCAACACACACTATGTGGAAGCCAATCATCACATACAGTCAATAATAATTTCAATGGCCACTTGGGTCCTTTCATAAATACAAAGCACTTAACTCAGTTTGGCTTTACAAATGACATAATCATTTGTACAAAAGTTCATAATACACAATTTTATACAAACATAAGAAAACACTAATGCAGACGCAAACTGATTCTAACCTTTATCCTTCACTTGCATGCTGTAGCTATACTCCCGTTGGCCTAACAGGGTATTCTTCTAATCCTGAAAAATAGTTGCAAAATTTGGGTGAGTTTTGCGAACTCAATGAGTGACTATCATCGATGACTCACCCAGTCACATAACAAATTATTTCACATTCACATAAATTCACGTTTCACATTCAATGGATGTCGATCTTATATTGCTATATGCATGAGAATCACATTCGTTCTTATTGTTATGACTGAGTACCTGTCACTCACATATACTAAATATTGGCTCGTAGGCTCAGTCAGAATAGAATATTAGCCCGTAGGCTCAGTTACATCACATAATCACAGAGCATAGTTCAACGTGGACGCGCTTCATATAGGCGACTCAAGTCACAATGCCTTTATATTTCATGCATTCATGCTATGGAATGCATCACACTTATTGAATGTTCTTATTTGATCACAAACACTTATCATTGGACCGTGGTCCGGCATTCAACCTTAAGTTGAGAATCACATTTTATTTGCATACAATGTCACATTCGGAACACATGTAGCTCATTTCATTCAAATGCACATAATACTCCAATATCTCATACAAATATCACAGTCATCGGACCTCCTGTCTGGGACCCACATAAATATAACACATTCATAAAATCATCCAGAAGGCATGTAATACAGAATTTTAGATAACAAACAATAAGGGGAGACCATTTAGGTCTACTCACATTACGCTCTAGATTAGCATTTGCTTTCAAATTCTGGGAACGCCTGAATGCGAACACCTGACCTGCACAACCCATTTATGCAAAACACATATTGCATACTCATCAATAATTGCACACGTAAAAACATTCCTTTATGAACAATTGTAATAATGGACCATGTATAATGCATGCTCAATGACAATCTCGGGCATATGTTCTAGAACACATATTATGCTCATTCCCATTTCATAATTCATATGTGTCTATTTAACTTAGCTTACACTTCATTTGTACACAATCTTTCTAAACTCTCCCTTCAATCTTTACCTTTTTCATGTGTCTAGCTTATTCATAAACTTACACCTCAAGGATACTTGGTTACTTTATATCATAACTTAATTTCTCATCATCTCTTTTATAACCTCATATGATCTTAAAATATCCAAATCATCATCTAATAGAAATCCAATAAAAAATCCCATAATGTAAAATCACTGAAATTGATTCTAGAATACTTAAACCCAACATTTTCTAAACTCAATGAACTAGAATCCTTCCAAAAATCCAAAAGATTCAAAATTATCTTACCTTCATTCTTCACCAAATGAAGGAATACTTGGATCAAAAGGAAGCTCTTCTCTTCCTCTACTTGTTTCCCTTCCTGATCTACTCCAAAATCTCTTTTGTAGGCTAGGAAAATTGAAACCCTAACTTGTTGTCTCTTTTTCTTGTCTCTCTTTCTCGTCTTCTCTTTATACTTCTCTCTCTTTTTTATGACATTCTCTCTCTCTTTTCTCTAGAATTTTTGTTCTTCCCTTCTACTTCCTTCCATTCACGTGTTTCTACTCCATTTATAGGCAAGACAACACTTCTTCTTCCAACTATGCCCTTAATGACTGAGAATTGTCTCATTTTCCATTCCATTTATGCCCTATGTCTCCTATACTTAAGTATCTTGCCAAAAGCACCATTGATCATTCTAACATAACACTTTCTTCTAGACGACTCTTCTCTACTATCTTACTTTTCTAATGACACCAAAAGCATTCAATTCGGTTCAGTAGTGTGAAAGTTATACTCCAATACTCCGGACTGCTTTTATTCCAAGACAGTACCCTATACTCCACTTCCACCAAAACCTTGAAACTCTTAGAGTCCAATTAAGAATCTAATTTCTCCATAAAATTTGTATCCCTATATTTCTAGTTTACTAATAATAAAAAATAATCTTATTTGGAACTCTACAAGTCAAGATATCATCAAAATACTGAAGTATGTTCAGTAGAATAACACCAGTTCATACTATTTAAGGGTACACTCACTATACTCATTCCACTTTTTCACTCAATCTTTCACAATTTAATTCAGATAGCTATTATTTTTGGTATATATGTAGAGAAATGTCTTACGAGTCCAATGATTCAAGAATCAAATCATTTGGATGTCTAAAGAGAAAGTTATGACCAAAAGAAGCAACTATGTTTATGACCTCAATCATCTTACTTTGTACAGTAACTTCGTCTTACTTTCTTACGTCTCACTTTCTACGTCTCACTTCTTGCGTCTCACTTCTTGCATCTCACTTTTTTCGTCTCACTTTTGCGTCTCACTTTTGCATCTCACTTTTTGCGTCTCACTTTTGCGTCTCACTTTTGCGCCTCACTTTTTTCCCAAAACATCTCCACTTATAAGGATCATAAATTTTGACTCCGATGTCTAAAATTTTCATACTATATACCGTTGTAAATATAAAAGAAAGATCTACAACTTTCTAGAATAAATCTTGGCAAAAATCTCTTTATATCAATCCCAAATTTGCCCCTAAAGTCTGAAGACAAATTTTCCATTTACACACCGACGTACTGGACCAACTTCATAATTTCATGAAATTTTGAGACTTTTAGAGACAGAAATGAAATTTCATATCTTCATAAGAAATTTATCCATATATCTTTAGTTTAATCCAAATTAAGAATCTTCTCGTTTGGGCAACTATAGAAAACGTTATGGCTAAAATACTGAAGTATATTCAGTTAACATTTTCCAGATCACTGCCAATTTTATTTCCAAATCTTTCCTTATCTCAACTCATACCTAGATCACTCTTTTCGCTTCCTCTACTTCTCACTTTCAATAACATCACATTTAAAAACAATCATACCCAAAAGTTGTCAACGAATGCATGTACACTTATTTTTGTGAAAAGATTCAATATTCATTTGCATATATACTAACATTATGCATGAGCAAGAAAATGCATTTCCTTAATCTCTCTTTGCGCTTACATGCATTGAAATTTTAGGTCCTAACCCTTAATATGGGGGACGGGATGTTACACACTCACACCCGTGAGTTACTCACGCCTGTGACCTCTTCATGCTCGTGAATTGACACTCACAACTTTATTTGTCACTTCATGCTACAGTGCTCCCTAATGGTTTTTGCATCCGAGAGAAGTTGCAAGCTGAGCAGTCTTGCTTCTTTCTACAATAACTCCTTCTCTAAAACTCAAAATGGCTTGATTCTTAAGCCAATAGATTCCTAACAATTATTCTATCCCTCCACAAAAATTGGTAGTATTATGAATTAATTTTAAAAAGGTTGATCAAATGAAAGTGTGGGAATTTTTGGAGCAGTGTGAGTAGGAATATTTTACTGAACATCCTTCGATACTTTGATTATATTTAGATCTGTAGGATTCCAAATGAGATGATTTTTAATTTATAGTAAATTAGAGAAATAGGACTATAAATAATATGGAGAAGTTGAATTGTAATTCAGTCTCTAAGATATTTAATTTTTGGATGGAAGTTGTGCATACAATACTATTTTAGAAATAGAACAGTAGACCCAAAATTCAGTTTTTATGGAAAATTTTGAAAGTGATTCAATGAGTTATGAATTGTGAGTTCAACGGTTTTATTGAGATATAAACCTAAGCATAAACTATACTTAAGTGAGTTTTAGTATGCGTAAATAGATGAGAGGCTAAGAAGTGGACAAGTGTCCATGTTTTGAAGTTGAGTTTTCTTAACCTTGAAAGACAAGTTACTATTCTTGTCTTCGTCTTTCTCGAAACTTCCTTCCCCGGTTTTTCTTTAACAAAGATTTTCTCATCAAATATACACCAGAGTAAAATCTTGTTTTCTTATATCCACTACCACTCCTACTTTGTTATTTCTTTCATTTTCCCACAAGAAAACCAAAACCTACGAACTCTACAATGACCTACGTGGTTGCATGAGGAATTAGGGTTCATGTGATTTTGAAGATTTTGGAGTTTTAACAAGTATTGTGTTAATCCTTATAAGAAGTATGAATATGAGATAAATTTGATGGTTTATTTGATATAGCATAATCATGGAAAATAGTAGCCATTTTCATGAATACTATACAAACTAGATAAAAAGTCAGATGTGATGTTTTTACGTATTTAAGGATTTTTATGTGATATAATAGTGTATAGATGATTTTTGAGTAAAAAGATCATTCAATCCATGTAGGAGAAGAGTACAAAAATTTTGAAAGTGATAAGGAATATACATATACGTGAATGTTTTTGGAAATTTGAGGATGAACAAACTTGGGTTTAAAGTTAAGGAAATCATAGAGTGAGATGATGTCGTGCTTTCAGTGGGATTAAAATGGAAAGTTGATAGTGACATATATATATACTCTATTTTTCCTCTTCACTGTTCACATACGTGAATATATTAGTAAAATAGTGAATGAATAATTGACATCAAAGTACCAAAGGTATAAGTATGTTTGGGAGTAAAGATATTCACATGATTGAGGTTGTGATCCAAAGAAGGGGAGTAAGGTCTATCTAGTATAAGAGAATGAGAATTTGATAATAAGAGCAAGTAATACTATCAAAGAAATGATGAGTAATTGAGTTATGAAATGAAAATGAGCAGAAGATATGAAGTTTGATAACGTACCCAGGATTGTCATTAAGCATGCATTGTACATAGTCCATATACACATTTGTGCATAAATAAATGCTTATAATTGTGTAATTATTAATGTGTGTATAACGTGTGTATTGCATAAATAAGATGTGCAGGATAAACATCAGCATTAAGACGTTTCCAGAACTTGGAAGCAAATACTAATCTGGAACATACTATGAGTAGACCTAGATGGTCTTACTTTATTGTTTGTTTTTTACATGATGTATTGAATGATTATGAATGTGATTTGATTGTTAAATTCCAGACAATGAAGGTCTGATGATTGTGATATATAAATGGGATATTGAAGTACTACTTGTATATGAATTTGATTGAAATAAGTGTACATAAATTGATTGTTAAATTTCGGACCACGACCCAATGATAAATGTGTTCTGAATGTGCATTTGGATATGAGTGAAAATGTGATTCTCAACTTTAATGTTGAATGCCGGACTAAGGTCTGATGATATGTGAATGTGATTGAATGAGAATATGCAAATGTGATTGATGCATTCCATTTCATAAATGCATGAAAGGTATAGGTAGTTGTGACCAGAGTAGTCACCGAAAAAGAGCTTAAAGCTCAAATTGTGAAAAAGAGCCTCAAGCTTAGAAAGTGATGAAGAGCCAAATACTCACTATGTAAAATGAGCCCGGTATCTCCAACGGATACGGGACAGTTATCAATGAGCTTGGTATCCATAATAGATAGGGCCAATTATCAATAAACCCATTATCCACAATGCATATGGGACAATTAGGCACTCAGTCATAATAAAGTAATAAATGAAAGTGAGTTTCACATGCATTGCATATGAAAATTGATATGTATGTTTCAAATGAACAAAATGAACTGTGTGACTGCTCTGAATGTGAACTATGAAATAAGTTATTAAAATAATATGTGATGCTATTTGATTATGATTGAAATGATGTGAAATTAAGTGATTGCATGATATGTATGTGTTTTGTGATTGAGTGAGTTATCGAGGATAGTCACTCACTGAGTTCGCAAAACTCATCCAAAAGTTGCAATATTTTTCAGGCTCAGAAGAATTACCCCGTTAGGCAAACGGGAGTATGCCTACTGCATTCAAGTAAGGGATAGAGGTCGGGATCAGTTCGCGTCTGCATTTGTAATTTCTTATTTTTGTATGAAATTGAGTCTTCCGCAATTATTGTAAGATGTTTATTTGAATATTCTGTTTTGTAATAACTTTCCAAAGTGGAAAGGCTTTAAATGAGAATGATCTTGAGTGTAATAATAATAAATGTGATTTTGATGTTATGAAAGAAAAGAATGGGCCCGAAATTGATTATTGATTTTTGCGTACGCATATGAAAATTATTTTTAAAAAAAATTATACTGAGTTTTCGAGAGTTTGACCATTCTAGCATGCTACCCTTGTGGGTTACGTACTTGTGCATCTCTTATAATGTTGGGTACATGTCTAGAGAGGGTGGGGTGCTATATAACAAGACCAAAAGTTAAGGTTATCTAGCTGTCATGTAATCCTTTAAGGCTAGTTGTTTATTTGGAAAATTAAGTCCATGAACACTCCAAACAATGCATATCGAGAGTCTATAGACATGATCCTCCTCTTTGATTTACAATTACTAAAACCTAAATCTATCCATTCTTCATTCTAGTTCGTAGTCTTAGAATCCACATTAACTTTGCCATTTATCATCTTTTCCAATTGTTCCTTATTGTATGTTGATTGTGAGTTAACCTTTCTCTTAGTTTCATCCTTTGCAATAGGAGGCAACTCTCTTATCCATGTTGGTGAGTTGGGGGATTGAATCTCCTCTATTACTATTTTCTCATTATTTAATGTAGTTAGAATGGGGGATTGATGTGTTCCTACAATTGTTTGGTCATTATGTCCTGCAATGCTTTTGGTGCATTCCTTACTAATTTCTTGATTTTCCTTCCTCTTTGTGCTTGGTAATTTTGTCTCATTCCTCTTAGGAATCCAAACTTTGATAGCTTCTTTCAACTGAGGTCTTTATGGATATGACAACTTTACCCTATCCTCTACTAGCTCTCTATTGCCATTAAACTTCATAATGGGGATGATTTCATGCAACTCCTTTTTAGTATCAACTTCTATGCATACCCTTACATGTCCCTTCCTTTTGAAATTAGCAACGTTATCATCCAAAGCTATAGGAATACCCAAAAAGATAGCTAGATAGCTTAATCCCTTTAAGGACTAGTATTATAGGGGAATACAATGGAAATGAACCCACATTGAAATTGTTTTCAGTTCTGATATGTCCAGTTTGAAGCCAATTTCCCATTTTCTCCAAAAAAAAAAAAGCTTTCTTAAATGTGACAGGGGACCATGTCCACGATCTTCTGTTCCATTTCTTCAGATGAAAACTAAAATATAAACCTATCATCCTCAGTTATTATAGTATAGTCCACATTTCTTCCAATTCAAGTTTGCCCAATGTTAAACACTTGGAAAACATATCATCCTCATTTATTATAGTGTTCACTAGCCTATCAAGGTTGTTTTCCACTTGATCGCTCCATTTTGCAACACCTCAGGTGAAGGAGAGACCGGTCCCTCCTTATTTAGTGAGATGAAATGTATTTTATCAAAGCTGTTTAAATCACCTACTACTTGACTATGAGAAGATTTATCCATTTTTTAAAAAGGGGTTAGCATTTTAAGTAGATGAGAGAGAAGGGAAGTCTTCTTACTCGAGATAAGGCTCAGGGTCAGCTACAAGAGAAAAAGGTGTGGTCGAGGGTCCAATTGACATTTTACTTCTTACTCTAGATAAGGTTCAAGATTAGCTACAGGAGAAAAGGATGTGGTTAAAGGTCTAATTGACATTTTACCAATAACGGTAAATTATCAGGATTTGGATTAGGCAGCAAAGTTGAACCAAGGGCGGTTTATTTTAAAAGGAAAGAGCCTAGTTTAAACACATGAATGAACTAGGCAGCAACAAGTAGGCATCACAGAGAAGAAGGAAAAGAGAGTATAATGGTCGGGAGACAATGCATGCTACATGGAAGACATAATCAATGAGGGAGGGTAGGACAGCCACAGGGGTCGGTGAGTCATTCTAAAAATGTAAAGACATAACTTGGTTAAAGAAAAGTTTGTTTGTAGCCTTTTTCTTAGTCTTTCTCCCTAACTTCTTATTTAATATTAGAAATTCATCTATCGTTTGAATATCACTTTTTTTTAATTATACCCCATTTTTTGAAGTTAGTTGCTTATAGAGATAAGTTGCCTTTACTCAACTGATGTTCTTAGGCATTATTTAAAGATTACTTAATATCTTAAACTTAGTATACCTTTTATGGATTTCCTGTTCTTAGGTGGAATTTTCAACCTATTTAGTGCTCTTAATAGCCGTCATTAGAATCTCATAATCTACATTTTACTAAGTAGTTTGTACCTTTATTCATGTATCTGAGTTAGGACTTATCTCTTGACAGTCTTAGTTGTTTTTAATTGACTTGTTTTATTCTCTAATCATGAACTTCTTCCTCGTTGATCTCCAGGGATTATAGCTTAAGTGGCTTCCATTGATAACTTGTTTCCATTTATATTCCTTCTAACTCAACTTTTTCATTCAATTTTAACACCTTTAATACAATAATAATAATAACAATAACAACAACTTCCAGTATGAATCCCACTTATACGCAAGATTTAGGGAGGTCTAATAGTACGCAGTTTTACCTGTAATTAATAGAGAGGTTGTTTCCAAATGACAATTTTTTAACACCTTTAATTAAATAGGTAAATCCACTTATATTTCCACATCTATGCAAATTCTTATGTAACATAATCAAATGTGCTGTAGTTATGATCTATAATAATTAAATAAATATTTTAGGTAAAGAATATAGAATAAAAAGGATATGATTTGTACCTTAAATTGGGTTGACAATTTTAAATTGAGTAAATTTAGTTGGAAGTTATATAAATAATTACAACAATTGAATATAAATGCAACAAAAATGAAATTAAGTGTGCAAATAATAATAATGATATATGATAAATTAATCTAGAAATAACAAATTAACAATGTATAGGAGAATAAAAAGAAAGGTTCCTTAAATATAAAAGAGATTTCAACTATAAAATATTTGACAACATCAAAACTTTTTTTTTTCCTCATGGATTATATAAAAAATAAAGTTTCTATTTTTCGATAGGTACATAACATGTATCAAAGAAAAATGTCTTTTTCTTCCGTAATATGCTGCTGTGCTCCAAAGCCATAGATTATTGATTTATTGTATTTGTACCCAGTAACTTTTCAAGAAAATGGTGATAATTGGAGGGAAACTGCAGCTTCCCTAACCGACTTTTTAACCATAAAACTCCGCTCTGGTTTTCCCTCACGCATGCGTAGTTCCCTCTGGCCACCTCGCTCTTCCAAAACATCACTGTAGGCTTCACTCTCGCATAGGAAACGGCGAGAAAATTCTCTTTCCTCTGAGAACATCTAAAATGAAGAAACGCCTTTGTTTTCATTTGCAATTCGTCGCATTCCTGCTGCTTCTCTGCTCTGCTTTGTGTCATGCAAGAGCAGCAAGACCACACCCCACAGGTACTATCTGAGCCATTTTTGTTACCAGTTATCATCAAATTGCTCTTATTTCCTACCTTCTCTCTTTCTGTCTTCATCTTCTCGTTTCACTTCTGAGGATTTAACAGAAGGTAAGGGAAACAAGTCTGAATCTTGCAGTGCAAAAGCCGTTTAACCATCAATTTATCTTCATCTGTTGAAAGAAGTTAAAACATTTTCTTTGCAGCATCGTGGAAAAACCATTTCTTCTCTGTTAAAGTCTCTTTCTTTAACCTTCTTCGTTGCTACAAATCTATCAAGAAACTATCATGATTTTTTATTGTTTTTCTATCTGAATCATCAATTTTGTAAACCATTTCTAATTTTCTCAATAATTTTTAACAGAGTTGTTGTTCCTGCTTCAAGAAAGATTTTTTTTTTCAACCAATATTGATCAAAGCATTTGAGTTTGCTATTGTCACGTGTAAAGTTTCTTGGTAACCAGGAAGAGAATAATATAAAATTACTTTGTGTTCCTAAATTAATTTCTCTTGCTTGTTTTTTGGTATAGGCCCACGTTATCTCAAGTTTGTGCTCAATGCCACGAGTTTTCCTTCAGAAGAAAACTACGACTACATTATAGTCGGGGGTGGCACCACGGGTTGCCCATTGGCCGCCACCTTGTCGCAGTCGTTTCGAGTTCTTGTTCTTGAACGTGGTGGAGTTCCTTATGGAAATCCCAATCTGATGACCAAAGAAGGTTTCTTGGCCACTCTCACTGACGTTGATACGTTTGATTCTCCAGCCCAATCCTTCACATCAGAAGAAGGGGTTCCCAATGCCAGAGGACGTATTCTTGGAGGCAGCAGTGCCATTAATGCTGGGTTTTATAGCCGTGCAGATCGGGATTTCTATACGAAGTCTGGTGTTGGTTGGGACCTTAAGATTGTGAACAAGTCATATGAGTGGGTTGAGAAAGCAGTTGTCTTCAAGCCAAACCTTGGGAACTGGCAATCAGCTGTTAGAGATGGATTTTTGGAAGCTGGGGTCAATCCATATAATGGGTATAGTTTGGATCATTTGGTTGGTACCAAGATTGGTGGCTCGACTTTTGATGGGTCTGGAAGGAGGCATAGTGCAGCAGATCTTCTCAACTATGCAAATCCTGGTAACATCAAAATTGCTGTGTATGCAAACGTGGAAAGAATACTTTTGGCATCTGCTCCACGGTATTCAAGGTCTAGGATATCAGCAATTGGGGTAGTGTATCGTGATCAGACGGGACACTATCACCATGCAATGGTACGCGAAAATGGAGAGGTGATTCTATCTGCTGGTGCCATCGGAAGTCCACAGCTGCTGTTGTTGAGCGGCATTGGTCCAAGGCCTTACCTATCATCTTGGGGCATACCTGTAGCACATCAGCTCCCATACGTGGGGCAATACCTCTACGACAATCCTCGTAACGGTATCTCAATAGTGCCTCCAATCCCACTGGAGCACTCACTCATTCAAGTGGTTGGTATCACAGAAGTTGGTGCTTATCTTGAAGCAGCCTCTTACATTGTCCCTTTTGTATCTCCACCCCGTTCTGTTTTCATCAGGACGCCGTCATCACCCCTGTATCTCACAGTGGCGACTATAATGGAGAAAATTGTTGGACCCCTCTCAGCTGGATCATTAAGGCTGGCTTCAACTGATGTCAGAGTGAACCCAATTGTCCGATTCAATTACTTATCAAACCCAGTTGACGTCGAAAGGTGTGTGAATGGCACCCGCAAGATTGGCAATGTGTTAAATACCAGAGCTATGAAGGACTTCATGTTTCGTGAATGGTTTGGAGCTCCAAATTTCCGTTTCGTTGGTCCGGCATTGCCTACTCACCAGTCTAATTTCCTTCGAATGGCTCAGTTTTGTCGTCAAACTGTCAGCACCATTTGGCATTACCACGGTGGATGCGTTATTGGGAAAGTGGTTGATAGTGAATTCCATGTTATCGGGATTGGAGCACTCAGAGTTGCTGATGGCTCGGTATTTTCAGTGTCACCAGGAACCAATCCTCAGGCCACTCTAATGATGCTGGGGAGGTAATTGCATTTTTTATTATTTCCATAGTTTAAGGATGCTGTTGCTTTTGATGAAGCTGACTCTTCCTTTTGCATTTTGAATATGTTATGCCAGATATCTCGGTCTGCAGATTATCAGAGAGCGGAAGGGACAAGCGTAATGCCATTTCCCAAACATATTCAAAAGATTTGTTCTTTTGATCAAGAAATCCAAATGTTTTTGAGCAATATGATGAATAATGAATTCTGCAGACCTCTTGAGTGAGACCTGCATTCTTTTCTATAATTAGATTTGTGCATCAATAATAATCTCCTACCAGGTTTTGCCTTACTCTTTTGCCCTGAATCTTTCTTTAATATATACAAAAAGAACCCATGAACGTGAAGACGTAAAGTAAATATTTTAACTTTATTTTAGGTCATTAAATGAATGAAATTTCTAGAATCTTTATAAATAGTTTCAAATTATGTACGTTAGGCTTTAAATTTTAGTCTCAGGAGCCTTGATACTAGAAACATGAACACTTTAGGGTTGGTTTTTCTGATTTATGTAAACCCATTGCCAAACTGCTTGTTCTTTGAAAGTTGGTGGGAAAGCTTGGGTTTACCTCTTTATGCCCAACAAAAAAAGAACCCATTTCCTTTGTGAAATTGTTATATACTGCAATATTTAATTTAGATTTATTTCTTTGGACTTAATATTTAGACTGACACTTTCCAAATCTCTTAATTAGAAACTGGGCTTAAGCCTCTAGTTCTCAAGAATCATAACTTGGGCCTTTTTTAAATAAAATCTAGGTATTTGGACTCAATTTCCAAATAACCAATCTAAAAATTAAGCCTAGAAAGGAATTAAATTAGCTAATTTGAATAAATTTTGATCGTGAATTCCTTTGCTTATTTTTAAATGTGATTGATGCACAGTCTAAATGAAAGATTGATACATACATACGGAGAGAGAGAGAGAACAAAGAGTGATCACATTAACAATACAATAGTTGTCCATCTTAGTGTTGCAACATAATCCTAGTAAAGAAAATCAATGATGACTCGATCAACATATGAAAGAAGTAGTGCACTATGAGGTAATTAAACTCCTAGATGTAGGAATCTTATACCTTATTTTTAACAGTTCATTGTTGAGTTCTATATAGGTTGTACTAAAGTGACCAATGAGAAATATAAGCTAATTGTCACTAGGTAAAAGATGTGCAACGATTATAGGAAGTTAAATGCTTCCACTTAGAAGCATCAATTCCAGTTATTGTTCATTAAATAAATGTTAGAAAGATTGGCAAGACATAAATTTTATCACCTCTTTGATAGATACTTTAAATACAACTAAATTCCCATATAATGGAAGATAAGAGAAGATAACTTTTACATGTCCTTATGATGCTTTCTCTTATAGAAGGATGTTATTTTCATTGTGTAATGCTCTAACCATTTTTCAACATTACATGATGGCAATTTTATTCGACATAGTTGAGAAATTTATTAAGGTATTCATGCATGACTTTTTAGTTTCAGGTCTTCCTTTGAAGTTTGTTCGGTTAATTTGAAATAAATGTTGCAAAGATGTAAACTAGTTTGCTGCTTAATTAGGAAAAATATCATTTATAGACATCGGAATGAGGTTGATTAAGCTAAAATGGATGTTAATGAAAAATTGCCACTGAATTTAGTTCATGTAATCAGTAATTTTCTAAAATATGCTAGTTTATATTAGCATTTCATAAAGGATTTCTCCAATATTACTTAACATTTATATCATTTATTAGAAAAAGATGTTTCCATGAATTTATTAATGAATATCTTATTATATTTAATAGGTCTAGAAAGGAGCTAACTTTAGCTCCTATTATGGTTACACCTAATTAGAACGTTCCCTTTGAGTTGATATGTGATGTTAGTGATTATGAAGTGGGAGGTTGTCTTAGGCTAAAAATAAGATTAAAAACTTTATGTTATATATTATGATATTAAAGTTCTTAATAATGCCCAAATTAATTATGCTACCACAAAGAAAGAAGTCTTAGTTGTGGTGCTTACTTTTGAGAAGTTTAGATCTTATATTGTTGGTTCCAAAATGATAATCTAAACTAAACTTTTAATGTTGAAATATCTATTGTCTAAATAGGATACCAAGTCAAGACCAATTTATTGGATTCTTTTTTTTGTAGAAATTTCACTTGGAGACTAGAGACAAGAAAGGTCAGAGAAGGAGCAAGGAGACCAGATGGATGAGGAACCAACTAATGATCATTTTTCATATTAGAGACTTTAGGTTATTCAATATAATGACAACTTTTTCAAATCCTTAAACTTCTGTTAAGAACTTGTTAAAAAAATTAAAGGAGATTTCTTAGATTAATAAGAGGCCAAATTCTAAGTGATTAAATTACTATCATCATAAAACAAAGAATTCCTAAAGATAGCTTTACTCTCTGGGAACTTTAACAATTAGTCTTCATTAAATAAATCCTTATAGAGTTTCTTTCTTATGTTCCAATGCTCATTTTATTTATTGCTCCAAATGAAAAAAAAAATACTCATACTTCAAGTTCGTGATCTTAATTTCATTAACATACTCCCTGAATTTTTTATTAAAATTCCTCAAACAAATGTTACCCTTAGCCTCAGAAATATTAAGAGTGCTATTAAAATCTAAAAAGAATGATCCACAGGGAGTCAATAGAAAGATAGATATCTCCAAACTTGCTCCATAAATAGCCCCTCTAGAAAATAAAGTTGGATCTATAGATGAAGTAGATAAAGAAGCTTGTCTTCTCTTAAATTAAAGAGACAACTAGGTGTATAGTTTGATCAAAAGCTAAGATCAGAGAAACATCAAAATTTTAAGGGCATAAGAAATTGTTTAATTGAACATTATGGTGAAATTGATGATTTAGTAAGAATTAGCCAATGCTTCTCCAAAAACTTTCGGCTTGCTACACTTCTTTAATCCAAATAAGGACCTAAGTGTATTTTAATACTTTCCAAATTTAGACTCAGTTTCCATAGTTGGAAAAAAATAGAAATGATATAACAATTTTAGGGACCTACCTCATTGATTTTTTGAGCAAAGGAATCAAAGCGGAAGGTAAATAAGAATAAATTATCCTCATTCAGTAGCATCTCTTTTAGTCCTAAACTTATCCTTATTCAAAAGCATCCCCTTTAGTCCTAAACTCTTCCAATTATGAAATGCCCAAGAGTTAATCAGGGGAAAAGTTGGTTTTTTCCTTAAAAAGAGCCCTACTAGAGTATAGGACCACATGCTTACATCTTCTTTTAGAATCTCTAATGAAACCGGCTTTGGGAGAGCATCTAGAAATGGCCTGATCCGCAACGCATTCGGGCTTTTCTCTAGCTTCTGGCCAATCAAAAGTTATGAACCAACAGCGGGTGAAACAATTCCTTACTTTGGACGGCAATTGCTACTTTTGTGTCCAGGAGGAGACTACCCTCCACGCCTTTTAGGACTGCCCCCTAGTGACAACTTTTTGGCATCAATTCTCTCCTCACATTCTCGGTAGGGATTTTTTCACTCTTAGTGTGGAGGCTTGGCTTGGCCGTAACCTCAATCAGCCCCTCCAGTTCCATCAGATTGACTAGGCTCTCATCTTTGGAGTTGTCTGTTGGTTTATTTGGTAGTGGAGAAACGCAAGCATTTTTGACCTCGACTTTTCTTGATCACTCGACAGTGTTCGCATTATCCTGGAGTTTAGCTTTTGGATTATCCAAGCTCACTCGCTAGCTACTCGTGTTTTTCTGAACTCGAGCCTTCCTTGGGATATCCCGGTGTGATGAGACAGACCTCCAGAGGGATGGGTTAAGCTCAACACCGATGGTACTGCCAATGTTAGGTCCCTCCGGATCACCACTGGAGGACTTTTGAGAAATAGCCTCAGTCATTGGTGTGGCGACTTTCTTCAGCATATTGGTCGAGGTAAGCCCCTGAAGGAGGAACTATGGGGGGTCCGCACTGGGCTCAGTTTGGCGTGGGATAGCGGCTTTCGTCACGTGGTTGTGGAGGTGGACTCATCGGAGGTAATCAATATCCTCTCCCCTTCCACCAACAGTTTGTTTGACATTTCTCCTTTGTTGACAGGTCTCCTGAAGTTGATCTGCAGACCATGGGAGGTCTGGTTTCAACATATCCATCGCGAGGGTAACCGGTGTACCGATCTTCTCGCCTCTTTAGCGCCTACCTCTTGGCCTGGGTTTCAGTCCCTATAGGATCCACCGCCGTGTCTTCGCGACACTTTACTTTATGACGCGTCTGGGGTTCGACAATGTGTCGTTTTTTATAGCCAATTAATGTTTTAGTTTCCCTTGTAATAAAAAAAAAAGAACCTCCAATGAAAGAGCAACTTTAAAGGAAGCCTCAGAGATAAATGGTGGGTAATACTGAAGATTAGCCTGAAAAGGATCTCCTATTAATTATGTCCACCTCAGCTTGGAATTAAGTCCAGCATAAGAGGGAAAAATAATAGGTGGAAAGGAAGAAGTAGGCACCTACTAAGTGAGATGAGTCCCCAAATGTAAGAGGGGAAAGAGAAGGACCCCTAGAAAGCTAACCATAGACAAGCAAAGTAGCGGGAATAAAGCTTGAGGAAGGATTGAAAGAAGAATAAGAGGTTGAAGATAGGGGAATAACAGAGTTTAGAGGAGTAAGAGATGAGCTAAATGAGAAGGCGGGAGGAGGGTCAATGGTAAGAGGCGAGAAGTGAATATGGCTAAGTTCATTAGATTAGTCAAATCCCTAAGGGGGAGGATATTATGCAACAAAAGGGAAAAAAACTAAATGGGATAACAAATAGTTTTTTTAAAACTATTCTAAAAATAGTCATTAAAAAATGTGGGAGGGGTTTTAAAATAGAAAGATTAAAAGGCCCCATTAATATAAGTAAGCCTAAGGTGAGACAAGATAAATGGGAAAGAGAGACACTAGAACAAGGAAATTCTTAACAACAAGAAGAAAGGAGAAGAGCTAAAAGAAAACTACTAAAGAAAAGAAAAACTATGAAAGGATAGCTTTTAAAATATGAAATACATTAGAAATTTAAAACATGTACACAATTATAAATTAAGGCTGAAAGACAAAATTTTTATTCAATATTCTTCTATATCTTATAAATAATATTCAAACCAATCTTAATCTTTAATTAAAATTTTAATTGTATTTATTGAAACTACTTTGATAATTAGGACATGTAACCTCAAAATTTTAGTGAAATGAATTTAGATTTGGCTTATCAAAGACTTGTCAAATATGGGTGTTCTCGTACAATGATTAGAGTCTGTATCACTATTTGAATGTTAAAATATATTATTAAGCTAAATTTGAACTAATTTTGTTAAAATACTTATTATGGATTTAAATTAAAGAAAGAGGTAGTCTTACGTAAGCCTGCTCAAAGTAAGTGTTTGGGTCAGGTGTAATTAGGCTTGAAAGGTTCTACGTTATGGCTAAACACGTAACCTTTTCATCTTGGGCTTTTACCCAGCAACAAATAAATAAAAAGTTCTCAAGTTCGATAGATTAAGTTCACAAGCATGTTCTTCCTGATTCTTCCTGGAACTCCCAACCCTAATCAAGTAAAAGAGATGGAGTGACTTTTTTTTTGTTGGAATTTCCGACGATGGAGCTTATAGTGTTGTTAACCTAAAAATGTTGTCTTGTAAACGTCATCGTTTTAATTGTTAAGTGATTTAAACGTTGTTGTATTCTGGTATGGATTTTTGACGTAGGAGTGTGCTCATGACTTTTCAAAAACTGTCGCCTTGTTTTATTATTATCAATTTTTAAAAAAAGGTTCACAAGTTTTGAATAGATTTAAGTGGAGTTGGGATTAAAATTGCTAAATTCCAATTACATAATCTTAAGTCTGGACTAAAGTGGAAAAGTTTCGCCTAAACTAATTTACCATTGACACGCTTAAATCCTTTAAATTTTACATTCATCTTCCTTTACTTGTGTAGGTGATTATTATATCCCTACTACAAAATCTGTCGGCCCTAGCTAATAATGCAACTTCCCCCCACCCCCCACATACATATTTCATTTTATACGTGGCCCAACATGGAAGTGTGCTGTGTGCCTATCAATACAATACAATACAATAGTATTAGTACCACATGCATCCTTCTATTTTTCTTTTAAATAAATAAAAAATGTTACTAAAATGCTCAAATTTTGAAGTAAAGTTATGTATTTTTTAATTATTTGAACTGAGTAACAAGAGATAATGATAATTGCATTAACATTTTCTAACTGCCATTCCATTATGCAATTATTCTTTTTGCATTACTGATAACCTTCTCCATTTACTCACGATGTATTCGAAGCAATGTTACGAATGTTGTACTGAATTTAGTACTAGATTAGATTGTAGTACGGCATTCTATTGATACCAGTTAAAGCAATGTTACGAATGTTGTACTGAATTTAGTACCAGATTAGATTGTAGTACGGTATTCTATTGATACCAGTTAAATCGGGTACTGTTTCGAATAATTTTTAAATTTATAAAATAATTCTTGAATTTTTTGAAAATTACAATATAATCCATTGTTATATTGTACAGTTGAACTATATATTTTTAACCATG
>JANIHY010000004.1:42683455-42703598 GCA_027479065.1 Erythroxylum brevipes | reverse complement strand
GATTACTATTAAAGAAAGACTAATAATATGGAAACATATTACTTGTTAGTATTACTCTATGAACATTTATCTATTTAATAAATAATACTGAAAAAATTAAATAGATAGATGTTTATAAAATAGAGTTGGAACAAAGTAACCCACAAAAACTTAATAAATAGATACTTATAGAATAGGTAGAAACAATGAAACAAGTGATTTGAACCTCCATAATAATATAGCTCTATTGATGATAACTTTGTTAGATAAGGATGACAATATCTTTGGTCTTCACCTCCTTGAAAAATTAAGTTGGAACAAAGTTTTTAAAACTAAAAAAAGTTTGAACCAGTCAGTGATCCGGTTTGGTTTTATCTAATAACCTCTATGTATAAAAACTGTCAGGTTCAAACTTTTTTCAATTGGATTGGACAATCCGGTCTGGTTTTTAAAACCTTGATAATGCCTGCCATGTATAGAAATCCACACCAATTCCTTTCATGTTTGGGACCACAGGAGTTGATAACCAAATAGTTACTTCATTGAAATGGGTCATTACCATTAAAAAGCAAAATGTTCATGATTAGGAGCAAATGATTCCACTGTCTTTGGAACCTAAGAATATTACATCATACTTAGAATCAAAACATTACTTGGTCCAATTATTTTTGTCACATTTTGCTGAGGGACAACAGATTGAACGTCGAAGGACCCAATATACTATATATCTAGCTAATTCTGAATGGGACGGGGAGGGGCTTTCGGTCCTTTTATCTCACAACTTTCACTTTGGATTATAATTATGTTAGAGTAGGATCGAGTTTGTGGTTTGTTGATCAGTGTCGAACTAATTTTCTTTGATCTACCTATTTTTTGGCTCGAAGGGACCCAAGACCTTTGTTTTTTAGAGGACTCAGAGATGGAAATTTTTTGAATGAATCTCAAAGTTTGTACAATACTGGATTCTATAGTCTTAGAGAAATAGCTGTCTAATTCCACTACAACATAAAATAAGGAACTGTCACTTAACTACTTCCAGCACAAACAAAACTTAAAAATAAAAAAATAAAAACTAAACACAGTGGCTTTGTTATGGCTTCTTCTTAAACTTCCCATGAGTGAATTGGTTGCAGCTTTTGTATAGTTTTGGTCTCATAACATCACTCCCTCCCTCCAAAAGCAACTTGTCCTCAAGCATAAACTCTGTGAATCTCTTTTTAAAATCATCCAGTTGCTCCCAAAAAGCCTCAACTGGAGATTTACCGTGCCAATGAACTAAAATCTCTATAATGTTGGCTCGTTTTTGCTGAGCAATAATTGCAGATGGCAGTAGGGATGGGATGGCTGGAAACAGGTCTGGCAAGGGCACGGAGTGTCAAGTTCACCTAAATTGTATGGCTTTAAGCTTAAAACATGAAAAACTGGATGAATGGGGAGGAGGCCGACCATATACTACTTCAATAGGTGTAGCCTTGAGAGTTGAATGGTAGCTAGTATTATATGAATACAGTTGAATTTAGCGTAAAGAATATATTTCTGTATTTACTGGAATTGTATGATAATACAAGTATGTACAATGTTGTCTCTTATATAGATTAGAGACCCAAAAACCTAAAACTGGATTTCCTAAAAATTAGGGATACTGGATACCTCTTACCATAATTAGGGAATAAGTATCTCCTACATTTATTGGGAGATATATCAATCATAATCTTTAAGATATAGCAGAATCCCTAAGATAAGAATGATAAGAAACAACATTAACCAACACTAATGAATGCAATGAAAAGAATAAAGCTTAATGCAATTAACTCTGTGTCTATTACATTAGTGTTTCCAAAGCAATCCACTATTGTAATGATTGGTACAACAATTCCAAAAAATAATTATGACAATCATAAAACAAATCCACTTTTCAAACTTGATGAGTTCTATAACATAACAAACTGGCACAAAACTAGTTTGGATTAGAATATTGTTGATGCAAAAGAGCTTAAAGTTTATAAAAGAAATGAAAGAAGGCAAATCACTCAACCACAAGCTTTAATTCAACATAACGAAGTGTGGGAGTTAAAGTGAAAAAGGCAATAAGGACCAAAATTTGCTTCATACTACGTTCCTTATTAGATAGGAGGTAATAATAAGATAGATATATTATCCTAGTTGTTTAAGACTAAAAACTTAAGTAAACAATCCTCATCAGGTTACAATTCAATTCTATTTTGGATATTTTAGTTGGGAATCCCTTTACTACTAGAATAAGAGTTCTAAGAACTTTTCTATATATATATGTATACTTAGCCCTTCAATAAAAAACAACCTGAATTTTCTCTATAAACTTGAGTTTTTAATTAAGAAGTGTGATGCTTTCTCCACAAGTGATTCTTAGACTCTATTGAGTGATTCCTAATTCCCTACCCTCCATTTGCTTATTTCCTCACTAAAATTCCAGCATGTTTAGCCTGAATTTCTAGTAACCGAACCCTAAATTTAGCTATATCAAATATGAAATTCCAGTAACCTAAACAAATATTCGGAACCTGAGATTTCAGCAGTCGGAGTTTATAAGTTTTGTCAGATTTAGCTACTAGTTTGATAGGTCTTCTATTTGTCCTACGTCAATTGTATTCACAGTCTATAAGATCACAATGTAAATGTATCAAATTTATTTACCCAAAACAAAAGTTGCTAATTATCAAATACAAAGCTCCTCTAGAACTAAATCATAAGGACTGACTGCAGAACACCAACCCTGCAATAAATGTTTCTGCATTTTATCCGAATAAAGAACAACAACCAGCAGAAATTAACAGATGCAATTTGTCCAAAGATTTACCCGCTACAAAACCAACAAATACATGGACGTGTCATTTCTGAAATATCTTTTTTGTTCAAGAGAATATAATCAATAAGCTCATGCAGAAATTACAAAAAGAGAACAATTTGTAGCATAGATGAATGCATATATTAGCAATGATCGCAATACTATAACGCAAGATCCTTAAACAAAGAACGTAGGACAAAGATTTTTAAACAATTTATAGCATAGATGAATGCATTAGATCAGCAATGATCATAATACTGTAACGCAAGATCCTTAAACAAAGAAGGTAGGACAAAGATTTTAAAACAATTTATAGCATAGATGAATGCATAGATCAGCAACGATCATAATACTGTAGCACAAGATTCTTAAACAAACAAGGTAGGACAGAGATTTTTAAATGCCTAATTTAGAGCCTTGATCATAAAGCAATTAAGCGTAGATATATCTCGAGTTCCCATCCAATACTGCAGCTGCTGAAGACCATGATGCAAGTTTTATTTGCACAAGCCACATGCTATAGAAATGTCAGTTCACAACCAGATTTCTTGGTAGATTTTGTTGTCATCTGCAATTTCTATTTAAATGTTCCATCCCTTGAGTTGTCTCCATACATCTTAGCTCCAATATTTTGTTGGCAACAAGTTGCATCATTTGATACTTTAAAAGGCACTTGTACTCAAAAAAAAAAAAAAAGGGGGCATTGACTTTCAAGTACATCAAGCACATTAAATTTAAGGGACAGAGTAAGACCACGCATTGATTTTTATCTCCCCTTTAAGATAATTAAATCCAACAAGATGCTTCCAATATCTTATATTAGAAAAGTAAGCTCATCAATAATGAAGTACTGCATTATCTAATGGTCTCTCTACCACATATCAAGGTCATGACATTTATAAGCCCAATAGAACTCCAATCTATTATCTTTAATCTTAAAATCCTTGGCATCTTATAGGATTCCATTATATTCCACAAGCCAAAGAAAATTAACAGCCAGTACCTATGAAGAGTGTACAAGTTGCGGACACTTCTATCAGCCTCAGGTGATAAATACTTGCCATTTTCTCGGTCAAGATCAAGTTGTAAGGGGAACTCATAGCGGTCATTTATCTGTGGGACATCAAGGTACAGTCTATTAAGTCATAAAACAAAATTAAAAACCAACTAGTATGTTTATAAAGTCCTGCAACTGGCTTCACATCCTTCAGGGAAGAAATAATCGAGTAAAGCTAACTTATAAACCAATGAAATTCATAAATTCTTACCAGAAAAGGAAAACAGAAATTTGAAAAGGTAATACAGCAGATGTATCTCAAAGCTAATTAGGAACAACTAATTATCAAGGGAGAGGTCAAAATGAGCCTAGACAGATACTAATGAGGAAATATTAAAGAAATGGAAGCATCTTCCCTTTCTAGACAAGCAGGATTGGCAGAATATAAAACTTTCAGGCAACAGTAAAGAGGATTGCAATGCAATAACATGGCAAGGCATACACACTATCGTCATATAATTATAAATACATTTCAGAATTACAAGGCCATGGCTTAGCTATCATTTTATATGATTATATATACACTACCATTATATGATTGTAAGTACAATTCAGAGATACAAACCCATGGTTTAACTACTAACCTTTATCATTGTGTCCCGCATAAAATCATACTCGAACCGTTTTAACTGAAGTTGAAGAACTGGGGGAAAGTCAATGAATAAGACACCTTTCCTAGCATCCTGAAATGATGACAAAAATGACAGGCATAAGAAAAAGTGTTTATACAGCGGTGGATAAGCACAATTAAAAAACATTCGTCAACTAAATGAAGCAATTAAATACAAAAATACGTGCAGACCAAAACAACACTCATTTAAATAAAGAAAAATAAGGAAAAATTATATAAAAGAGTAAAACCAGTCACTGCTTAAAGAGATGGGAAAATAAATTGTAAAAAAAAAAAACTATAGCCTATTACAGCAGGACTAATCAATGTCTCTTCTAACAGGTCAATGCATCCAAGGATTAAATGAGTCAAGAATTCACCTGCAATCCATACTGCTCAGCATGATATTTGTTATCACCCTCAAGTTGTTCCACCTCCACATACTTGTCAAAAGATGCATAGACATCCCGACAGCCTTTGACATCAAGCTGAAGATCTACAATGAGATGTAAAAGTCTGTGAAGACCACACAATGGATCTCCGATAATGCAGTTACACTCAATAGCTGGAAAGTATACCATAAAATGATTCCTTTCTTGTCGATTTGTAGTCCACATTGATGCATTCAATATAATTCATGTGATGCCCTTCAAATAACTGCTGAATTGTGCCCTCAACAACAGTCCCCTGTGCCGGGAAAGCAATCTTTTTAACACAATAAAGCAATTAATACTACAAGCCCATAGATAATACAACTTATATACCTTCATTTTATCTTCAAGTTTTTCACAAAGAACTCGGTTCAGTTCTTGCACATCATGTTGCATGAAAGAGTCATATGTGTCCCAACCAAAAGACTTTGTCAACTCCTTTGTGGCTACACCAGTGTCACTGTATTGAAGCTTATAGAACAAACTCTGCAAAGCCAGAGGAATGCTCCCTGATGGCATATCATTCTCGGTGGTTGGCATATGATAGACAGCCTGTCGGTAACATTTTCAGACAGGAACTATAAACAACATGAACTAAAATTTACAGTTACTTTATGCTCTTAACCTTTCTAAAGTAAGAAATATGGTACAGCGTTTGAAGAAGAGAGTTCATGTAACAAGTGGCCCCTTGATTCTTAAGTCCAACATAACCAGTCTCCTTCTTTGAATCATGTGACCAGTAATCAGTAACTCTACGAACTGCTACATCAGCTTCAACCATGCATGTGTCATTAACTAGATATCCTCTACTTGGGTCATACAACTCCCCCAGAGGCATGAATGAAGTGAAGCCCCAATCACTTTCACGAGCATCGAACTGGTGCTGTGTCTCTGCACAAACAAGGAGAAGAATCATCAGTGGACAACCAGTTTTCAGAAAACATTAGAGACAAAAATAAACATTCATACTTTCTTCTAAGAGAAATTCTGATGAATTTCTCAAGAAGTATAGTATCCACATAAACCACATGTCTCCATGTTTTATACAGAGTTGGCCAAGTACAAACTACAACAAGAGATACAAGATGTCATCACTTCTCAGATAACAGATTCTTCAGAGTTTTATGTGCAATAACTTTTATTTGCTCCAAATGGAATGAAAACTCAATCAAAGTGATTACCTAAAGGCAAGATGGAAATACATTTATAGATCAAGCACAGAAGACCAGTAATCACATTCAAAATCAATCCATGACCCACATACTATTTCGAATTCTAGTAAGATATTTCCTTGTCAATAATTATAGATGAAAGAACCTCAAAATGCCAAAAACTTTAATCATCAGAGGCTTCAATAGATGCAAAAGGAGTTGGGATACTTCGCAGGAATATCAAAAACAAGAAATGTCAATAGATTGTGAACTAGGATAGTTGACCGAAAATCATAATTGGGACGTGGATTTCCCTTTTCTTTGTTTCATAGGGGAAATTAGGTCTCATCTCCTCGAGCAGGGGAATGAGACTATTCCAACCAAGGTAATTGCACATTCTTGTTCCCCTCCCAAGCAACTATTGTTTGTTATAGTCATCCTCCCTTAGATTTTGCATTCCTCCTATGCAATTTGTTGGATTGTGTAGAATCATGCAGATTATGTAGAATCATGAAGTATTATCCATGCAGATTATGCAGTATTATCTATGCAGATCATGTAGAATCATGTAGTATTATCTACTAGATTGTATAGCTATAGAAATCATGTAAATCCTTGATTTCTACGGATTAGGATAAGATACAGATTTCCATGTATCTTAGGAAATCTGATACTTTATTTAGTATAGGCAATTGTATATATATTAACCATTGCTGTAACCTACAACATATGAGAATCAGATTATTTCTTCTCTGCTAGTATTTCACACAATTGAAAGTAATTCTACCTCATGAGACCAGCTAACTCTCAATCAACTTGTCAAAATGAGGCTTCAACAATAAATCTACAGTAGTAGCTTAACCATCCTCAAGACTAAGTAATCTTACTGCTTCTAACCTCTCTCAACTAGAGAAAAATGACAATTATTGATACTTATGTTTTCAGTAAGCATATAAATAAAAAAAGGTCAACGTACCCTACTGCACAATGCTCCCCGCCTTGCGAGGATCGAGAGAGGGTCATCAATATACACAGCCTTACCTTTGTAATGTTTAGAACGTGGTTGTTTCTGTGATTCGAACCTGTGACCTTAAGATCACAAAGGAGTAATTTTTACCTGTTGCTCCAAGGCTCTCCCTCAGTAAGCATATAAATAAAAGTTATGTAAATCAATTTGTTTATCAAAACCCTCATTTTTCACTGGCCCGTCATGTCCTTTTACTTTCATATACCATAATAATGAACAATTATGAGAGTTAATACAATATCTAGAAGTTATGATATAGCACTTCGTAACATAGGAAATGACAAATAATCACACATTATTTAATGTTGTAAACAAAAGATTTGGAACAAAGCAGTTGTGCAAAGATGACCATTAGTTCAAAAACAGGCATATCTCAAATTGTGCAATGTGAACCCATGTGACATCAAGTCATCAGATGCACATTCTAAAATTTAAAACTTCAACTGCTAGATAGGTGTACGTTATTGTTTACCAGTAATCGATGTCATGTCAATCCTTCCCATGATATTTTGCAAGTTTCTATCAAAATTTTACAACATTGTTCTATTTATGAAACTATTGTAATGGAAGGAAGAAAAATGTCTTATTTATCTTCACTTATCCTGAAAGGCATACTACTATCCCTTTATATACAAGTTACTATTGTTATGTATCGAACTTACTCGCCCTTCCCCACTGTATAACAAACTTACATCTGTACTATACAACAATTCATAAATTGTATAACAACCTAACAAATCCAGAAATTTTTTTGAGTGGAGGCAAAATTTTATTTTTAATGAGGGCAAAATTTTGATGAGAGCATAATTTTATTTTTTTTATAGGATCAAAACTTAAAATAATAACTTTTTATAGGAAATTTTTTGGAGGCAGTGGGGGCAAGTGCCCCCACTTGGTGCCAATCGCACAAGCCTAACTTGGACAATAATGATGAAGGTTGGAGCAGATAAGGACTTTGTAAACAAATCTGCAACTTGTTCCTTAGATGAAATGTATCGTGGATGAATAAATCATTGTTTGAACTTGTCCTGAACCAAATGACAATTAGTATCCAAGTGTTTTGTCCTTCATGAAACACAAGATTTAAAGTGATATGAATAGCTGCTTGATTGTTACACCATAAAGGAACAAGAAGAGTAATAACAATGTGAAAATCATGAAGCAAATATGAAATCCACTACAACTCACACACAATGGCTAAGAAGCTATGATACTCTGCCTCAGCAAAAGAATAGGAAATTGTTGATTGTTTTTTAGTTTTTCATGATATTAAAGCATCACCAATAAAGATGCAAAAACTAGTTAAAGATCATCAGTTGAGCAGACAAGAAGCCTAATCATTGCAAAATGCTTGAAGATCGAAAGAATTGTTTAGAGGAAAATATAAGCCTCTTAAAGGACAGTTTCCAGGTATTCTAAAACATGTAATCCATCTGTCCAATGTTGTGTTGGAGCTTGAACAAATTGGCTAAGTTGTTGCATAGCATGAGTAATGTCAAGTCTTGTGAAGCCTAAATAGAAAAAACGTCCCACAAGTCATCAATAGCGATCTAGTTCAGGTAACAAAGTAGAATTGACATCATCAAATCAATAACTTTTGGGTAACAAAGTGTCAACTGGTTTAGATCCCATAAGCCTAGCAAAATTGATGAGTTCAAGAACATATTTGCGTTGACGAATGTACAAACGATATTTAGAAGGCACTAGCTCAAGACTAACCAAAACATTAGCAACATAAATGACAAGAGAAATATATCTATCATGGTGAGGTTTCACAGACAAGCAGAGATCATGTGAGGATTGAATAAACCCAAAACTAGATAGCTTGGAAGTTAAATCTCGATTCCATTGTCGAGATGCTTGCTTAAGACTATAAAGAGAGCATTTTAGCTTACAAATTTGATTTGGTCCAATTTTAGTGTATCCTTCTGGGGTCACCATAAAGATCTCTTCATTAATAAAGTCATGTAAGAAGGCATTGTTGATGTTGAGTGGATGTATTGGCCACCCTTGAGTAGCAACAACTACCAAAAAAAACCTCAAATAGTAACCATTTTGGCAACCGGTGAGAAGCTGTCTATGTAGTCGACGCCTTCTAATTGATTGTAGCCTTTCACATCAAACCTTGCCTTATAACGCTCCATTGCGCCGTTTGGATTAAATTTGACCTTGTACATCCACTTTGAGCCAACTAGCTTTTTCCCTTTAGGTAAATCTATAATCTCCTAGGTGTCATTTTGTTCTAAAGCCTACAATTCATTTTTCATAGCTTTGACCCAATGTGAATCAACTTTAGCTTGATTAAATGAACATTTTTCCTTGATATCAGATATTTATGCTAAAAATGACTTGTGATGGGGTGTAATATGAGAAGAAACAACATATAGGAAGGTTTTTAAGGGAATGCGGCAAAGTGTTTTACGTATTTCTAGCAAGTAAAATAGCAATTGCAAGAGAATGAGTCAAATTTGTGACAAAATCATTCATCCACAACGGTTTGTGTTTCTTATGTTGACTCCTACGAAGAATATGAGTCATCAAGTGATGGGAGTGAACTATTAGGATTAGAAGTTGAAGTGTTAGTGTCATTTTGTACAGGAGTAGAGGAATTTTGAACATTGACAGATGGAAGATGGACATCAGTATCTGCAGGTAACATGGGAAGTGGACTATTATCTGAGTTATCCGACATGGTCCTAAAAGGGCGAATGTGCTAATAGAAAACAACGTATTTAGAAACAAAAACTTTAGTTGTACAAAGATAATAAAGTTTGTAAGCTTTGTTACCTGAGGAATAACTAATAAAAATAGACTTGGAAGTTATTGAGTCAAACTTATTCTTTTTTCGATTGATGTTTGACGAAAACCATAGACACCAAAAATATTTCAGAAATTGATAGTTTGGTTTTCTTTGAAATAGAATTTGGTAAGGTGATTTCCAGTTTAGTAAAGGATAAGAGAATTGGTTGATGATATAAGTTGCAATAAGAATGGCATAACCCCAAAAACGTTTAGGCAGACAAGATTAGAAAAGAATAGCACAAGCAACTTGCAATAAATGTCCATGTTTATGTCCTACAACTCTATTTTGTTGAAGGGTGTAAACACAAGTCCTTTGATGAAGGATTTCAAGAGAGTTGAAAAGAGTTTCACAAGTTTGATTAACAAATTTAAAACCATTGCCAATGTGAACACCTTTAACTAATGTTTGGAACTAAGTAGCAACCAATTTGGAAAATTACTTAATAACTTCTAGTGTTTGAGTCTTATATTTCAATAAATAGGTCCAAGTAGATCATTGTAGTCGTCAACTATAGTCAGAAAATAAGGCGCTCCACTAAGGGATTATTGTTTACGAAGAAACCAAATATTCATATGCAGTAATTCAAAACAAGCAGTGGTGTTGATAGTGCTACGAGGAAAAACAAGTCGACTTATTTTAGACAAATGACAAATATCATAGAGTTGATCACTAACATCAATATCTATTGAAGTACATGAGGAATTCAAGTGTTTGATGACAATGGATGAGGAATGGCTCAATCTTTGGTGCCATATATCAACAGTACTTGCTTGACAACAACAAATTAGGGAATTAGAACAATTATGAAACAAGGAAAGACAAGCTTAATAGTTTGTGAAAGGAATGAGTTTTGGTCAATTAAATAAAGTCCTACTATCAACTTACCCATTGCTAGAATACGATTAGTATGTAGGTCCTGTAAAACACACAAGTTTGGATAAAAACAAACTTAATCTTGGCTGAAACAAGCTTATTCACAGAAAGTAAGTTGTGTTTGAATGATGGCACATGTAATTCAAAACTTAGTGAAAGACGGGGGCTTAAAGTGAAGTTTTCTTTATAATAAACTAATTGCACAAAATTATCAGGTAGGTAAATAATGTGCATTGTTTTACTGCTATGGGTTTATCAAACATTTGAAGTGTGACGCACATGTGACTTGAAGCCCCAATATCTATCATCCAAGAACCATGCTCAATAAAACCAAGCGTACTGAAGCAATGGTTTAGACTCCTACCTGCAAAATCATGAAGATGGGCAAAATTCACCATGTTGTTCCCATCTAGCATGCCTTTGCCTTTAAAAAATCTTTCAATCCCTTGTTGAATCATCGCAGCTACAAATTTCCAATTGTCATTTTGACTTAGCTCAACTTCTTCTTCAAGGTGTTTTGAGCATGTTTGCAAATGTTTTCACACTGCTTTTTTCTTTTTCATCTTTTGCCCCTTTCTACCAATCTAGATAACCATGCGTCTTGAAACACGTATCCTTTGTGCGTCTTGGCATTTTGCAAAATTCACAGAACAAATCATCTTTATTAACCTGTTTCTTCAAGTTGTTCTTTTTTCCACCTTTGATGCTTTGGCATTTTGCAAAATTCACAGAACAAATCATCTTTATTAACCTGTTTCTTCAAGTTGTTCTTGTTTCCACCTTTGATGCTCTGAGTTAATTGATTCTTAGCTAGCATGGCAGTTTTTGTAACTTCTGAAATACACATATGCACTTCATTCTATTTTTCTATTCATACTACCATCGAATAGGCCTTATTGATGTTTGGAAGTGGATCCATGACAAGAATTTGATTTCGAACTGTATAATTAACATCACTTGGACCAATTAAAAATGGCATCAAATTGTCATTCTCATTGAGTTCTGCCATTAATCTTGCTACACCACAATTACATTGTGGGATTGGTGCAAGATAAGTTATTTCATCCCATAGCCTCTTCAATTTCATAAAGTATATCAAAATTGACAGATCCCCATGAGAAATTGAACTAATGTCTCATTTAATCTGATAGAGTAGTGGCACATTACATTCACCATACCTCTCATTTAATTCTCTCCATAAATCATAAGCAGATGTTGTGTATACAAATGCCTCGAATATTTCTTTCAAGATAGAATTTAAAATCCAAGAAGTTACCATATAGTCTATTATGCAACATTGATCAAAGTTAGGCAAATCTTCCTTTATTTTCTTGCATTTTCCATCAATGAATCCAAGCTTGACTTTTGCTCCTTAAGCAATTCGCATTGCTCTACTCCATGACAGATGATAGTTTCCAATAAGAAGGGTTGTAACTAACACTATTCTTGGATGATCTGAAATACGCAAGTACAAAGGACAACCACTGTTACTTGATCTAGAGCTCTGTGATTGCAAGCTAGAAGCCATGCTTGTTTTGGTAAAATAAGGAAATTTAGAGCTTCATATCAAAACCCATTATTTTGCTCTAATACCATGTTGTACTGGAAGGAAGAAAAACGTTTTATCTTCACTTATCCCGAATGCCATACTACTGTCCCTTTATATACAAGTTACTATTGTTTTGTAACAAACTTACTCAACCTTCCCCACTATATAACAAACTTACATCTGTAATCTGCAGCAATTCATAACTTACTCGTATAACAACCTAACAAACTTTATATCCTATAGAAACTAAGACATCATTGACCATAAAAAGCAAAAAGTGAGAGAAGAATTCAATCGCTCTTATAAATAGCTAACATACAACTATAACAAGAAAATAAATTCCAATAGTTTTTTAGCTACACCAATGTTAAAGATCAATTATTCTCTAACATTTGCATCTATAGTTGTGGAATATATACGATTTCTTTACTTACATTTTCCCTTCTTCCTTGGTTGGTCAAATTAGAAGTTGCACTTGTAGCATGATAAGTAGTATTACTTTGTGCCACCAATAGCAATTTCATGATACATGTTATATAGGTTTTTTGATTGATTCATGTACTCAAACGAACCAAACAAACAGGGGGCATATGATTGAAATCAAACTATCAAAAAAAAATAGTTATTCAGTTCTCAATTACCTAACATAAATTCCAATTTGAATTTAATCTTTAACACCCAAACCAAATGCTTTTTTTCCATACTATAGGTATTATATATCAACAAGCACGTGCAATTGTTTCTCTCAAATATTGATTATTAGATCTAGGGGTGATCCATAAATCCCTATAATGACTTGTAGAATGTATTGGTGCAATGGTAAAAGTTTTGTCTATTCCAAAATTTAGAAGTTATTTCCTATTGTAAACTCTACGCATAACTCCAGTACTATTCCATTGCTTCTACTTCTTCAATACTAAATTCGAGCAAACATAAAAGTTATTTAAAAACTAGCAACTCTAATTTACACATAATGCATGTTTTTATCATAACATTGTCATAAAGGACAAACAATATATTCTTCATGATCAAGCCTTGCCTTAAGAACCATCAAATACAATTGACAAAGTAAACATGAATCACCAAGCTAAATCTCAAATAACATTAGCATGTCTTAACTTGATATTGCATTATCTTCAAACAAGAAGGGCAGGTACAATAATACAATTTAATGTGATAATTTAAGGGTTAATTATAAAAAAATCATAAATTTCACTCAATTTTGCAATTCTAACCCGAATTTTAAAACATAAGAATAAAATGTTCTATTTTTTTAAATTTTTGCAAAAATAGCATGTAATTAAGTCGTACTAGCTTACCTATTTGCCATGTGGTTGACACATGTCCTATCATTGCCACAAGGAAAATAAATATTTAAAAATTAAAAATTAAATGTTAAACTTAAATTCCCTAAATTCCTAAAATACCTCTAACCCTAAATTCTCCCAACACCAATAGCAAGGAAGACAACTTTAAGAACTTTTGTGGGTTTGCAAGATTTGTGCTCCTTTGAAGTTCTGCAAAGTTGCAAAGCAGTAACATTGCCACATAATCCCATGTTTCCCTCCAATTCTACTTCTTGAAAAGCTTTACTATTTGGACAAGACCACCAAGCCCTTTTTTTTTTTTTTGACAATTCTACATGTTCGATGCCACGCAAGTGCTCAAAACTAGCTAGGATTTTTCCAATGAGGCTATTGCAAGAAATATTTAATAACTCAATGTCTTGAAATTCGGAGAGTTCTGCCGATACACCTCCACTGACAAAGTTATAACTCAATTCAAGCTAGAACAAGTGAACTAATTTACCCATTTCAATTGGAATCTTTCCACTAAAATGGTTGTTGCTCAAATTCAAGAAATGCAATTTATGAAAGGTTCCAATGTTCATTGGTTCAACAAGTTTATTCTATTTATGGAGAGGGCCCAACACTCAAGATTTGTCAATGACCCCATCTCCATTGGTATTGCCTTTGTTTTTCAAGATGGAGCTAGAAAAATCTAGGGTTAAAGGTATTCTAGAGATTTAAGGATTCTAGGTTTTAATTTTTTAATTTTTTAATATGTATTTGCCACATGACAATTGCCATGTGGTAGACAGGTAAGCTAATATATTTAGCCATGTCAACACCATTAATTAGGGTCTAATAGCGGATAGTTTTGCAAAAAATTAAATTTTGGAACATTTTTTTACCATTTTTTAAAGCTAGGTTACAATTATGAATTTGAGAAAAGTTCAAGATTTTTTTAAACAACTAACCATAATTTAGCATAGAATGATAAAGAAAAATTAAAATTTTGAATGAACTATCAAAGTAGAATATGGTAATAGATTTCATCCCTTAAAACACAAAAAGAGACTAAGAGAGAGGAAAGAGGAGGATGAAGACTTCTTCAGCATTTTGAAAATGTGCTTCTACTCCCAAAGATAGTTGCCAAAGTTGCAGAAATATTTTAAGGTAACATTAATAAGTGAACGTGAAAGAGTAGATGCAAAAGGAAAAGTTAAAGAGTTTCAATGCAAAAGTATTATGACAGTACCTTTTCTGATGGAATATTTTTGGTGAATTTGATTGACCACTGATAAGCTAAACTGGGCATATCTGCTCCATCCATATGGTAAAGTTGCTGAATCTGCAACATCTAGATACATTGACAAATGATCCACATTGTTGCCCTTGGGGAAAATAAGTATCCGCCTAGCAATATGAGTCTCAATAGTCAAAAAATTTGAACTGAACAAAATATATGCAGAGAATATTACAAATTAAAAATGTCAACATACCATTTATGGCCACCGACGACAAAAATATCAGAGTAAAGCTTCTTGTTATTAAGCCTGGAAAAATTATCAATTGTCCATGTAAACCTTGCTGATGGTGGATCATCTATAGACTGTGCATCCATTGCACTTGCATTCTCTGATTGTGCTATTAAAAATAATAATATAAACTTAGAAAGTGATTCCACACAATAAAGCAAAATATCTTAAAATTTTGAAACTGAGCATTCTAGAGAACCAACTGATCAATGGAATTCCTAAGACAGTATAAAAGTGACAGTTCCATATCATCCAAAGTCAATTTCAGTAAACCTTCATAAAATCCCTTCCGGTCAATCAATTAAGCTACCAAATACAAAAATCCAACTATAACTCCAGAAAAAAAGATAATTAACTGAAGTAAGGTCACCAACGATAAAAGCAAAATAACAGTTAACCTGACCGTCCACGAAACAAATTATTCAGTTTGTGTGCATTATGAAAATGAATTCCTTTTGTCCGTAGAAGCGTTAATTATCATTTCTACGGAAGCAAACAGAAGGAAAGCAAATGAAAAATTGGAGTGCGTACCTTCCATGGGCTGAGGGCCGACCGCAAAGTCGGAGTGTGGGACTAGCATCTCATCTTCCTCCTGTTGCTGCTGCTAAAACAGAATAAAAAAGACTAAACAAATCAGAAGCAAAGAGTGAGATGGGAAGAGCTCGGATCTGCTCATCGAAACCCTAGCAGCAAATCTGCATGGACACGACAACACATGGTGAATTACACAAGCTAAATATCCAAATTTCGTTCCTCGCAAAAAGAGCAGCCAATTCATTCCACTATCACAATCAAATCGAATAGAATCAAGCATCGACCAATAAACACGCGCGTAGACACGCAGAGAGAGTGATAAGCAGGGAGTGGAGCGCATAGATTTCTGTGAATTACATCAAGTGGCGGAGGTGTCATCAGAGTCATGGACGGTGAGATCAGCGATGGTCCAATCACGTCGCCGGAGGGCTAACCAGAGAGAGAGGAGAAAGCCGCCCGAGTAGAAATTATAAAAAGAGAAAGAGGCGTGTAACGCCACAGAGAGAGAGAGAGAAAGAGGGGGGGAGGAATAGAAATTTGCTCGAGAAATGGACAATTTCGGGATTTTCGTAATTGGTTGTAATGGAGATGTACGTCGTTGAAGCGTAATTGTGGGAATATAAAATTATTTATACGGACGTATTCATACTTCGTCTTTAAATATTTCTCAAAACAATACTCAATATTAATTTATATCACAAAATATCTAATCAAGGGTTCATCCAACTAGCCAATGAAGTTTGAACTGTAAACTCCAAGTAAGGTTTGGTCGGGTCGGGTCGGGTGGCGTCAGACCTAAGCCTTATTGTCATGTCGAACTTAGGTATTAGATTTGATTTTGTTACGATACAACTATCAAGACTTTTTGAGTTTCTTGGGCTTGGGCTTGGGCTAGAGCTGTCTATCTTGGCCGAGAGTGTGACTTGAAACAAAATGACTTTATTTTGTAATTTTTTTTAAAAATTAAATCGGATGGGACCAATTGGGTCGTTTCGTAAATTTTTTTAAAAGTTAAATCGGATCGGACCAATTGGGCCCACCTTTGTCCTGTTGAACCACAGGCTGCCTAACTCTTGGTCAAACAGGGCCATCAGCCGGCCCGGCTCAGCCCATTATCATCAATACTCAGATCAGGCCACCTCGTTCCAGACTACAGAACCGAACATATATATATAGGTAAAGTTTTCTAGTACGGAATATTGAATGAGATTCACAGATAGGAAAATGGTTGTAATACAGCTTCAACGACTCAATTCTGTGATTTTACCTCACCAACCGTCGTCTCTAGCCACTCATTTCAAGTTCAATTTCTTTCGTAAGCTAACAAGTTCGGTTACTACTATCCGACCCAAGTCGTCTTTCCTCACCTCAGAGACCATACCCCTGTCACATATCTCAGAGACCCACGAAGTTGTAGCACCACTTGAGGAAGCCCATGTCGAAGTTTCGATTGACAGGCTGTTTGTGCCACCAGAGACCAAAGTTTCTTCGGGCGATGCAAGTTTGAGCACCAGAATCTTGAAAGGGTCGAATATCGTGTTGAGTAGGTACGCCAAGGATGCTCAGGTTGTGCATGCTGAATTTGTGAAGAGTAGCGTCAGGACGGAGGATTGTCCATCTGATCAATTGCCTGAGTTTGCGCTTGTGGGGAGGTCCAATGTCGGAAAATCCTCGCTTCTTAATTCACTTGTAAGGAGAAAGAAGCTTGCGCTCACCTCCAAGAAGCCTGGTTAGATTATTTTCAGTACGCATCGTTCTCCTTTTAGTGATTGGATTTCTGTTCTCTACAAAGAGGGAAGAGAAAAGAGACAAATTTTCTTCAACTTCCCGGTTGTTTACTTGCTAAATGTGCCATAAGATGAAACCTGTGCTATGTCTGCTCACTGATGGTTGATTCTTCTTCAATAGGTTATTATAACAACATAGAAAACGAGTAGAAGAGGGTAATATTATCATTCTTGTCTTGTGGTTATGACATGCATCTGGTTCTCAATATTTGGCTAGTTTTGCCATATAGATGGACTCCATGTCTGATTGAGTTTTTAGCGTACATGGCACTTATTTAAGTCGGAATTGTTTGCTTGATAACACAAAGTTGATAGAAATTAGCCAACGAAAATAAAACGGGTTGTTTTCGAGTCGGGAATTCTTAAATTTGACCATCTTAATTAATGAGTCAGTGTTGAAAACAAAAAGAAAAGTTTTGGCAAAATATCTGATTCAATTTCAGTTCTACGGCTTGATCTGCGAGAAGAGAACAGAAAATGCGTCAACTATTTTTCGCCTTTCCAACGCGTTAATTTGACTCTGCAGGGAAGACACAATGCATCAACCACTTTCGGATAAATCATAACTGGTACTTGGTGGACTTGCCTGGATATGGGTATGATTTGAAGCTCTCGAGAATGGCATGATTTGTAGATTGCAAAATAGAAGCATCAATTTTTATTAGCGCCTAATGCTTATAAAAATTGATGCAATATCTGTTTTGAGTTGTGAAACCCATACGTGCTGTGTAGATTGAACCTCCAATTTATTTTTAAGGAAGTTAACAATAAACTTATGTCTTTACTTGTTCGAATTTCTTGAGCCTTAAGATTTAGAAGCTGACTGGAATTTGACCTGCTTCCTTCATTGTCGTTCTGCTCGCTTGGATAATCATTGAGACTTGCAGTGTGACATGTACTTACTTGCAGTCTGTTCCTTTTTTCTTTCCACATTTTTCATCTGACCAATGTTTCTTCAAAATGTCATTCTAGAGTTGACTAAGATCAGTAAGAAAATCCAATTCTATAATTTGCATTTTGCTTTTATGTTTTTCTTTTGGAAATTGTTTTCCTTTTATGTTGTTAGGCCGTGTTGAGTTATGCAATTTATTCCATTTGACTAAGCTTTTGAATATGTGTGCACCATATGACAGAGATTCCAACTTAATTTCATTTCTTCCAACAGGTATGCTGCTGCACCTCATGAACTCCGGATTGACTGGGACGGGTTTACAAAAGATTATCTTCTCAACCGTTCAACCTTGGTCTCTGTCTTCCTTCTTATAGATGCTAGCATTCCTGCTAAGAAAATTGACCTTGAGTATGCTAGTTGGCTGGGTCAGAATCAGGTATATTTGTTACTATGTGGAAAAAGAAAGGGATTAGTTACCCATAAGACTTCTCAACCTTCCCTTCCCAATCACTTCTTTCTTCATTTGCTATGGAAACTAAAAGCATGCTCTACCAAGTACAATTTTGGAACCCATCAGTATTAAATTATTGATCAGCATTTGGTTGATAGTTTATTTACCTTTTCCACCTTTCTCTTAAGTTGGAAAAGCTGTTGGATAATGAAGATTGTATCATATTTGTGTCTGGATTTAAAGTGTGAACTTTTGTCAATGACTTAGGTCCCCATCCTAAATTTTTATACTTATACTTTGATTATGTATCGGACATACTTGCCTAAAGTTGCAGGGTTATCAATTGTTACTTCAGGTTATAATATGGAACTCTGTCTTTGTTGTCTCAGATACCGATGACATTAATATTCACCAAATGTGACAAGCGAAAGAAGAGAAAGAATGGAGGGAAAAGGCCAGAAGAAAATGTGAATGATTTTCAAGAATTAATAAGGAGCTTCTTTCAGACAACACCTCCTTGGATCATGACCAGCAGTGTCACCAATCAAGGTCGTGATGAAATACTACTGCACATGGCTCAGTTAAGGACCTATTGGCTCAAACACTGACCTTATGAAGATTTTTCCTGTGCCTTTGGTAGGGGTTAACCTTCTTTCCTTCTACTTATACCCATCTATCAAGGTCTTCTAGTTTCAACCTTTTTATTCATTCTCGTTCCCATCCTTTTATTTGTGGCAGTCGACATAAATTAATCTGAGGATTACTGGGAATTTTCCGAGGTTACTCTGTTGAACTCCAGAAACGCTAGAACCTAAGAAAACTTGAAGTGCTTGAGATTTGTGTCCGACTTTTCACATCCAGTCCGAAGTCCTGAGATAAAGCGGGATCTAAGAAAGTCTAATAGTACGCAGCTGTACTCTTATATAGTAGAGATTTGTGTCCGACTTTTATTAATTAAAAAGTCTTTAGTTTAGATACTGGATACCTACTTTTTCTCTCTTTTTCCTTTTAGGATTCTTTTGACTTGACTTCAGTTGCTTCTTTATATAACACGAAGATTTGTGTGAAAGACAACTGCTTGCCTTCACCTAGTAATCTATATAACAACTGAAGAAGAAATTCAAAAATAGTTAATTTTATTCTTAAACTGGTAATCTATATACATGTTAAATACGTATTTATTGGGTTAACATTTTCAGTTTTAAGTTAACTTGAGATGACTATTGTTTATCATGCCTAACGGTTCAGCCCGTCATTGAGAGCAGAGCCAAGTATCAAAGTAAAACATGAAACTCTTGGAATATATATATATATATATATATATATATGTGCATGTACATATTGAAATAAAATA
>JANIHY010000004.1:42482358-42506179 GCA_027479065.1 Erythroxylum brevipes | reverse complement strand
AATATATATCTATGAGATATATTATGTGTATATGCATGAGTTGGGTGAACCATCGATGATGGTTTCTCATTGAGTTCACAAACTCACCCAACATTGCAATATATTTTTCAGGACAGCGTTAGTAGGATCCTAGCTCCCTTGATAGATTTTCCTGCAGTACGAGTGCGTGATCGAGTGAAGCGATAGATCACAGGTTGGTCAGCTGGGACGATTGTTTTTTAGATGATCTTAGTATAGACATTTGTATCAGTTTCCCTTTTTGGATTATTGTATTGTGACTGTAGGGGACTGATAGACTTCTCTACATTTTGGATTAACAGTATGAAATGAAGGAATATTGTGGTTTTAAATTTTAGTGAATTGCATGTTACAGTTTAATGTATTGATGCCATGCGAGTGTTTAATGATTGTTTCGTTAGTAGTGCTGCCTTGCTGTGGGATATGCGTCGGAACGACCCACGGGCGTCCCGGTGTGTATCCTACAGTGAGGGGGCGCTACACTACTATTTTCCTTGAAGTTGATAACAACCTTTAGAATGACCATGTAAGGAAAGTATGGTTATTAGTGTCTTTTTGAAATTAGTAGATAATCTTATATGCAAATGTGGCTCTAGTAGTTTCACTTTTTGCAGTTGATCCATCTAAGGAATAGGTTGACACATGAGTGTAAGAAGATTGTTTTTAACCAAGAATTGTCGTTTTATTCATGATTTTGCTTAACATTTCCTCTATGATATCATCATATGTTCAAATTTTCACAATTACTTAAAAAAAAGGTAATTTAACATCAACATCAAGAAACATACTTCAAAAAATAAGTTAATTTTTCATTCACATTGTAGGATATAAAGGATTTTATTCCTAGGTCACCACTAGTAAGCTAACTTATTCTTCCACTAAACTTTTTTCAAGTTTGGACATCAAGGAGGCTCTATTTAGCTTAGGATTGAGCAAAGCTCCTAACAAATAGACCTTTGTCATTAATTAAATTCAAAAATTATTTTCTAGCAGGAAGCTCCTATCTAAGATCAATAGTAGTCAGATTTGATTAATTAAAAATTTTCAAATCCTTCAAGATTGTTTAATTATAGGAGACTATTATGTTGTAATATAATATATAAGACAATTTATAAGCTTTTTTTGTTTATCTCAAGACAATATTAAAGATATTATTAATCCTCACTAAGGTGCATATATAAAAGGCAAGATTATTAGTGAAAATATGCATTTGTGTACATGGGTATTCTCTCCAAAACTTTCATAAGGGTAAGGTAATCTGGAATTTCTACAATTTTTATATGAACGTTGCAAATTGTATATCCAATATGTTCTTTTGAAGTCTTTATAGAAATGGTATTTTTGGTGATTAAGGTAGAGAAGGAACATAGGGAGGATCCTTAATCTTTTCTTCATCTTTCTTCTAGCTCTTTTGGTCTTTTACAAGATGGGTTTTAGCTTATTTTTTTGTTAGCTCTTCTATCTCTTCCCTACTCCTAAGTTTGATAGCATTAAATTGTTCCCTTGGTTTTACTTTCATATTCCTCGTAATGTTTCCCACACTTTTCTTAGATAATGTATTGGCAAGTTAACCCATTTGAACCTTTGGTTTTGAATAGAAGGGGCATGAGTCTTTCCTACTCGCTCAAATTGCCCTTCCATCCTCTCCTAGGCCCCTTCTATACTCATAAGCTCATTGATGAACTTGTCCAATTTTGAATCATTTGCACTGGACTTATCTTGTTGAAATCCCAGTGGATCTTGATTTCTCATATGAGTCCCTGCATTATTAGATCAAAAGAAATTTAGATGGTTTTACCACCCAATTTTGTATGAGTTTGAAAAATTATTGTTAACTCCCTGACCATATTGTGCTATAAAGTTGGATTATTGCATATTGTTGTATTCCACTAGGAAGCAATCATCTGTGATATAACTCTCTTGTTCGCATAGTTCACATCCATGCTAATTTTCTTTAAATAGACTAAAAGAGGTTACCATCAGGCTATTTAATTTTTTGATTAGGTTGCCAACTTTAGCTTACAATGCTGTCACTGAATCCATAGAAATCATTCCTTGTGGATCTAGTAAGGTTAACTGATGTCCACTTCGTTGTTATGTCTAAAGACAAATATTGTTTGCTATCTCTTATAACAGATCATATGTCACTTACACTGGTGTTCATGTAATTCTTTGATGGCATTGAACCTTTGCCTCATGAAGTCTATAAATGTTTTTTTCTCTCCATGATTTATTTCGTCTAGCATCGTTTTTTCTATCGTTTCTTGGCATTTAACTCTTTTGATTCTTTATTCTTTCCTTATAGTGTGTAATGTGTCCTCTACTTTGCGTCCAAACTTTTCTTTTTCTATTTCTTGGGATTGGTTACCTTAATCACATTAAAAAAAGGGTAAAAATTCCTTAAATCAAAGGAATTCAAATCATCCTAATGCTAAAATCCCTAAAAGTGGCATCAAAAACTTGTTGAACAAGTTTTATAATAAAACTCTCAAAACCTGGTCTTTTGCTCTCCATAATGTATTTCCTACACCATCATTTTTTCTATTTCTTCTTGGCATTTAACTCTTTGTATTCTTTATTCATTCCTTATGGTTTCTAGATTGATGTGTCATCTACTTTGCGGCCAAACTTTCCTTTTTTATTTCTTAGGATTAAGTACCTTAATCATATAAGAAAGGGTAACAATTCCTTAAATCAAAGGAATTCAAATCATCCTAATGCTAAAATCTTTAGAAATGACATCAAAAACTTATTAAACAAATTTTACATATAATAAAACTCTTAATACTTGCAAGTATACGGATCATATCTTGTAGTATAAGAGGTTATTGTTCCCACTAGGATTATGTGATAGCTAACAATCTAAACCTAAATTTGACTAAGGTGCTCATAAAATGGTTTGAATCAATTTTAAATAATAAAAATTAAAACAAATAAATAGACGAAACAAATAAAAATTAAACAGTGAAGTGAGTTTCTAATTAAAATTAGGGTTTTATCAAGATTACATACTTAGGAACTACTCTTTCCTTTTTTTTTCCTTTAATCTTATTGATTCAATTTATGTGTTTGATCCAAGATTTCCTAAGTTTTTTATTACTCTTTCTCAAGTTCTAATTAATTAACCCTAATTGAATTTCAAATTCACATATTTGTAATCTCTCAATTCACAAAACCATTCCTAACTTCTTCAATTAGATATGAAGCAATCTCTTAGATAAGTAATTTCATAACCAACATATCTTTTGGTTGATCATTAATTTGATGATTATGGGTATATTAAATTGCCAACTCTTAACCTAACACTTACCACTTTGACTCACTTTCTCAATTTATTTTCAAGTTTAAGAATGAAAAATTAACACAAGCATCCAGAAATATATTAAATTCAACAATAATTAAAATTCACAAAATAATTCCTAATCTGAATTTAGGAATCCATAAACATGTTTAAGATTAAGAAAATCATATTAAACATCAAGGATAATGAAAGAACTAAAGGAAAAGAATAAAAACTTTGTTGAAGCATTGATATGGAATGCTGGAATTTCTTGATGTTCTTCTTGATCTCACCACTTTTGATCCACTTTGATTCAATCGTTGCTACACTTTTTTCTTATATTTCACGTTCTTAAATAGTGCTTTAGAGTTTTAAGGCAATGACTAGGGTTTCCCCACTTTGTTCTGTTCCATAAATAATCATAAACCCTAAAATAGATATTAAAAAACTTGCACCTAGAAATATCCTGTCAGGATCTTGACCTTGGAG
This sequence comes from Erythroxylum brevipes, assembly GCA_027479065.1. NCBI lineage: Eukaryota > Viridiplantae > Streptophyta > Magnoliopsida > Malpighiales > Erythroxylaceae > Erythroxylum > Erythroxylum brevipes. The sequence continues at coordinate 42,502,392 of JANIHY010000004.1, read as the reverse complement.
TCACAATCATGCCATAGCTATTCCTCTCTCTCATAATCTTGTCCCTTGAGGAAAAATCATGGTAGAGGCCATATAGCCCCATACACGCCCGTCAGGATTGTGTTCCTTGAGGCATGATCATGAAACCTTCAAGCTTCCTCTGTCTTCTTTGTTCTTCAATTCTTTGATTTTCAGCACTCACAAACACATCAAAAATCTCATGAAATATAAAATTAAGATCCAATTCTTGCAATAAACCAAACAAACATTTAAAATGCATACAACATTAACAATGACACAATTCTTAGCCTATACACATGATAATCTAATAGGTTGTCATTAGCCTAATTATTTGAGATGTAATGATGAAACTAGTTTGTTTGATGACAAGCAATTGCTTATGTGTCAGGAAGTTTGATGTATGCTAGGCATACACTAATTTTAGCATTATTTTCATGGCATATTGATTGTACTTTGGATATTTTGAAGGATTTGATATTTAAAATGAGAAGTGTTTTTATTTCAATTCTTATTTCTACCTCTTCAAGGAAAAGGAGCAAATTTGGAGGCGAATCAGAGCAAATGTGGAAGAATTAAGTAAGGACAATTGAAAATGGAACATACGTGTCACTATGTTCGGGTTACATTCTATAGTGGTTCATTCTATTTCTCCTTTTTTAGCCCTACAAACCTTGGATCAAGAAATATGGGACTAGTATAGGGTGGTAAAGATTTGCAAAAAATTTATAAGATGTGCCAAATGTAATATGGCCTCATTAAAGATTTAGGTTTTAAATAAAAATAAGAGGGGGAAAAAAAGTAGAGGATCTTTATGGCCAAGAAAGAGTTGGAAAGCATAAGGAAGCAATTACAAAGCCATTCTACAATGGTTTTTTATCAAGATTAAGTCAATCTTAGAAGATAAACAAGATTTCAACAAAGACACAAAAAATTTGAGATTCAAGACTTATCATAATGATCTCTTACTCATGTTTTCTTTCTTGTTTGTTAGTTGTTATTCTTTCTTTAATTATGAACTAATTAGGTTATATATTTAGAACCTAGGATCTATGTATTGAATTGATACTCCTAATCACCAGATTTCCCTATTTTGGCAACTCTAGCAATAGGTTGGAAGATTCAATTATTTGATTGCATTGAGATTTAAGGATAAGATTTATAGTTAGATCACAATATAGGTAAAAAGGGTTAGAAGCTACTCGAGAGGAAGCTACAAGATCTTCCTAGATTAGGGTAAGACCTACCATAGAACAAATTAATGCATTTTTATATTGTCTTGATTTAAGAGGAATTTCAATTGACTAATCTTAGAATAGGGGTCATATGTCTCGATAAAGAATATAGTCTACGTTAGGAATTCTTGTTGGTCTAAGAAACTATAATCACTAATTAATTTAGGGTAAAAGTTTAATATAGCACAAGTCCTTGGAAAAACCTTACCTAAATCTAGTTATATTGTAGATCAATTTATTCTTAATCGTTGATTAATTTTGTTGTTTATATTTATTTTTTATTTTATTTTAATCTTCAATTGATCTTAAATGGATGGTTTATCGTATTAAATTATGAATGGTTGGTAATTAACTGATAGTCCTTAAAGGATTGACCTGTACTAGCTTATACGAACTATAGCTACACCATACACTTATAGTTTAAATATAGAGTATATATGAGGTGTGTTCAAACAAAGAAAAATACTACGTAAAATATATGCATATCAAATGCCTCTAACCTTTGTTCTTCATTAAACTTCGAATTTATCAAAAAATTGTTTATTTATATTATGCTATAACCATTTAAATAACATTCACTTTACCGCATAACCAAAAGTATCACCCTTATAATATCGTCCTTATTAGATTATGAAAATGGTGAGGTAAGTGATCTTGATTATTTTCTCTACTATCCTAGTACAAGATTATAGGCTAGTGGACCTATCATTTTGTAATGGTAAAATGGTAAGTAGAGGTCAATCCCATAAGGATAGTTTAACTACTAATTTAAACATCCTAGTATTAAATAACCAATAATAAATTGTGTGATTATTAAAAGTAAAACCTCATGAAACTAAATAAATTGAAACAACATTAGAAACATTCAAACAAGTAATCAACAAGAAGAAATCAATATGATATAACATCTAGAATAGAATTCTCACTAATGTTATCTTATATCTTTGATTTAGTTGTTTAGAGATTTTATTATTTAAACAAGCAAAGTACCCTAGTGTAATATATTGCCATGTTTCAATATACAACCACGTATCCCTTGGTTGATTAAATGATACATCTAGAAAACTTATATGAATGCACCACGTTATATGAAATCTTATAAAAGGTAGCCTTAGTACTAAAATGATTATGTAGATCTATATCTAGTTATGCATTCAATCCTTAATATGTGTGCATAATTCTCTTTACTAGTAGGTCTAAACTTTTACTTATATTTTGACTAATGTTAAGATTAATACATATATTTTACAAATATAGAACTCTTTATTATAAAAACCAAAGTCAATATATAATCATCTACAAATCTAGCTACTAATTATTCTTGAAATAATAAAAATAAACAAAAGAATAGAAGAACTCATTACCAAGATTTTCCTAGTAATAATCTTAATCCTTTGATTTATTTATTTTTATTGGAATGGTTCTAATCTGATATTTTTAAAAATAGCAGCCAAATAAGTTATCTAAGGCACTCCCTCTCTAGAGGATTATTATAACTAATTACAACTTGAAAACCAAACCAAACTATTCATTTTTTATTAGGGTTTATGCCACCTATTTATAAATTGTTTTATTGCATCTTTCTCAACCCATGTACTTCACTATTTCTATACAAATATTTCTAGAGAGGAACACGGGCTTTGACATGTATGTGTTCTGGGCCATATATCCATATGTAACTTCCTCATCATCTAACATGGTCTTTTATTTCATGTATAGTATATCATGTCTTTAACATCAAATTTTATGATAGGAACATACTTTGGCACAAAAAATATTATAGGCTTTGTTTTATCTTCTCGACAATTTTTTATGCCTAAAGAGGGCCACGCCCTAGAAAATGGTCATCTACTAGATGTGTTCAGCCAAAATTGAGTTTTTCATGTTTTGCCTTATAAAACACTTCAATCCTTGGCCAGCATCATTCTTAAGAAACTTCTTCAGACTTAATGCAACATAACTTAAAATCCATTAAATCAAGATTATTTAGATGGAAAATATAGTGAAATACTAAAAAATATATATGCACATTACTTTCACATTATTTATTACACTTTTCATGTCTCAACTCGGGAGACATGTATTTGATTTACTAGTATCCTTTGATTTATTAATAACATTCAACACAATAACTCACTATCTTATAGATGTTTTGAATAAAAGGATGGTCAAACTTTGCAATAAATTATTAATTTAACGTTTGATTCAATGGTCATATGGTTCCAATAAAAAGGAGGCCAGAAATTGTTTAAATCTACAATGAGGGTTTATTGAAGCAAAGCTTATAGACAAGGTTTAGATTTTAAGTTCATTTGCTAACTTATTTTCTCTTGTTAGTTTGTTTCCCTTCTCTTTCTTGATGCATGAGAAAACCAAAGTGTAAATTGCACCCTGATATTTTACAAAAAGGTCTAAGCAAGCCTTTGTCATTGTCTATGATAATATATTACATTTTAATATTTTTCACATCGATACTAGTAGTACACTAAATTATTTAAAAAAAAATTCAGTTCCTAGGATCTAGACCATCAATATAGCCTATATGGTGATATATCTACACAACCATCAAATATCAATATAATCTTAACAATGATTTCTTAAATATTAGTTAAATATGTGATATTTACGTTAATATTTCACAAATGGTTTAAATAAATTTATACTGTTATCTTTGCTATCATTTTTGCATTCAAGGTACAATGATTTTCAATTTAGCAATTTTAAGGGCGCAAAAAGGTACTAGAGATAATGATAGGAACTTAGACCTTCTATAAGATGTTGATATGCAAATTGCACCTTTAGCCTCTCAGAAAATGTTATGTCATTTCTCTTTTTTTTCTGGATATGTTAAAAGAAGTGTCCATTTGTTTCTTAGGAGGAGGGATGAAAAAAAAAAGCATATCTTAACTCAAAGTTAATTAATTAAATCCAAGTTGATTAGGCTTCCAACTAGACTTGGACTTGAGAGGACCAGCTAAGTCCAACCAATATTGATTCGAACAAAATGATGTTTTTTTTATAAGTTATACTCAAATAACATTGTTTTATTTGAATAAGCATGGGTCAGGATGGCCGAGCCTCCCAATTCTAAAGTTATGACAAAACGACACCATTTTGACCCTAATTAGATTGGACTTTAAATTGTTTGAACTTGATCAAACCTAAATAATAAGTGACTCAAGTTTGACCTAACTCACTACCATCTCTACCTAAAAATTAAAGAAGTGTTTTTTTCCCTTCTTTTTATATACAGAAGTTAAAAAATATGTTTTTCTTTCTCTTCTTTTTTTATATAGAAGTTGGAAAAGTGCTTTTTTTCCTTTTTTTATAAGTTAAAAAAGTGTTGGTTTTTTTCTTAGAGTTTTAACATTGATGGTCCTCATCCATAAACATTAAAATGGAGACAACCTTTAATACTTACTAAAATTAACCATGTTGAAATATCAAGGTAAAATCACACCTTTAAGACATGTTTTAAAACATCATTTTTAAGATTATATTAACATCTCATTGGTTTACATTCCCTTATTATGACATTACATCTTAATATTTTTAACATAGTATTGGTAATACTCTAAATCTTAACAAAGTTAAATTTTTAGCAACTTTTAATATACAGAGCGTTAATTGTATACTTTTTAAGTACCTTTTATTTAATTCCTTTCTTTATGCAATATGTGTACTTATTTAATATCATGAGCAACAATCAGCCAACTATACTAGCCATAGGATTAAATAGAATTCCACGCTCTGTGTAAACCTGGCAGATCCTCTGTTCCCCTCCACCCTATTTTCTCTGTTCCAAAGCCTTCTTAGCTATCCAATTTCTTTTTATTTATTAAAATGAAGGGATGAAAACACTTTAGAAACAAGGGAAATAGAGATTAGGGCACAGAAGATCTGGTGGGTGGTGTAAACCTGCTCAAAATCTTCTCAAGTTCAAGATCGTATAAAGAGTAATCGTTTTCATCCTATCATCATTGTGTAGCCTGCGTACTATACGGTGTGCATAGTCATCATATTCTCAGTAACGTAGGCAAAAGTGTTATCTTGCTCCAAGTTAATTGCACTTACCTTTCTCTCAGCTGCATAAGTTGATAATTTTGCAAATAACAAGAAATTTTTTCCAATGAGCTTACAAGAAAATGTTAAGAATGAGATTGGAAAATACTTCATTATACAGAAGGAAAGTTTGCACCTCATTTTCAAACTTTGTAATTATGTATTTTAACAGTTACTAATTCCATAGCCATCATATGTGGGCTTAGTCGAAGGGAAGTTTCTTATAGTTTAGTAATTTTTTTATCTAAAAAAATAGTAAGCCAGAGAGCTCTTACCTTCAAAGACCCAGACAAACAAAAGCTATTCATACCAGTCAAGAGAAAACGATGATCAGCCATCAAAAGTTTTCATTAATCCGCCTTCTACATCTTCACTACCAATGGCTTAAACGGTGTGAGCTTGGCTAACATTTGAATAACTAAAACGAAACAATAAAAGTGAAGATAGAGGTGTAAGAATAGAAATCTCTGCTCAGTTAAATGGTTTCTTCACTGGATGATTCAGGTAGAAACTTTACCTGTGAAATATAAATTTAGGATTATTACAACTACAGTTGAAAGTAAGTACCGGCTTTCAACAACTGCAGCTGATGTTGTCCTGCAACAGAAAATATACAGTTTAGGATACGCTTACTTAGTAGTTACTACGATTAAAGAAATTACTGGTTGTCCTGCAACAGAAAATATTGAAAGGTGAAGTATTATTGACCAATGATAAGTAACTATCATTTAAACCACTACATAACATAAACAGTAGCCCAGTTCTGAGTGCGATAAACATGTACCTGCGAAGACGATTGTTAGGCTTGCAAGTAATTACTAAAAGGGTAAGCATATTCTTCTTATGCTAAGTAATTAACTGAGTTACTAATATATGTAAATATATGTGCATATTAATTAAAAGAAATATAAAAATTTCCCAATGTATGTGTTTTGGTATCGTCATAAAGCACGGGTAGTGAGTTCCATAAATTATGATCTAAATTTTGTTATTAAGTACCCAAATTAATTTAGAGAATACAATATTAAATGTTAGAACTCTTTTTCAAAGATGGTTTATTATGTCAACATGCCTCGCTAATTTCAGCCCTTTTAATTAAAACTTCTCAATTTTTTTCTTTTTTCTTTTGTTTTTTTAATCTTTCAAAGACAAGACACTATTGACTAAGAAAAGAGTCGGACTGTCTTAAGGTGGCAGACAAAGTACGGAATTGCATAGCCTTCATCCTTAACAAGAAATGTGGTGCTTCAACATAATGAAAACAGAGAAGCTGACAAAGGGAAGTGATGAGAAAGAGAGAGAGAGAAGAGAACGGTGATGGTTAAACTTAAGTGAGAAATGTAGTTGGAACTAAAGTGCTGAAAACTGTACCAAACTGCAAACCTATCACCAAAGCAAGCCTACAAGAGCATCAACGAAAGAATATGAGAACTCATCGGATTAGGATTACCTTGCCACAATACCAGAAGCTGGTTTGGTCTCAAGTCCAAAATCAAAGGGGAAGAGTGGGTCATAATGTGCATCCCCAACGTTCATAGGCAGTTGATCTACACTTTTAAACCATGTCCTAGAAAGCTTTCCAGTGAAACCGTAGTCTCCAAAAATGACATCGGTAATACCTTCACCTTCAGTGCCTGGTAACCATGCCACCACTAATGCATCAATTGAAGAAATATATGGCTCGATCACAATGGGTCTTCCAGAAATTACAATAACAACACACTTGACAGCTGCACAGACATTATTGATAATGGCTGGACCGGGATCCAACATTTCTAGGTCCATGCTGTCTCCTGCAGTCTCAGCATAGGGGGCCTCACCAACAACAACAATAGCGTATTCAAATTTATCGGCCTTCAAGAAGTTGCTATCAGGGTCAGCTTGAAAAATAACTTTTGTAGTTGGATCAACTGCAGCTTTTATGGCACCTAGGATGGTGGTTCCTTCGAAGAAAAGAATGATGGTGCTAAGTTCATAAAATCTCGTCAAAAAGGCAGCAAAGAGAGTTGGGGGTGAGCAAAGACTTGCAAAATATTTTAAATTTTAAACATGGTATAATGAACAAATGATCTTTTAGGAAGAGACTCAGTTTTCTTCTATGGATAAATGTTAAGAATTAGAAATAGCAGTTGAACACTCCAAATCATTGCAAAATTTTTCAAAGTTCATAAAAAGAGTTTTATAAATATATATTCTCGATTCACTAAACACACAAGGTTCAAACCACCGACTGAATGATTTTAACTCCATTTGTAACTCTCTTTCCTGACAAAGACACACTTTCAGCATATGACTGACTTTAAAGACCAAATTCCTAAGCTTTGGTGATTTGCTCTCTACTTTCAACACTTTTTCTAGGGAACATTCCTTTCCCAACCTAGGGGGCGCTGGTTCTCTTTGCAATTTTTTGGAATCATAATGTAGGTGCACACAAAAGGACAAATTCAAATTCATGTCTAAGCTGATCAAGAAAATGATAAATTCTTTTCTGAAGTATAAAACTTGTTCAAGTTATGTTCAATGGAACATACCTCTTGTGTAGTTGTTGCCACTGAATCCCTGCCATGTAATTGTCCATCCACCACACTGATAGCCCAAATTATCCATATGAGTACCGGCAACTAGAATCTTTGATGCCTTCTTTGGAAGGGGTAGTAACGGATTAGTTCCATTTTTTCCATTCTTCAGGAGCACTAGTGACTTCCTCACAGCTTCCCTTGCCAAATCTCTATGTGCCTGCATGTATGATATGATGTTTAGCATTCATGGCATCAGGATCTAGATCATAAATTCTCAAGTTGTCACAGGGAAACCAAAACTAAAATGTGCTACATACAAATAAAAGAATTCAAGAAAACAAAGTTACGAATCAGTAACCTGGCTTCCTAGCTCATTGACGAGGCTAAGATCAGCCAATGGATTTTCAAAAAGACCCATACTGAACTTGACTATCAAAATCCTTCTAACAGCATCATCAATGCGATCCATTGGGATGTTATCATTCTTGACCAAGTAAGTAAGATCATCAATGAATTCTGTATAGTTAAGAGGGACCATAACCTGAAAACAAAATCAAATGATCATTCACATTCAGTGAGGATGGCAAAAAGTAATCTCAAATGACATTGACAAAGTAAGTTGCTAAGTGTTAACCATGTCAATGCCAGCTAGGATCCCAGAAAGGACAGAATATGAGTAGTTTGCATGTGGTGGTGACGTGATCCTGTCAATACCCTCCCAATCTGAAATAACAAATCCCTGAAAAGTTCATCAGATCATTGAGCATGGTTAGTATGATTTTCTACTGTGCAAAATGCATGCATGATCACTAGATTCCTAGTATGACAGGCTCAAACATAAATTCTTCAAAACTACAAAAATTAGAAAGGTAAATTCACGTCCGTTGCCATTAAGTAGTTAGAAGATAACTACATCTAATATGTTAGTTATGCAATAGTTCCATAACGATGGTTTTGGTCCAATCCCATTACTGAATATAGTGAACATCATAATCTTTTGTCAAGATTTACTAGCTTCCTAGAGGCAAAAAACAATTGTAATGCAGAATGTTGGCAGTAGAGAAACAAGTGATTTAAGTCGCAGAAACGCAATTGAAGACTTATTAAGGTTAAGAAGAATATATAAGGTATTGAACATGAAACTAGTAGCAGAGTCAAAATAGAAAATTATGATGATCAATTAGAGTGCAGTAACATAATGACAACTCAAGCATGCAAATAGAATAAACTAAATGTAGTGAAAGAGCAATTTGAGAAACAATGTGCAGAGATGTGAAGAAGAAACAAGCTGGATGATACATCAATAAGCAATGCACAATGGTCGAGACTAAGTCATGGAATTGTCAAGAGGAGTTACACTTGGTATATCGTGAAATCTTTTGTAAGAAAAACTTATCAAACAGAAAAAACTGAAACAGAAAATCAACAAAAAAACTGCAAAACAAGTGCAAAAGAAATCAGTCGCATAAAGGAGAATTAGTAGAATTGAACAAGTACAGGCATTTAGTTCATTCTACCTAATCCAGATCCAGCTCATTTGCAAGAACAAATTTTTTTTAAAACAATAAAATGTTGCAAAGGTATCTAAGAAACTTAATAGGAAAGCATGATAAGCCAAGAAATCAAAACAATAACTTAACCTTAAACTTAAGAGTGCCCTTGAGGAAGCCAGTAATGAGTTCGTGATTAGCATGCATCTTCTGCCCATTCCAGCTTGAATAAGAAACCATGACTGTCGAAACACGCTTGATTACTGAATCAGCATAGGCAGGCATGTGGATGCTCAGTAATCCATGCCTATCAATTACTGTGTTGTTTTCATCGATGCCCTTGGTTGTCCCACCATCGCCCACAAAGTGCTTTGCACAGGCTGCAACATTTTTCCTGCAGGAACAGAGAGAAAGTAATAAGAAATTATTGATCAATGGAGAGACGGCAACTTTGATAAGTTGTTGACTAAGAGAAAGCGAAAGCAAAGGAGAAAAAACTTTAAAAGGTTGATGAACAGGTTAATAAAACAGAAAAGTGAAGAGTGATATTGTTCAATAAGGTGTAAAATAAGAAGGAATAGGAGTTCTTCAGCGCATGTTTCCAGACATATAAAAGCACACAATAACATACTGGAGGAAAGACAGAGTAAGAAACCTTCTTTAGTTGCTTCATTTTAAGCATATAACTGATATGACTACATACCGCAAACAAATATCAGTTTACACAATGTAAATTTCATTCAATTAAGCCTATTTCACAAAGGATGTTCAAGCTTTGTATTTTCTTACTTTTTACCAACATATGGAACTCCCTTCCGAGAATTAGTTGGAGGATCCCCCTGCAAACCAAGTATAATATCTGTCATGATTTCCACAAGTTTGTGATCCTCACTATAACTTTCGTAGCACCGGCCCCACCTTGGATCTCTGCAAACCTTTAAAGCAGACATTAGGATAAATACAAGAAAATATGAGTTAGGTATATAGACAGGAGATACTAAGTCCATCGGTAAATTTATTTACTGAGAGAGCTTGTTATGTAAAAATGGCCCCATGTTACTTACTGCAATACATGGAGCAAATACATAGGGAATCCCTGTGGCTCTAACCTCTAGAGCAGTGGCAGCACCAATCCTCTTTACTAGTTCAGGATCCCTGGTAGCTCCAAGACCTATATTGTGGGGAAATATAGTAGCATTATAAACATTGTTGTGCCCATGAACAGCATCAATGCCATAGATCATAGGAATCCCCAAACGACTTGACAAGGACCCATTTTGAAATCCATTGATCATATTGACCCAATCAAAAGCAGTAGCCTCAGGAAGTGGAGTGCTCCCCCCACCACTTAATACACTACCTGCGGTCAGCAAGCACAAAAAGTATCATTTCGTTTGCTCATAACAGTCCATATTCACATTACCTTTATTATGTGACAAGTCTGCTAGTTATCATCCAAAATAACACAAGGAAAGCAAGTAAAATTGCATGCATGTGTAAAATGGGTCCTGGGTAAGTAGTACCAATAGAATAGGTCTTGAGAATATTAGGAGAGGCAACAATTCTATCAATTTGGATCATCTGAGCAATCTTCTCTTGCAGAGTCATTCTGCTCATGAGGTCCTTAATCCGAGCCCCAACCGGTTGCTTGGGGTCTTTGTATTTTGCATACTCTGCTTCTACTACTATCCCCCGTGAGAAGAACATAATCCCCAGCAGCAGTATCAGTGACATCTGACACATTCTTACTTCTTTACCAAAAAACACCAAAAGTTAGAATATTAGAATATAAAACATCCGAGGCAACACTATATCTTCCGCATCCTTAAGTTCTTCTCTTCGTATGAGAAATCAGAGCCTGCATTTAGAAGAACAAACTAAAATTGCATAACTACGGTGTTACTATCACTCATCATCAGAGATCGAAGAACAGTAGAAGTTTTCTAGTTCTTGAAGAAATGCTCAAGTAGAGTTGGAAATTTCAATACTTCCGTTTGTTTTCTTCTTTTTTTTTCGCTTCCCCCTAATTTTTCCGGGCATCCAAACATCAGGTGCACAATAATCAGAAACAAGAACGACAATGTGTCTTAAGCAAGAGAGAGAGAGGAATGATCTCTTACATTTTGTAGAATGCAGAACGGAGAAGAGAAATTAAAATGAGTAGACAAGTATGTAACTCTCGAGAAAGCGAGGGGGCATTGGGAAAGTTGCTTCTGCAGATACTTATTCTTCTGCATTTGCTTAACGAGTTTAGCTGGAGACTCAAGTCTTTTTCCGTACCTGGGCTTGTATCTTTTTCTTCTTTTTTCGCGAGGTACCTAAGGAGGGTTATAATTATATAAAGACATTTTAAGTCAATTTTTGCTCGAGCCCGTACGAGAGGTAAATTTCTGATTTCAAGTTTTAAATAGCTGTATATTTGAGAAAGATTTAAACCCATAATTTAACGTAAGTCAGAAAAAATTTTTACCAACTCATCGACATAAATCACCAAATATTTATTTTTATTATGATTAATTTGTAATAAAAATAAAATAAAACTTATTTAGATGAAACTTTGAATAGAAAAACTAAAAATAAAACATATTTACTTTCATCATCTTGTTTTCTTAAAATTAATAAGATAATTAATGTAATCACTAATAATAATGCATTTAAGAGAAATATAACATACCAGTTTGCAGAACTCATTCTATTGTTTTTGTATAATGTTCATCACTCCACATTAGAGGAGTTGGTCATTTGTGTAATAGTTTAAAGGTTTGTCTCTTTAGAGTATCATTTGGTTGTCATAAGACATGAATGATATCAATGAAAACCCAAGTTAAGCTTGGTTAGCAATATTAATTGAATCTTTATAGTTTAATTTGAAAAATTAGTGTAGGATCCAATGAACCATTTATCAACAACCTACAATAGCTCCAATAACAAGTGTTAAAGTCGTGAACAAAAGGGTATCACTTGTAAAATTATTGGGTGTTTATGTAGTTTAATAAAATTAAGAAAAAATTTGGGAAAAGACAATACATATTTTACTCTTATCAATATATCAAAATTTTTCTGTGTAATTAACTAATATTTATTATCATTTTAAGCATATTTCTATATTTGAAATTATACAAGATGGCAATAATAGGTATCTATACCAATTTAACATTTTCTTAATTAGTTATTTTCATTCAACAAATCCTTCAAGCTAAATATTAATAATTGTCTTAAAATGACATTTACTTGGATGTTACTTCACATTAACATCATAGTGAATTAACATCTTTATATAATAAAAAACTGTGGCTTCACAATATCATAAGTTATTGTAGAAAACTTTATTTAAAATATTATTGATATTAGAGGACTCAATTAAGAAATATAAATATGAGTAATCCTTTACTAATAGTTAAACAGCTTCGAATCAATTCAAGGGTAAAGTGGTCTATGAGCCTAACCCAAAGCTAAAAAAATTATTTTTTTAAAAATTTGGGTTCTGTTTAAAAATTGACCAATTTTAATTATACCTATTAACTTTCAAGTTATACTCAACGATCTTCTTCTTCTTTTTCCCTTAATAGTAACCAATTTGGGTTGTTAATTAAAGTAATATCTAAAATTGGACAAATTTAATAAACAAAGATAAAATGCTAAGAAAAGAAAATGCAGATCTTACGGTAAATGATAAAATCCCCACATGACTCCTAACAATGAGTCCAAATTTTCTGTCTAGTTTTATGATATTTTATTGTGTCTAGTGAATCTCAGTCATTTATTTATGTGGGTCTCATATGGGCTCCATATAAATAAATATAGAGCATGCATAAATAAATGGCTGAGATTTACTGGACACAATAAGACACCATAAAATTGAACAGAGGATCTGATCTCCCCGACAAATGGCATGCTTTGCATAGGAAGATGCCACAAAAGATTCATTCATATTACATTGGTACCTTAATTACTTGAGAAGAAGATATGCCTTATCCAAAATCGAGTTTCATCGGTTAGGATAGTTTTCTGAATAGTCATGATTCTTCCATCCCTCATCATCAACATCAATACAGTTCGCTAACTTACAAAAATTAATATGAAACCCTAATTTGGCATACATATTCTCTTACAAGGATTCAAATCAATTCGTTAGCCAAAAAAGCTGTAAAAAAAATGAAATAAGCTTCCAAACTGTATATGAAAACTCAGATTCTACATGGAAATTAAGATGATAGTCTAAAGAAAGATCACCGCATGCAGCTTTATTTGTGAATGAAGTTAAAGCTATTCCTTGTACAAGATTGAATGACAATCATAACCATAAGATATGGCAAATTCATCCAAATGGAAATGGCATAGTCTCAGAGTTAAGAAATCATTAGACATTATTTAATATATATATTCAAAGGAATGTATGTATATATAATAGTGCATTTGTTTCATTGTACAGTTGAAATCAAAATTTAGAAGGATTTACACAGAATGGCTATGAGTCAACGAAGAGGAGGCTACCCCAGACAACTCACCCCCATCGTCTACCAAAGTTTTCAGCCTAACTCAGAATGGAAGAAGGAAGATGGTGCCGTTGTTTTAATTGTTTATCTTCCTGGTTAGTTCAGTATATATCTCTTTCATGCGTGCATGCAGGAGGGTTATCTATTTTATGGATTCATATACCTAGTTTCTTGAAATGAATCTTCAATCTGCATGTTACACTTACATCTTAATAATGGCTTCAACTTTGATTTGAGGACAAACATGAAGCTAGTAAAAGCTCTTCAAGGTTGATATATCTGTTGACTGCTAAAGATTCGATATGCACCTTGCTGAATAATGCAGGTTTCTTGAAGGAGCGAATTAGATTTACCAAAGACAAATCCTCACGCTGCGTTAGAGTAAATGGAGAACGAGTCCTTGGCAGCAACAGACGCCTTCGAGTCAACACAGCTTATGCAATCCCCGAAAATTGCAACCTGGACGATATTGAGACTCATTTTCTTCCAGGAGTCCTTGCAATCAAGTTTCCAACAATTATCACAGCTCCTAGACCCGAGTCTGTGACAACCCAAGAACCTCCTAGTAGCCCACCAGATCCAACCGAAACTCCAAAAGAGCCATTATCTGTTGCGGACGATGCTGAAGCTAATAACCCTCCAACTCAAACACTCTCAACCCAATCTCAAAAGGGTACTGCTGAAACAGCCATGACAAAGAATGATGAAAACAAAAAAATTTACGAAGCTGAGGAGGAAAGTAAAAAGGATGACGAGGGAAGTACAATCGCAAAGACAGCAGAGAAGCAGAAGTTGAGTGAAACAGTAAGTAGTGATCATAAAGACGAGGAGTGTCAGCCAATCAAAAGGACGTCAACAGATGATGAATACGCAAGCGATACGAGTGAAAATGACCAATCATTTGTGAATATGTTTGTGGCAGTTCTAGTGATCATGGGACTTGGGGCGTATATATTTCGTAACCCATTTGGGTCGTTTGGAAAATGCTAGATTTGGTACAGAAGTTACACGTATGCCATTATATCTCAAATAGTTTGCTCATATTTTCTTAATTGGATTAATGCTCAAATTATTAATGTTTAATTAAATTTCATTGCTCTAATTTAATTACTTATATTTAATTTGATTTCTAATCTATAATTTAAATCATTTTTACACTTGAAAATAAAGATCACTTCTTAACAAGACATAGATCCACCCTTTTATTGACAAGCCTGCCAGGGGCCTTAAGTATGTCCATCATCTCGATTCCTTTATGACATATTTACTCTTTAACACTACGTTAGGGATGACAATAGGTCGGATCAAGCAGGCCGAGCCAAGCAAGGCAGGCTCGATGTTACCGATTTGGCGCGACTTATTAGTTTTTAAAATTTCTTTCAAAACGACATTATTTTATCATTATCCGGCCCAAGACTCGATCAACTCAAGCCTAACCCGTTAACTTTTGAGCCCGAACCCAATTGTCAAGCCTACTTATTGTCCTTGCAACACATCTATTTCGAATGTCTCATACTTGTCATTCGATCCCCAATGTTTGTGGACAACTAGAAGATTGGTTTAATATCCTAATCTCCATGTATTCTTCCTAAATAAGAAGGAACAAATTTGAGTGATAAATAAAGAGAAAGACACTTGAACTCTAAGCAATCTATGTTCTCTTTTATTTTTCTCTTTACTTCTTTAAATTGAGAACTAACTTCGACATCGAAATGTTGACATTAAGGTAGTCTGTAGCGCCTCCTTACCATAGAGTATACACCGGGACGCCCGTAGGTCGTACCGATGCGTAACCTACGATGAGGGTGCACTACGATTCGATCATTTCTATAAACCTCGTGGCATCAATATAATAAGGCAATGACGTCGAATTCACTAAATTGTAAAACCAAAGTACTTTTCATTTCATTTATAAAACCGAAAGTACACACTTCTATCCGATTATAACTGTACATGCCCAAAAGAATTAACACAACTCCAAAAAGGGTCATCCACAAAATATCCCAAAAGACCCCAGCTGACCGACCTGTGGGCCATGCTCCTCTCGCCGGCACACACACAGCAGGAAAAGTTTCACCGACGGAGCTAGGTGGTTGCCATCCCTACTTATAAAGGAAGTAGTTGATCTTCTATACTAAAGTATGAAGATACTTATAAAAGCTTTTAAATACTTATTAGAGAATAAGTTTATTGAATTGACCTGATTATGAAGATTTTAAATAGAATATTACTTATATGTATGTAGATTTTCTTATTATAATGGTTGTATAATTGATCCTTAGAAATGAGATTACCTAAGTATCTCATGTGACGATTACTATAGTTTAATGTTACTTATGACCTATTCTATTTAGGATCGCTCAGTTGGTAATACTTGAAAACGATATAAACCTTATAAAAATAATTGTGTAAGTCAACAAAAAATTTGTCACTTTAAAATAGTTAGGGAGAATGTTTCACTGTTCTTGAATATTATTAGTTATTTAATGAATTCTTTTGCTATAATAAATTGACATTTGAAAGGTGTTTTCAAATATTAATTATAAATTAATTACTAATTAGTAAATTTTTTTTTGGATTTAACAGAGTTGACAATTCTATACTCAATATCTAATTGAAAAATTGAGTGATAAAATAATTAAATTATACATCATAACCATGTATGGATGAGTTAAGTTAAACTACTTTGACATTCCTAATATTTGGATGGTTATCAGATGTTGCTAGATGTTAATCTTGATTTATGAATATAAAATTTTAATTAAAGAATTAAAGATAAATTAAAGGAATTTAATTCTAATTATGAATTATAATCATAATCATAATTTATAATTATTACCAATATATTAGCAACCTAATTGGTCACATATAAAAGAACAGTTAGAAAGAAAAAATAATTTAAATTAAATCAGACTTAATTGTGAAATTAGCAAAACTTAGAAAAATCAAAACATGAGATATTTGATTTTGTTAAATTAAATTATAATTATAATTGGAGTTAGACTTTAATTATAACTAGGAAGCTTAATTTTAATAAGAAAGAAACTCTATTGACTGACTCTATAAATAGGAGGAAGGCATAAGGGAGCTAGTACTCCTATTTTTTCCTCTAAAATAATTTAAGTTAATTTTCTATTTTTCTTGAATATTATTAATGGCTAGACACATTGACAAATTATGATTGACAGTTTGAGAAGAAATTTTTGTAGAAATCTAAAACAAGTTTTCAAAATATAAATCAATTATGATTTAATCTCTTATTTATGATTTATGTTTTTCAATTTGTTCAATTAAAAATATCTGATCAGGAAATTATAAAAAATTATTTTCCATTGCACCTCTTGTTTGATCATAATTAGTTTCCTAATAGCAGAATTAGAGTCTCATTTAATTTTTTAACTTGACTAAAGTTACTTAATTGTTATTGGTTTAATACTATTTTATAATTTTAAAAAATTACTTGAAATAAAACTTGATATTAATTGATAATGGTACTGTATCATACTAAAACTAAATCTGATACTGGTATCAGTACAGTTACGATATTCATAACATTATATGTCACCCACATGATTTTTTCTTCAATAAATCAAAGGATCCAATTAAATTCAAGATCCCTAATTATTTCTCAAGTGTATCAATGACTATAAATTTAGGAATAATAAGACAAAAACTACACAAAATCTTTATCATGTGATTGAAGAGTTTGAGGTGATGTCATGATGACTTTTTCTAAAATGATGTTATATAATTCAAAAGTAAGCTATGCTTATAAATATATGAAGCTTAATAAGACTCAAAGTTAAATGGAAACTATTTGAGCTTCTATCATTCAAATGGAAAATTAGGGATTTAAAGATTAAATCTCAAAATCTCAACAAAAAAGGTTCTAATAAAAAGGTCAAACTAAATTTATCTCTATTTATTGTAATTTAATGTTTTATACAACAATAATATTATAAATTTTAATTAGAGTTAAGTTTTAATTAGTTGTAAATTTGTCTCTATTTATTATTTCCATTTATGTTTTTGGTTCTTGAGTTTTTAGCTTTTAATTTTAGTTTTAAGTTTTTTCCCGTTGGATCAAAGGTAGTGTGGAGCTTTGTAAGAAAGTGAACCATGTTTTGAAATAGAAAATTAAAGCCTTGCTTGAAGAGTATCATTACAAGAAAGATAGAAGGCAAAAATTGAATTACAAAATTGGTAATGAAAGTATTTTTTTCTAGTGGTTAAGATGATATTGGAGATATTGAAGGTGGTTTTCCTTAATAATAAGAAGGAAATATTGCACCTGTTGTGAGAAGACACGTGTTTAACTTTTTTACACCACAAATAACTCCTAGAACTTAGGTTTCAATATTTAGTGGTTTACAATCTAAAGAATTGACTCATAATGTGAACATGACCATGGCTAAATAGTAGTATGATTCAAATATATCAATCAATGTTGCCCAGTTTTATTATTAATAGCCTATGATGGATACTATTGCCTCCTATAGACAAGAATATAAAGATTCTTCAATTGATGATTATAGAGGTAAACTTATGAGTAGTTCTATTTATGAAATAAATAGTAATTTGGATGAAATAAATAGTACTTGGGCAACTTATGGTTCATTTATGTGATGGTTGGTAAAATAGAAGACATGAGCCTATTATCAATTTTTTGTTTATTTTGTTAAAAAGACTATATTTTTGAAGTTTATTAATGCATTTGTCTTTGTTAGAAATATTGATACTTTGTTTCAGATATTTAATGAATTTGTGAATGAAGTTGGGCTAGAAAATATTATTTAGTTCATTACTGACAATGATTTTGCTTACATAGCAGATAAGAAAATATTGCAAAATTTTTTTATTGGACTCTTTATGCTATACATTGCATTAACCTGATGTTAGAAAATATAAGAGAAGGGACCAACTTAATCTATAATCGTGTATAAGTCTTGAATTTGATAAGAAAGGATTTTATTAATAGTAAAAATTTGTGTCGTTCTATTATTACAAGATTTGCGACTAATTGTTATCACTTTAGTGTTGTTTTGTTTTAATGAAAAAGGAGTTAAGAAAAACATTTACAAGTTAGTTGCATCTTAGTATGCCAAGTATAATATTGAAATGGAGGTTTATCGAATTATACTTGAAGATCACGAATTTTGTTCTCAATGTCAATTTGTAATCCAAGCTTTTAAGCTTTTAATGAGAGTACTTCGTCTGACTAATAGTGATGAAAACAATGAGTTATTTTTATGATGCTATGGAGAGTGCAAAGGAAGCATACAAGGCCAATATGAAAATAGATCTTCTTTGTACATACCTTATTTTGAAATCATCAATGAGAGATGAGAAAGATAACTTTACTCACTATTGCTTGCATATGAAGCAATTTTGAATCCTAGTGTTTATTTTAGATCAAGTTTACAAAGAAAGCTGAAATCAATATAGGAATATTATTAACCATTACAACAATTGTTGCTTATGAGATGATGCAAGATCTCCTGAGCTCACAAATGAAGGTCTATAAAAATGCTTCTAGTGATTTTAGGATACCTATTGTATTTGTCAAAGGGACAAACTTAATACAGATATATATTTTTACTTTTGTTACTTGTTGAAAATTAATCATCACATTATTTTTTTATAAGGTTAATTTTGCTGTCTTAAAATTGCTTAGGGGGTCAATTCTAAAGTGGTATTCTAGAATTACAAACATTTGCACGTCAAATTTGGAGTCAATGTGTGAGTGCTAGAGGGTATAAAGGAATTAAAACATGTTTGAATTCATCTATTCCAAGAAAAAGGAATATATTGGAACACAAAATATTGAACAATTTGATCTTTGTTTGATATAATTTAAAGCTTAAAAAAAGGTATATTATTATCATTATTAAATTTAATTTATTTTTTGTAATTTAATTTTATTTGTTTACTAAAACTCTTAATAAAATAACTAGTTTTGTAGCTTCAATTTACCTTTATTATATCAATCTTTTACCATATTGAGTTTATGAGAAACCGAATTTGATAGATGAGAGTAACTTAGAAGATAATCTTAAATGAGAAAGTATTCACATATCATTTAGTGCAATAAATTTTAATATTAGTGATGATGAGAATTTTGTATCAAATAAAAATTAAGGTCAATAAAATTTTAGTGGATGTTTGATTGAAAAAAGTTCTAGGTTTTTATTTCCTCTTTCTTTTAATTTCACTTATGTTTGATGCATATGTTAAA
>JANIHY010000004.1:42461348-42479309 GCA_027479065.1 Erythroxylum brevipes | reverse complement strand
GCGTACTATCGGACCTCCCCAGACCCTGCTTCATTGCGGGATTTCAGACTGGGTGATGATGATGATGATGATGATGAGTCTATAACTTTTTAAAATTACATTTCGGTATAAAAAATTTCGATATTTCTCCCTTACGATGTTTATGGTTAGCATTCTTTGGCTAGCACAAAGGGGACCAATTTCTCCATTCCCTCTATCCAATGCTAACTCTGTGCTATTCAAGTATGACCACAAATTTCAGTAGATCCAACAAAACTTGTGGCCATGCTTAAATGACAGATGATTAGTCTTGGATAGAGGAAGCAGAGTATTTCACTCTAGCATAGAGCTGTTGATTATTAGTTAAAAGCGCAACAACCGATGACATAATGTCGAAGCCAAAAAGGTGCCTTTTCGTACAACACAATTGTTGTTAAGGACCCTTAACCTATCGTTTATCAATGATCAACTGCACGCCCACACATACAATAAACCTGTAGAAGTTGTCCGTAAAACCTACAATAGAACTTGGGGCAGTTGATACTAGAAAATGCAGTTCACTTCCTAGTAATATAATATGTAGGTCTATTCCTTCCCTAATGATTCTCTGAAGAGTATTTAATATAAGGAGTAGAGTTGTATTGGAGAATGAATGACCTTATTCATGTTTGACATATCAGTTTATATACACGTACAATAGTATATTTGAGTATTCAAAATTAATGCTATCTGACCCTATCTACAGAAGATTGTGTATGGATAATACCGAATCTGTTTAAACTTAATCTTGCTCTATCTTATCTGATTATCTACATTAGATTTGTGGACTTGGATTGTTACATGAGATGGGCTTACGGTGTTGAGATGTATCCCTAATATGGCCCCTCAAACTAGTAAGCGTCGACGAATACCAAGCTTGAGTTTCTGTTAGAGAAAGGGTTGTCGGGAGAGAGGTTTGGTGAGACAGTCGGCCGTCTGATCAGCAGCAGAGACATGGGAAACACGAAGAGCACTAGATTGGATCAGATCCCTAATGAAGTGGAAGTCGATTGCGACGTGTTTCATCCGAGAGTGGAAGATCGGATTGGAACTTAATTGGTTAGCTTCGATGTTGTCGCAATAGATCACCGGAGTGTGCTGTAACCCGATTCGTAGTTCAACAAGAAGATTGCGTATCCAAGTTAACTCAGCAGCCGTGTTGGCGACGTCTTTGTATTCGACCTCCATGGATGACCTAGCCACAGATTGTTGCTTCTTTGAGCTCCAGAACACTGGGTTTTATCCTAGACAAACGATAAATGCACTAGTGGAGCGATAGGTGTCCTTGTCTCCTCCCCAATTAGCGTCAGAAAATGCGTGAAGTAGAGGGCCATGAAGTTGGTCAGTGAAGGCATGAAGATTCAAATTGAAGCGTCGGAAGAGCTGAATACCTTCATCAATAGTTCCAGCAAGATACCGAAGTAGTCTTTTAACAGCCAGTCAGTGCTCAGCGGTGGGACAATGATTGAACTGAGATAATTTATTCACAGCAAAGGCGATATCCGGTCTGGTGAGTAATAGGTATTGTAGACTTCCGATGATTTTACAATATTCACTTGCATCTGTCAATTTTGTGCCTGAGTGTAGAGTCAGAGACGGGTGGCTCACCATAGGTCTGAGTACTGGTTTTGCTTCATGCATTTTGGTGTCATATAGTAAATCAGTAATGTACTTTCTTTGAGAAAGTAAGATGCCTTGGTTGTTCCGGATACCCTCAATGCCAAGGAAATAGGATAGACTTCCTAAATCCTTAATAGAGAACTTCTCAGCTAAAAGACTGATATAGTGACTAAGGAGAGTGGTATTATCACCTGTGACAATAATATCATCTACATAGACAATAAGTATAACTATACCATGTGATGTGTGATTAAGAAAAAGAGAAGTATCTGAGTGCGAATTGGTGAATCCGGACTAAAGAAAAAACTATTTGAGTGCTTGGTACCATGCTCTTGGTGCTTGTTTAAGGCCATAGATAGCTTTCTTCAGTTGACATACATGATGTAATTTGTCGGAATCAATGAAGCCCTTGGGCTGTGCCATGAATACTGTATCTGTTAGAGAACCTTGTAAAAATGCATTATTCAGATCTAGTTGGCGTAAGTCCCATCCATTTGATACAGCTATGCTGAGAATGAGTCTAATAGTAGTTGGTTTTACAACAGGCCTGAAGGTTTCAACATAGTCAATGGCAGGACGTTGATGAAATCCTTTGGCAACAAGGCGGGCTTTGTACTTTTCAATTGATCCATCCGAGTGGCGCTTTATTCTGAAGATCCATTTTTAGCCTACAAGGTTTTGTGTGGCCTCAGGTGGAACTAGCTCCCAGGTACCATTCTTGACTAAGGCATTAAATTCTTCTGAGCAAGCTGCTTTGCGCCAATTACAATCCTTTAGAGCTTGTGATATACAGGTTGGTTCAAAGTCTGCATTACCTTGTAATTGAGCTGTGAGACTGAGTTTTTAAAAAGGCTTGCGGATGTTATTCTTCGCACTAGTGATCATTGGATGACCGGAGACTGGAGGAAGAGGATGCACTTGAGCTGTCCCAATATCTTCTCTTGAGGAGGAACTAGCAACAGGGAGTGCCATATTCTCAGGGGCAACACCAAAGAGAGAAGAGGCTTCTGTAGAAGGAGAAGGATAGGATGGTTGAAGATGCAGTGGAGGTGGAAGCCAAGTGGCAATAGGGTCAACTGAAGGTGGGGTTGGAGCTTGTAATGAGGTGGCAAAGGGAAACACTGATTCCACAAATGTGACATGACGAGAGGTGTAAAGACGAGATGTGGCAGGATCAAGACAATGATAACTGCTCTGAGAAGGTGAGTATCCTACAAACACACACGGTTTTGATTTTGGGTCCAATTTGTTAGAGGTATAGGGCTTTAACCGAGGATAACATAAGCAACCAAAGATTCGAAGTTTAGAACAGTTGGGACTTGTGCAAAATAAACAATATTAAGGAGTAGACATGTTTAGAGTGGCAATATGCATACAATTAATTAGATAGACTGATGTGAAAAAAGCTTGTGGCCAATAGGATGAAGACATGGATGCATGACTTAGGAGAGTGAGACCAGTCTCAACAATGTGTCTATGTTTCCGCTCTGCTATGCCATTATGTTCGGGTGTATGGGGTGGTGTGGTTTAGAAGGAAATACCATGTTTGGATAGGTAGTCAGTAAGAGCAATAAACTCTCCCCCATTATCTGTGTATAAGGTTTTAATAGAAGTATCAAGGAACTTTTCAACAATAGCTTTGAACCTAAGGAAAACAACATGTACATCAAATTTTCTGTGTAAGGGATAGATCCATGTGTATTTAGTGTAATGATTAATAAAAATAGCATAGTATTTGCAATTGTCATAAG
The DNA here is from genome assembly GCA_027479065.1 of Erythroxylum brevipes. NCBI lineage: Eukaryota > Viridiplantae > Streptophyta > Magnoliopsida > Malpighiales > Erythroxylaceae > Erythroxylum > Erythroxylum brevipes. The sequence continues at coordinate 42,475,920 of JANIHY010000004.1, read as the reverse complement.
AATAGATAGGAGAAGTCCATACATCCTAAAAGATAACATCTAGTGGCTTGGTAGACAAAAGAGTGGAGTTGGAAAAAGGTAATTTGTGACTTTTATTTGTCAAGCATGCATTACAATAGGTATAAGGTGGAGAAAGTCTATTACTGAGCTGAATGTTATGCTGAGATAAAATGTGATTAACAATTGGTTTTGCTGGGTGTCCTAGTCTAGAATGCCAATCAGGGAAGGTTGCTAGAGTTGTGGAGAGAGCAAGCTTTGGAGAGGGTGATGCTGGCTATACATAGAATCCATTGTTAGGTGCACCTTTGAGAAGTGGTGTCCATGTTGTCAGATCCTTCACAAGAAAAGAGAAAGGTGAGAATGTAAAAGAAACATTGTTGGAAACACAGAATTGATAAACTGAAATTAAGTTTTGTTTCATTTCAGGCACACATAAGACTTTATCTAGGGTGAATGTTCTGTGAGTAGCATGTAGTGTACCACTGCCTTTATGGCTGATATGAAGTCCAAATCCATCTCCAATCATGATATATTCCGTGCCTATATAGGGGGTATGCATAGCAAGATTTTGTAAATCAGTGGTCACATGGTGAGAAGCTCCAGAGTCAAGGATCCACAGGTCTTGATTGGAGGCAGCAACAAAATTGGCTCTTGGGGAGGGGGATGAAGAACCAACAAAGACAATGCGAAAGGAAGCACAACGTTTGACACTGTGGCCCTGGACACCACAGATCTGACACTTGCCCAGATATGGTCGTGGTTGGTATTGAGAATTGGATGAAGTCCAATTATTATTGCTAGCATAGGAGTTGGGAGGTAAAGGCTGCATCTGGCCATGGGATGATCGAAAGTTGGCTTGATTATGGTGCTAGAAAGGTTGGTGATGAGTAGGCCGGGATTGTTGTTGGCGCCATCTGGGTATGTCCTGATTATGTTGAGTGGAATGATGCTTTTTACCTCCTGACTTGTTTGTGTAGTTGGCTATTGCAGGAAAATGGGTTGTGACAGATGTAGGGAGACCAGCTTCAGCAATAATAAGTTTCTCATGTAGCTCATCAAAGGAGATAGGTGTATCTCTAGCATTGATGGTGCGAATTACTTCACTATATTCTTCACCTAGTCCGTCAAGAACTTTATCAGTGATGTCTTCAGGGTCCATTGGAGCATTCAGAAAAATAAGTTCATCTATTTTGGTCTTGATGGCTTGCATATATTCAGTGATGGATAGCTGCCTTTTGGTAAGTTTCTTGAGCTGAGTTTTAACTTGCTTTTGTTTGCCTCTTGATGCTTGTGCATAGGTTTTGGCTAGAATATCCCAAGCTTCTTTCAAAGTATGGGCAGTAGCGATGAATGGAATGATGATTGGTGATAGAGCACTAATGATGGCATTCAGCATCAGTTGGTCTTGGCGGATCCAATGTTGATAGTTTGGGTTTGAAAGAGATATGCTATTGGTTGTTATGGTAGCTGGAGGGCAGCTCTTGGTGTCATCAATATAACATTGCAAACCATATCCTATAAAGAGACTGTTGAATTGCATTCACCAGGCAAGGTAATTAGTAGAGGTGAGTTTCAAAAGAGCTTGAGCAAGTGGATTAATAGTGATAATCTGAGGGATTTCATCAGAGGTAGGGTTGATGATTGAAGCCATTGGGTTGGGATAAAGAAAAAGAACGTTAATCGGTGGCTCTGATACCATACAAGGAGTAGAGTTGTATTGGAGAATGAATGACTTTATTCATGTTTGACATATCAGTTTATATACACGTACAATAGTATATTTGAGTATTCAAAATTAATGCTATATGATCCTATATACAAAAGATTGTGTATGAATAATACCAAATCTGTTTAAACTTAATCTTGCTCTATCTTATCTGATTATCTACATTAGAGTTGTGAACTTGGGCTGTTATATGAGATGGGCTTACGGTGTTGAGATGTATCCCTAATATTTAATGCCCACAGAACAGAATAAATTTTCTTGTGTAGATAAATTTACCTAAAGCATTTAATGTTCTTCATTCTAAATCCTGAATGATAAGTTCGTTCCCTGGCGCCGTGTCTCATGTTGTTATTCGATTCCCACAATTGGAATTTGAGATTTAAACACGTAAAAGAGTTTGTTTAACAGCCTCGCCCTTCATACAACATGACATGGGACAAGGCAATCATTAATTCATTCTATTGTGTTGTTTGAACAGTCCGTTATCTAGAGGTAAAACAATGTGGATAGAATAGCAAGCAGACTAATGCTAAGTTAACACAAGGCCGTGGCCCTGGGATATTTTGTGTCATTCATCTGTAGAATATTAGCAATGACAATTTCTTCTGCTTCAGCTTCCCTTCTCCAATCTTCTTCTTCTTCTTCTTCATCTTTCTGTCTCTTCCTTCTCCCTCATTCTCCTCCTCCATCTTCACAACACTATCTCCGCACTCCATCCTTATTCACTTTAACTTCCCACCAAAGACAAACCCTCAACTTAAAGTCTCCGGTGGTAAAATCCCAAACTCTTCAAATGAACACCAACCCCATGTCCCCCCCTTACAACGTCTTAATCACCGGTTCTACTAAAGGTTCTCAGCTTCTTCAAGTTTATGCTTTTTTAAAAAATAATAATGTTTTCGTTAATCTGTCATTTGGATGTTAGTTCCTTTTTGGATTTTGTTGAATAGTCTTCGACCTGTCCTTCCTCCTCCCATCAGTTTCATGTGAATGTAAATATGTCATACAAATTGAGATTTTTGCTTCTAGGTTATTTATTTGCAGTCCAAGGGTAGAGTTTTTTCAGCTAGTGTTAGTTCTGTGCGTGACTGCAATTTCGTCCAATGTCTAAATACTGTTGTATGCTGTCCATCAACTTCCTTGCTATGCCCTGGTATTGGATTTTGTTTTTGATGAGAATTTCACCTATACTGTTTCTCCTGAAGACTATTTATTTTCTAAAAAATGTAAACATACTTGAACTTTGTACTCTCTCTCTCACTGTATGTTCAACTATCTCTGTGTATCTATTCTTTTCTTTATTGTTTCAGTTTCAAACTTAATTGGTTATTTGATCCTGAATATTGTAATCCCTCGTTTTCTCTTATTCAGGAATAGGTTATGCACTGGCTAAAGAATTCCTAAAAGCCGGCGACAATGTACTAATTTGTTCAAGATCAGGTAAGCTGTAATCGTACATCTATTCAGATGATAAACCTAGCTTTCTCTAAGCCAAAAGTTTTATGTTGTTTAAGAAGTACTATCTGAGTATCAAAACTTTTGGTTGAAAATGTTGGAAGTTAATGATTGCAAGGGTCTTGTCTAGTCTTATTGAAACCATTTAACAATTTTACTCGTTTGATCAATTCATTTTTTTTATCCGATACCAGCAGATTGAGTATGTGACTCTTTAGTCTATGATCTATGGAAAGCTCTCATGAAACTTTTTGGCCATGGGAATGAAATCCAACCGGAGACATATGAAATCTGTTCTGCCAAGTCCTGAGGGATCCAATCTTCCCTTGTTACTGTGCCTATTAGTTATAAAATATATATGCACAGAGATCATACTACTTCTAGTTTGGATGTTGTGTTTAGAGCTAGATATAGTTTACACTTTGATGCTGGTAGTCTATGGTATGACAAGCATGATTAGGAGATGAGAGTTCAAAATAATTGGATGTACTTAGGTGGTAGGAAAGTGACCATTCAATATCTTTAGGTGTTAATTTAGGTTTTGTCAGCAATATGACTTTTCCTAAAATCTATACCCTAAAGATCCCTGTTTGGGAATTGACCTTTTAATCTCTATCTTCAAGACTCTAAAACTCAATCCTCCTTGTATTTGGTTTTTATCTCTAGATATCAAGGGTCACTTTTCTGGATCAGCTAATCCATTCACGGGCTGAACCTCTCTGTATTCGAATATTTTGTTGACCATCAATAACTTCAAGAGTTAAATGCCCCGAGTTTAAGGCAAAAATCAATAATAATCAGACAAGTTAATTTTGGATAGAGTGTGAAGCTTGTGTTTGCAAATAAAAATATCATTGGTTCTTGAAACTTTTCGCAAGCTTCATAGTAAAAGTGTGAAGCTTGTTTTCATACAAAATATCATTGCTTCCTGAAACTTTTGGCAGCTGAAAGGGTGGAGTCTGCTCTTCAGAGTCTGAGAGAAGAATTTGGACAGCAACGTGTGTGGGTACCTCCTTCATGCCTCTTTTCTCCTCCTTTTTAATTGTTGTATGTCTTCTTTTGTTGTGTCTCATTTTTCTCTATTGTCTAACTCACTAAAAGTATCTCATATCAGACTTGTGGTTATGAATATTATATTCTTCTTTTGCAGGGTACAACTTGTGATGTTAGGAAAGGAGAGGATGTCAAGGATTTAGTTGCATTTGCCCAAGAAAACCTAAAATTCGTTGACATATGGGTACGTAGTCCCTACGTTTCATTGTAGACTGCCTATGCTTTCCATTTGTTGTGTTTAGTAAAAGAATCTCATTTAGAATATTTGATATCATAGTGGACTTATGTGGATCTTCCAAAACAACCATGTAAATGAGCATATACTATACCAGGAAGTTACCATAAGTGTGATCACTATTTCATTTCTTTGGTTGAACAAAATAACTGGCACATTAGCAAGCTTATTGAAAGAGTACTTCACAAAATTTTGTAGCCCATCTTGAGTTTTTAATTAATATATTTAACAAAGATATATCATAATTACCACCTACAAACTTGCAACCATCCTAACCACTCTAACAGAGCACTTATTACATTGTGAGCACAAAAACAATTTACTCAAATGGGTCCTGCCTTGTAATGTTGATTTTTCCTTCAATTTGACTAGGCTTAGTTCTGCTGTTACTCCCTTACCTCATGTTGAGAATGATGCAGATTAATAATGCAGGATCAAATGCATATAGTTTTAAGCCCTTAGCTGAAGCATCAGATGATGATCTTATGTAAGGAATGACATATTTGGCCTTTTGTCATATGCTGCCACTGTTTTTCCTTGTTTTAAGTTGTGCATTTCGTTGTAATATCTCTTAATTTTTAGAGTTTCTTTTTCTTCAGTGAAGTTGTCACTACAAACACCCTTGGTCTGATGATATGTTGTAGAGAGGTAAAAAGATTTTCTCTCACTTTCTCTCTTTGTTATTTCTTTTCTATTTCTTTTGCATATATAATGGTAATTCTGAGCATATTTGTTATGCCTAACTGAATTGAAGGCAATAAAAATGATGCTGAGCCAGCCTCGAGGAGGTCACATATTTAATACTGATGGAGCTGGTTCAGATGGAAGACCAACTCCTAGGTATTTCTTCAATATGGTTGGAGTTTCTTGAATCATGATTTTACCGGACTTTGTAAAAAAATGTATTGCAGCACATAACGTTGAAAAGCTTATCCTTATATTATGATATTTCTGCAATTTAACAGCATTGCTTTGCCATAGAACATTTAATCATAATTCTTACCTCTGCTGCTATGATTCGTCAATTCCTGTTGACAGCAGGGACATGCTTCCTAGCTTATTTTGAGTTTGACAAAATTTCTCTGTTGGCTGTTTGAAGCATGGCATTGTCTGCCCTTGACCTCAACATCGTCACTCATCTTGAAGGCTATTTGTAATCTCAGTTCTACCAAAGCGTGTTTGTCAGTTAAATCAATATTTGTCTTCTACCAAAGCTTGTTTGTCAGTTATATCAATATTTATCTTTCACCCCTTTGAAATAACTTTAGCTAGATGTCGCTACTTGTCCAACACTGTAGCAAATGATTGGCAAAGAAGAGAAAACACACTCTGATATGGTGTGTTATAGTTAGTGGAGTGAATTTTAAAACCAACGTGATCATGTTAGTAATTTGAAGATAGTTCTATGATTACTTCTATTCCTTGAATTTCCTTGATGCCATTCCATTTCTACTTTTTGAACCTTAAATCACGTGGGATTCTTCCAACTTCTTTTGCTGCAATTAGTTGTCATTTCTGTTCTTTCTGTTATCTTAGCGCCATTCCCCTCTAGACGTTAAAACAAAAATCTCCTGCTAACTCCGAGCTGAAAGTTATCATTAAAAGTTTGCGTTAGAGGCATTAAACAAATTTTATAGATATGATGCAATGAGGTCAGAGTCTTGGGCTTTCAAGGACAAGACCACTGGTGCAATCTTATAGGGGTTTGTCTACTCTCAGACTTGACCATCAAGTGAATTCCCATTCCAAATAAGCTGTGAACAACATCCTAGTTCCTTACCTGCTACAGTTGGATCACTCATATGTTATATGCTTCATTTGTTGTATTACTTATTTTTTAATTGACTGACTGTTTATTGATGATTGAGTTATCACTTTGTTTTTATCCAGGTTTGCCGCATATGGAGCAACTAAACGCAGCGTGGTGCATTTAACAAAATCATTGCAGGTACATATCTAGTCACTGAAGAACTATTCTTCTTAAGTCATGTATTCATCCATGCTTGTGTCATTCATATGCAACTAGAATCATATTAGTCTTAATTAGTTGATGCTCAGATTTCAATCTAGCAGTTCATATTGCCATTCACATGAATAAAAAAAAGGGATGTGGGGCAATTAATGCACATTTATACAAATTCTGGATTTGATTGCCATGCTTGTGCTCTGTTTACGATGGACCTGTTGAAGTGTTACTTTTTCTGTAATTTTTCACTATCTTTTCTGTTTATTATTGATAAATGTAAAAATAAAGTGCAATTGCATGTATCCCAAGTTTTCAGTTTGTTTCAATGCCTTTCATTCTTTCTGTTGTGAAGGACACGTTGATGTTTATAAGTTCAAATTAGTGCCTTGCTTGTGCATTGCACATGAATATGCTATTTGATGTAAATGGGATATCCTGATGATTAACTATTCTGTAGGAAAAAAGTATAAAGCTTTCAGGATGGTTGTGCCTTTTGTGCTAGTTCGGTTAAGTTGTTTGGGATTTGGGAACCATTCAGAGTCACATTGTTGAGAATATTAAATAGGGATGACAATGGGCTGCCTAAATTAGGTGTGTTTAATGGGTCGGCCCATGGGCCAAATTAGGCCCAAACCAATCCGAGGTCCAACTTTTCTAAATAAAATGGAAAGTTAGGCTTTGGGTAGGCCTGAGCTTGGGCAACCCAGTCCCGGATTCAATTTAAAAAAAGACGTTTTATACTTTTAATTTCAAAAAAATTACTTCAACCTTTGGGTAGGCCTGAGCTTGGGCAACCCAGTCCCGGATTCAATTTAAAAAAAGACGTTTTATACTTGTAATTTCAAAAAAATTACTTCAACAATTAGAAAGCCATCCCTAATATTAAAGTGATTATTGAAGATTTTTTATTGCTTGTGCATACTATCTGGAAACTGATTGAATGAGCAACAGAGTGAGCAACGTGAGTTTTCTGTTGCTCTTGGGATGTATGCAGTCATCTCTGTTGAGATATATGCTCGTCATCTTCGAGTGAGCAAGATAGGCTACTTTTACATTCCCACACTGGTCAGATTTAAGTCCATCATGTTCATTTCATTCTCCATTAGTTTATTGAAGAGGCTTTTACTTATTTTTCATATGGAGACACTTGAAATTTTTATTAGAGTGAACATGTGATGCTGATTTTAGGAACTACCAATAAAGGTTGCTTTTATACTTGTTTTTCCATTTGAACAGGCAGAGTTGCAGATGCAAGATGTTCAAAATGTCATTATACATAATCTTTCGGTATGTTTCACACCTCAGTACCAATAATCATTTTGAGTCTGACGACATGAACATGGATGTGGTACATGCTGCCACTGTTGGCTCTTTCCTTGTGGAAAGATAAAAGTTCAATGACGAATGCTTATGGATGGGTAACAGCCATTTGAGTCTTTCCACTTGATCTTAGGAATTGGATATTTGTTTTCAGAGTGTATTTCTGTGGTACTAGGTATGCATGTGAGGATTGTACATCTTGATAAAGCAGTAGTTATACTGCTGTGCTCAGAGTTAAGGCCTTAAGGTTAATAATATTTAATCTTACATTAACTTTAAATAAGTGAAATACTTTTATGACTTGAGTTTGATCATGGGATAAGTGTGTGTTCTGCTGTTAATTAACCAAGTATGATTAGGATACAGGCTTGACGTAGAGTCTAATCAGTTTCTAAGGCACTAATCATGTCATGCCTTCACCTTTAAGGTTTGATGTTTCATATACATCACACTATTTGTGCATATTTGCTTAAAATCTGTTGATGTAGGTTATGAGTGTCTGTATGGAAAACTAATCTGTTTTGCTACATAGAAAATGAAGAGTAAGTTGTCAAGGGAATACTGCTTAGTGCTGCTTTTTAGTCATTGGGATTCTTAAGCTGGATAACGATAGGTCAATTCTCCTAATATATCACTATGAAAAGATATATATATGTCTTGCTGCTTTTCCATTTCACTATTTTTGTTTTGGTTTCATTATCTTCCCTCCCTGCTGCTTTGCAGCCTGGAATGGTCACAACTGATCTTCTAATGTCGGGAGCCACTACTAAGCAGGTCAATATGATTATCACCTAGTTGTTGGAATCTCCGTTCCATAGGCTTTTGGTTGACAGTTAACATTTGATCTTTTACAGGCCAAGTTTTTTATTAATGTGTTAGCAGAACCAGCTGAAGTGGTAAGATTTATTAATAAACCTGAAGCGGCAAGATGTTAAGTTTTAGCTTTCGGTATTGGAAGGTTTTCAGTGGAAACAAACATTACACTTTATGCTTAGGATTTAATTATGTTGGCGACATCTGCATAGCATATTGTCATGTGGAAAAAGAGAACTCAATAATTCTGGTGTATTGAATTAATTTGCAAGACTACTACACCTCTATTTATACAAGTGTGATCCTAGTATATGCAGATGGAATAAAATCCCTATACAGTAGCAGAATAAAATCCCTAGAGATTAGGATCTGATTTTCCCACATTCAAATCCCTAGAAGTTAGGAACTAATTTTCCCACATGTCACACTGTGAAATCTGTTTTGAAAAGCTGGGGTCTTCCCTGTCTGTTTACAAGAAAGCTCCCGGCATCTTAACAATGCGAACAACTTTTCCTGTGATAGGTTGCAGAATACCTTGTTCCAAGCATTAGATCAGTCCCCTCTAATGGATCCATGAAGCCAGCTTATATTCGTTTCCTTACTGGGATGAAGGCCTACTCACAGATATTCTCAGTTAAGTGAAAAGCTTAGAATTTTATACACTGTCAAAGACTTGAACTGTCAATTCAGTGGTATCGTGATGATCTGGGCATGAGTGGCTTCTCACTAATTCATTTACCTGCCGTGTTCCACATTGACAGAGGATTGCTTTTGGGGCCAGAAGAAACAGGTATATCCTGGAAGATTGAAATGCATAAAGTGATTAACGAGCTCAGAATCCACTGATACAAACCCCCCTTCCTGAACCCCCAAGGAGTCCTGTTTACTTTCTCCTATAAGACCAGAAGCAAGACAGCATAATGTCCTGTTTTTTTGTTTTCTTTTTGTAAATTCAATAACTTATTTTTAACCTAAAACGTCCCCTAATCCTGTAAGTTCAATCCAAATAAGGGTTATGTTTTGAGAAAGTGGGCATGGTTTAGTTGGAAGAATAGATAAGGAATAAAATGGTAATTTTTTAGAAATAGAGACGATCGGCTCACTTAGAAGAATATATAAAGAATGTAATGGTAATTCTTCTGGAATAGAATAGGCGAGTAATATAATAGAATATGAATTATTTAGTTTGATTTATTCATAAGAATTAAAAATATAAACTTGTAAAGGAATAGTTAGTAAAAAGATTAAAATATCTATTAATTTTTACCAANNNNTTATTATTAATTTTCTTCTTCTTCTCTTTATTATTATTATTATTATTATTATTATATTTTATGGCTAAGTAATTATGTAAATATTTTAAGGATATTTTTGTTTAACAAGTCTTTATTAACTTACTTGGAATAGATAAAGATAAGAGGAGAATTAATTTACTTATTTTCCAAACTTAAATAACAAGTAAACCTTTGAATTATGTATTCACTATGTTTTCTTCAACCAAATAAAAAATTAATATATTACCAAGAATAAATTACTAATAAAATGGCGATTTCATTCAACTAAACATCTCATTAGAGATAACGAAAAAGAATTGAAAAGAAAGAAAGAGAGGGAGTCAACAATTGGAATCTTGTTAGAATTTTGTTATTCCTTTCAACGACTAATAATTGTCTTTGTGTTAGTCATTATTAACAAACATGAGATTTCTAATAGGAATATAACATGCATATTTATTCACAATTGTATCTTACACATACTTAATACACTGCCGTTTAACTAACAATCTTTTTTTTTTGCACATCATTTCTTGCCTCTCTGGCAAACCTTGAAGAGTATCTATGAAATACTCTCTCCATTTGGACTTGACCAACGAACCAACAGTTGAGCCATGAAGCTTCGATCAATAATCTCCTTTAGCATCTTATAACATATTCAGAAAAGAATAATGAAATTATATCGTAAAAGGAAGAAACATTCTTCCGGCCAACTTTATTGATGATTGATTGTCTATATTTATAGGCATACAGTAAAAGTATCTAGAGAAGGTTCAAAACCAATCTGTAACAATTTTTCGAAAAGACTATATATGGGCTTGGGGACTATTGTATTTGATGACCCATTATGCCCATGTTCTAGAGTTTTCTGTTATTGGGGTTTCTGGAGTCTTCTTTGCGCATCTTTCTCCTTTCCTTTGTTTGTGCGTTGCTCATCTATTCTGTATCACCCCCTGTAAGCTAGAAAACATTTTGGATTCCAAGCTTAGCGAGAAGTGAGTCAAACTGGGGTTTGGGTAAAGCTTTAGTAAAAATGTTAACGAGATGAGAGTGAGAGGCGACTGATAGAAGATGTAGGAGTCTGGATTGAAGTTTTTCACGAACGAAGTGGCAGTCGATTTCGATGTGGTTCGTTTGTTCATAAAAAATGGGGTTTTTGACAAGAGGAAGGGTGGATTGATTGTCACAGTAGAGGTAAGCGGGGGTTGAAAGCCGAAATCTTGCAACAAATAGAACAACCATTGAAGCTCACACGATGTGGTTGCAAGGGCTCGATACTCGACCTCAGAGGAACTCCTGAAGACGATGGCCTGCTTGTTGGATTCCAAGAGATTAGGGACGAGCCTAAGAAGATGTAAAATTTGGTGACTGATTTCCAAGAGTCAGGACAAGTGGCCCAGTCCGAATTAGAGAATGCCCACAATTGCATGTTGGAATCACGGTGAAAAAGGATACCTTGGTCGGGAGTTTTTTTAAGGTATCATAAAACCCTTTGAGCTGCTTGCATATGTCTTTTTGTGGGTTTGTCCAGAAATTGTGAGAGTTGTTGAACGATGAAGTTAATGTCTGATCGTGTAATGGTTAGGTACAAAAGCTTCCCAATGAGCCAACGATAGTGTGATGTTAGTGTGGGATTCTCCATTAGCCATCAATTTTGTATGTGGAACCATCGGTGCAAAAAGGGGTTTGCACTCCAAGAAGCCAGCTTTAGTCAACAAGTCCAGGGTGTACTTTCTTTGAGAGAGATTGATGCCAATAGACGATCTGGCCAGCTCCAAGCTGAGGAAGTACTTGGTAACATCAAGATCTTTGATTTGAAAGGTGAGATATAGAAATTCTTTAGTATTTTTGATGAGATTTAAGTCTTTACAAGCTAATAGGACATCATCGACATAAATCAAAAGTATGATTAAAATGTGGTTTTTTGCCTTTGTGAACATGGAGTAATCGGAGGCAGACTGCTGGAATCCATGTGAAAGTAAAGTAGAGGTGAGTTTTTCATGCCACTGTCTACTAACTTGTTTAAGGTTGTATATGTTTTTCTTTAACTTACAGACTAGTTTTGAATCAGGTAAAGGAAGTCCTGGTGGAGGCTTCATGTAGACTTCTTCATGGAGATCACCATGAAGGAAGGCGTTGTTAATGTCAAGCTAATGAAGGTGCCAGTCTTAAGATGCAGTGAGAGCAAGTAGCAGGTGAATGGTAGTATGCTTGACCACGGGAGAAAAGGTCTTGTTGTAGTCCACACCAGCCTGCTGAGTGAAGCCCTTTGCCACAAGTCTACTTTTGCATTGGTGAATTGAACCATACGGATTGAATTTGGACCGATGTACCCATTTACAGTCGACTGCTGACTTTCCAGGAGGTAAGTGGGTGAGCCCCCAAGTTTCATTTTGAATTAGGGCCTTTAATTCTGTATGCATTGCCTCTTGCCATTCAGTGGATTGCATAGCTTCATGATAGGTTGTAGGTTCTTTTAGGGCTTCAAGAGCTAGAGAAAAATGTCTATATGTTGAGGATAGGTTATTGTAGGAAATGACTGTGGAAATTGAGTGAGAAGAGGTGTGAGACAATGTAGGACAGATATAGTCATTCAAATAGGATGGTGTTTGAGTTTGTCTAGTAAAACGTCGAGGTTAAGGTGTAGGTTGAGATGAAGGAGATGGCTCAGAAGCAGTTGGTGCTAGAGGGTCACCATAAATAGGAAAATCTTCAGTTGAGGGTAGGATTAGGCTTGGTAGGGCATAACTGTGGTAGGAAAGGGCTTGAAAAGGGAAAGAATTTTTATAGAAAATAACATCTCTTGACAAGAAAAATTGTTTGGTGTCTAGATCAAAAAGTTTGTAGTCTTTTGTTCCTGTAGAGAAACCCAGAAAAATAGCCTTTCTTACCCTGATGTCTAACTTCCCTCTGTTGGCTTCTTTAGTGGAAGCAAAGCAGAGACAACCAATGTAACATCCCGTCACTGATGGGAAGGTTATTTTGGTAAAGTGAGATGGGTTAAGTCTGTATCGTACATTATCGACTGAGCATTTATTGTGCCTCTAATTTTAGGGGTCATGAGTCAATTGGTACATGCACATGTAGTACATGCATTCATGATAATTTCCCGGTATTTGATTGTGAATGTGATAGAAATTGTGAATGTGTGAGAAAATTTGATTTGAATATGATTTATTGAGAATTTGGGAATATTTGGGTTTAAATGAGTGAATTGGAACTGTTTTAGAGTGGTTAACAATTGATAGTGATTCTTCGGAATTTTTTGGCAATTTAAGAGAAAATGTCCGGATCGGAAATTTTTCGAGTGTCGGACAGATTGATTTTATAGTGCTAGAATAATTGGTTTATGGCCATGGAAAATTTAGATATGTGATACTGGAATTTATTGGGTCGAGCCATTGAAATTCGGAGATGAATTGGACCGGAAATGAAAGTGAAAAGAGAAAGAAATTTGAGGATAAAGACTAGAGGCTTAAGTGATTAACCTATAAATGCTGTAGAATTCTAATTGAAGAAGGAAAAATCCTCTTTTCCTTCCTCCTAGGGCACGACCGTTCCTCCCTCTCCTTCGACGATTGTGTTTCTCCCCCACCCACGCTGGTTGCTTGTTGCTTCCTCTCTCTGTGCGTAGCTAGCTTGATGCTTGAGGAAGATGAGGATTGTTGAGTTTTAAGGGTGAGAACCGTGGGTGTTAGGGTTGGAGGAATTTTCGGAGGTTTGAGATTTTAGGCTTTGAAGATTTGAGCTTCGATCGGTAAGTCTAATAGTTTAATGTTGTTTATTATTGTGATAAATGCATTCATGGGTGTGATTATGAAATATTGGGGTAATTTTAGTTAAATTATGTCTGATTTTAGAGAGAGAAAGAGGAAAAAGGAAATCGGAGAAGACAAACCAGGGCCGCATGTCGCGACGAGAAAATAATTTCAACGTTACGATGAGCGTGCGCCGCGACGAACGTGGACGTCGCGACGAGCGGGGAATTTCTACATCCCGACGAGCCTTGTTGAACGTCGCGACGAGCGTGGAAAATCCGCGCCGCGACGAGTCTTCTCGTGCGCCGCGACGAGCGACCCATACGTCGCGACTAACGGCTTGGAGTAGCGACGAGGGGAGAATTTTTGAAATGATTCAATTTAGTTTTTAGGGCATAATTTTTGATGTAGACCTCCGATTGAGGTGATATTTGATTCTTTGTGATATAGAGAAAGAGGTCTACAATTAAGGAAAAGAATGAAGGTTTTAATTTAAATTATGAGAATCCCGATTAGTGAAAGAGCGTTAAGAATATGATTGAATTGCAACCTAAGGAGTGTTCTTGATAATTAAGTTATAATGAGAGACTTTGAAATAAGTTCAAGGCTGCTGAGAATTTTAGAAATTGTGCATATAGGTGAATTTGACCTAGAGAAAAGTGTTATTGATTTTGAGATAGTACCCTAGCGAATATGATTGGATAATTGACTGGCTATTAGAATTGGAATTGGGGAGTTCTAAATCATGTTATCGAAGTGAAATTGAATCATTAGTGATCGATTGAGTGGAAAAATAGAAATTGTCAAAGAAAGTGAAAATTGGGAAATAGCACCGGGAAAGTCATGAATAGGCATCGTACATCTGTTATTGAGAGCATGTGCATCATTGAATTATATATTGACTGTGCATTAGTAATTGGAAACTATTTGATTGTTATAGAGGCTCCGATGGATCGAGATTCCACGGATATT
>JANIHY010000004.1:42412134-42422913 GCA_027479065.1 Erythroxylum brevipes | reverse complement strand
ACTCCAAGTCACTAGGAACTTTTGTAATACGTTAGTATTTTGTTGGCCCTCCGAGCATACTATCATGGAGCATATTTCATGTATTTTGGATTTAAACATTATTCTGTATTTCGTATGGACATGAGTACTTGTTTAATTTCTTTGTATTGCAATGGCATGAAATCCCTATGGTTATGGGGTCTTTTACTCATGATTGTGAACGTTATGGAAATGTATGTTATGTGTGACGAATGATTTGATCGATTTTGTATAAATGTTGGGATCGGGTCCGCGCTTTAGGAGCTCGGCACGGGTGCGACCCGAGGGACCGCCTCGGGAATCGGGGATCCGGGACTCGGGCCCAACATAAAGAGAAGCCAACTGGACAATAAAGCTCATAAAGGAGTATTTGTAGGCTATGGCTCATCAGTCAAAAGTTATAGAATCTACTTTCTTCAATCAAAGAAGGTGATTTTGAGCAGGGAAGTCAAAACTAGGAAAAACAGTAGAACGTGCAGATCAGTCTCTCTCCAGATGTTGGTGTACAGGAACAAACTCAAGATGCAGCAAATGACTTGGAGGACATAAATAAATCCACCAGTAGCTGCAGACGCACCATAAATAAATCCACCAGCAGCAATGGCTGATTTAATTGATCTTTTTCCAGTAAAAGGAACCAGATCTTTAGCTGACCTTTATCAAAGGTGCAACCTAGCTATTTTTGAACCTACATGTTATGCTGAGGCCAAAGAATCAGTGGCTTGGAGGAGAGCAATGCAAGAAGAGCTTGACATGATCAACAAAAATGAGAATTGGCAATTTGTTAACAGACCATGAAACAGAAAGGCAATAGGTGTGAAATGGGTTTTCAGAACCAAGCCCAATCTAGATGGTTCCATTTCCAAACACAAGGCAAGGCTTATGGTAAAAGGCTATGCTCAGCAACATGGTGTGGATTATCAAGAGACGTTTGCACCTGTGGCTAGATATGACACAATTAAACTATTGTTTAGCTCGCAATTCTTGGAAAATTCATCAGATGGATATAAAGTCAGCTTTTTAAAATGGATTGCTTGCTGAGGAGATTTATGTGGAGCAACCTGATGGCCATGTAATTTCAGGGAAAGAAGACAAAGTCTATTTGTTAAAGAAGTCCTTGTATGGTTTGAAACAAGCCCCGGTCATCTTTTATAGCTCAGTTTCTGCAGAAGCATCAATGAAGCTACATTATATGTGAAAAACAATGGAGGAGATTTTTTGGTTGTCTCAATTTATGTCGATGATATGCTTGTAACTGGTTGCAAAATTGAACTAATTCGGCAGTTCAAGTTTGAAATGCAAGAAGTATTTGAGATGACAGACCTTGGACTTATGACATATTTTCTTGGGATGGAAGTGAAGAAATCTAGTAATGGCATCTTCATTTGTCAACAAAAGTATGCCTCTAATCTACTAGTTAAGTTCAGAATGGAGGATTGTAAACCAATAAGCACTCCTATAACAATTAGCTTGAAGTTAGGCAAGGATGAAGATTCTGCAAAAATGGATGAAGCATTTTACAGAAGTATCATTGGCAGCTTTCCATACTTGATAGCAAGCAGGCCTAACATTTTGTTTGCTATAACTGTGCTCCCTCATTTTATGCATTCTTTAAGAGAGACACATTTTGTTGTTGCTAAAAGAGTACTGAGGTATGCTAAAGGTACCACTTCACTTGGAGTTTTTTCTCTAAATTAGCAAAACAGATTGTGACACTGAAAGGCTATACTGAGAGTGACTGGGAAGGATGTGTTGATGATGCTAAAAGCACCTCAGGCTACTTGTTTGGATTGGGTTCTAGCTATTTCAGTTGGTGTTCCAATAAGCAAGAGACAACAACACAGTCTACTGCAGTAGCAGAATACATTACTGTAGCTCTGGCAATGAATCAAGCAATTTCACTCAAAAAAATTGCTGAAGGATTTGGGACAGGAACAATTAGCAACTACTTTAATTTTGTGTGATAATATCTCTGCAATCTCTATTTCAAATAATCCTGTGTGTTATGGGAAAACTAAACATACGAAAATCAAGTTTCACTTTATCAAGGAAGTGCAACAGTCTAATAAAGTATTACTGGATCATTGTTCCTCTAAAAATCAACTTACAGATATTTTCACAAAAGCCTTGTCCACATAAAAGTCCGAATCTCTTCAAGAAAGAATTGGTGTTTGCCTCCAAAATGCCAAGGAGGAGTGTTGAAACAGTGACATTTTTGTTCCTGGAGTTTATTATTGCAAAAGTTTATTATTCTAAAAGTTTTTTATTTTTCCTAGTAGTATTTCGATGTTTAATAGCAATCCTTGGGCGGCTATAATTTGTACAGCTTGCAAGTTCTTTTCAGAGTAGTATTTCGATTTATTAGAATTAGAATTCAAGTCGAATTATTATGTTTTTATTCTCTATTTAAACACTTGCTGTCATTAATAAAAGTTCTCTTTGAAATTCACAACAATCAAGTTCTTTCTCTTGTCTTTCAATTTTTCCTTTGCTTTTGTTCTGCTTTTCAAACAACAGCTTTGTTGCAACTTTTAACAACCAGTGGATGAAACAACAGTAACTCCCTAATTTGAGCTTCACACTTCACTAATCTTACAAACTGCAAATGTTCAAGTGAATCAACAAAGAATCGAGAGTGCAGTAGATGATGGGATTCAACAAGCTATGGAGACATCAGATCTAGAACATAAGCAGGGAGTTAGTTATCTAATCAGTCTATCTGCTGGTAACAAAACAATGAAAAGTCAAAATGAAGTACATGAGACCTTAAAAGGGCTTGAGCAATGGTAGGAAAGTGGATCAAACAATCATAAATCTAATAGTAAACCTAAAATTAAACAATCCAAATTATCTACGCCATATGGAATGTTAGGGGATTAAACCTCCCTAATAAATAGTTAGCTCTAAAAGATTACTTAGCTACTAAGTAAGTGAGTTTTATTGGTATGGTGGAAACAAAAATAAAAGAAGAGGTATTTTCGAAAGGGATACAATTTCTCCTTGTTGGATGAAAAACATTAAGCAATCACTCCAAGCATCCGATGGAAGGATTATTGTTGGCATTGATCCAACTCATCTAATATTAACAAATTGGATTTACACTAAATAGTTGCTGCATTGTGAGCTTATTATTGTAGCTATCAGAATTCCAATAGCAATCATAATCATTTATGCAGCTAATTTGGAGTTTCAAAGAGTTGAACTATGGAGGGACTTGAAAACAATTGACATGACCAACTCAGAACCTTGGGTGCTAGCTGGAGACTTCAACTGTGCGTTATCTTCAGTCGAATCTAGCAAAAGAAGAAGCATAACACTTACATACATTAGAGAGTTGACATAACTTGCTTCAAATCTTTCTTTGGTTGATCTTAAATTTCAGGGACCTATCTTTACTTGGAGCAACCATAAAAAGAACATTTCACAGGTATAAAGGAAGATTGATAATTGTTTAGTCAATGGTAGTTAGCTTAATAAAATGTAAGGAAGCTATCCTGAGTTTGGAGAACCACTCTTCTCGGATCAGACTCTAATCAATGTACTCATTAACAACAAATACTAGAAGATCCCTATTCAGATTCTTCAATTCTCTGTTAAAGCATACTCAACTTGACGCAATTATTACAAATGCTAGTAACAAACACTTTCAAGATTTTCAAGCTTTTTAATTTGTGCAATTACTGAAAATAATTAAAACTGGTTCTATTAAGCTGCTCAAGGATTCCCCATATCTAATGAAGACAGATAAGTTACTTGCCATGGAGGAACTCACAGGCACTCAGAAGTAGCTAATTATCAATCCTACTAATGTTATGCTCACAAAGAAAGAGACAGTTGACCTCAAAAAAATATATGCAAAAACTTGAAGCTTACAATTCCTAGTCGAAACAAAAATAAAAAATGCAATGGATACAACAAGGAGATAGGAACACTAAATATTTTCACAATGTAATTCAAGGAAAGAGGAATAGAAACAATATAATATATCATGAAGTTCATAATGGCAGATTATTATATGATAAAAAAACATGAAAAGGGCTATTAGAAATCACTTCAAAGAGATAAATGGGTAACTACTCATACTTCTAATTTTCCTAGAGTTCTCATCAACAGATTATCAGGTTCCATAAATCAGGTTTAGAAGAATGAAATGCTCAAGGAAGTCACAATAGGGGAGTTAAAAGATGTAGTGTTTTCATTCCATCCTAACAAGTCTCCAGGATTGGATGACTTTAATGCTAGTTTCTTTCAGGAAAAATGGCTTGTGCTACCAGCTCTAGTATATATTAAGTGAATGTAACTAATTCTTTTTTCTAATTAATAAAATCTTTATAGAATAATCTCTTTTTAAGCCTGTTTTCTTCTACCTCTCTCTAAGCTAGTTAACCCTCACTTTCCTTTTTGGGCTAATAAACTTCAATAGAACTCCCAACTGTGCTTCATTTTCATTAGTTACTGTTAAGTGTAATGTTTTTGCCAACAGAGCCACTACAAGGAGTAACTCCCTATCACAAATGACCTCCTCCCCAATTGATTCATCTATCCACCCTCCTACCCCTTTACTTATCAACTTTAAAACACCCACCAATCCCTCAACACCAAGAACCAATTTAACTAAATAAACCAAACAAGTCATATAACTCCCAAAACTAGAGTTGACAACCTCCTTATTCTCAACTTAATTAAAGGAGTTGAACCATTATAAGTTGAAACATTACCTTTCACCATCCAAAAAACCTAAAATATGGTAGCCGAAATGGTAAGCTCAATTTGTATCAATAGGCCATGTTTGATGAAATGTAAGTGCTATCCTTACCTTTAGAAGTTTTAAAAAATGGAGCTTCGAGGTCATCTACTCTGACAGGTTATTTTGTCAAAAAAGACCTATTCTTTCTTTTAATGAAGTTATATTCTAGGTGATCCTTTGGAAAGCTTAAACTAAATAAAACTTTGGTTAATAAGGGGGATTATTTATATTTAGATTCAATGCTAAAATTAGTTATCAAAGAACTTCAAAGAGAACCTTAGCATGTAGCAAGGAAGCCCTTATTCTTACAAAATGGAAGGAAAATTAATCATTAAACAAAAGCGAGAAATAAAAGATCTCAATTCAGGTTAATTTCCATAATATCCTATTGGAATACTAAAATATGATAGACCTAATCTATTTAGCCAGTGCTTCAGGAAAACCTATTTGTCTCAATACACTGATGGATGAATTAAAGAGAATTGAGTATGTAACAATATATATGGAGATGGGAAAAAATGAAGAACGACCAAATAAACTAATAATCATAAAGTT
Organism: Erythroxylum brevipes; assembly: GCA_027479065.1. Lineage (NCBI taxonomy): Eukaryota > Viridiplantae > Streptophyta > Magnoliopsida > Malpighiales > Erythroxylaceae > Erythroxylum > Erythroxylum brevipes. The sequence goes on along the minus strand of JANIHY010000004.1, from coordinate 42,417,593 downwards.
AAATGATAAAAAGGGGGGATGGAATCTGTGGAGATTTCTATCTTATACCTATAGAAAACATAAAAGACACAAAGGAAATAACAGAAATCAAAGGGCAAAATTTTCATAACAAGTAGCTCAAATGAGTTATTGAACAAATTATATTAAATAAACCAAACATATCTTATAGCTAAACTAATGGGATCAAAATGATCATACTATATCTCCATCAAAATACAAGGCAAATCAATAGAAAATTGAGAAGGTTGAAATAGGTTTCATTATTGAAAAAAATATTTAGAAGAAACGTCAAGAAGAAGAATCTTATGGATTTACTTTATCTACTTTATAATGTCTTGTCTAATTTAGAATGTAAGAAGGATTAGTAACCTCAACAAACAACTAGTGGTAAGTGACCTTTTGTTAAAGAAAAAACCATATATAATAGCCTTACTTGAAACATAAATAAAGAAGAACGTTAATAAGGATGTTTGGTGGTTTTTAGGGAAAAATTAGGGAGTAATTGATAGGTGCTTAATTGGTTATGAAATTAGTCCATAACACTTAGTGATTATTGACATGAAATTATTTAAGATACTTACTTTGACTCATATGTCATTTTAGGCATAGTTCGAAAGCAAAGAAGTTAAATGAGTCGAAAGCATAACATTTGGACCATTTCTGAGGGTTAATTTTTACTTGTCTTCATGGAGCAAGAAGAAGAAAATTAAAAGACAAGAAAGATGGAAACAAAAAAAAAGAAGAAGAATCAAAGTTGTAAATGGTCATGCATGTTGCCATACAACTACATGAATTTAATGATCCACAAATAAAACAATTGGAGAAAGCAACCGGTAGCTCAACAGATAGGAAGCATGATCAGGTGAAAACACAGTGTAAAAGCAAGGAACAAAATGCAGCGCAGTAGGTGGAAGCATGGAGAGAAAATGACGTAGCAGTAAACAAGCACGCCAAGGTCGAAATGACGTAGCAGTAGATTGGAACGTCTACATTCAATGCAGACATTTTAATTAAAACGCACAGTAACAGATAGGGTAAACGGAACCAAGATCCTCTGTCCAATATTACCCTGTCTTATTTTGTCTCATGAAATCTCAACCATTTATTTTACGGAACCCACACGGGGTCCACGCGAGACCTACACAAAACTAACATAAATAAACGACTGAGATTCATTGGACACAATAAGACACCATAATATTAGATAAGAGATCTGGACTTGGGTAAACGAGGGGCGCGAATAATATAGGTGTACCAACAAATAAAGCAAAAAAGAGAACAGTAGCACATAGGATAGGAGGCACAGCAGTAAGAGTAGAGAAGGGGTTTTGGTGGGACATTTTTTTAAGGGGCAAAGCTATGATCATTTGGAGAATCATGGAGGGGTAATGTCCTAATGCTTATTCGAAGGTGACATCAATGTCGACAACCCAGGTAAGTGTATTTCACCATTTTTATTGTTTCTTTCTCTCATTAGAAATTGATTATGTTATCCCATATTAATTAATTTAGGTTTTGTGTATAGATAATCTTATTCTTCAACTATTTGTATATGAACCCATTGGGTATTGTAAAAAGATTATTTTAATGTGTTCATTAGATCGTTTATTGTAAGCCCATTGCTAGATTTTTGATATAATCTGTAATTATTATATTAAAATTCATGTTTAACGACTAATGATTCGTAATCATTAGGGATAACACAATCTAGGTTAAATGATGAATTGTATATAGTTGTTGCCTTGATTAATAGGTTTTTCTAATTCATAATGCTACCTAATTGAATCGAGAGATCATATCCTAAGTTATTCGGTAGTTAAGTTTAATTAACTACCGTATCTTGATTAAAGATTATCTAAGGAAAAACTCATTTTAATTATTAACCCATGATTAATAGTTGCTAAGAGAGGTTTGAGAACAATAAATCAATGAGATATGTTTAATTAAGATGTAGACCGAGACTGAACCAAAGAATCGGGTCTTTACCGAATTTTCCATTTTTATCATTTTCTTGCATGTTTCCTTTAATTTATTTTTATTAGTCTAGCTTTATTTTATTTTCTTATTTCCAAAATCCAAACCACCCCTTAATCTAAACAATGATTAATTTCATTTCAACAACTTTACATACACTCTTTGTGGGATCAACCTAGACTCACCACAACTATAATAGTAATCTAATTTATTTTGACTAGCGTTACGACACATTGTCAATTTTAACATCGTTGTCGAGAAGTGTGGTGTTTTAGTTTTTTTTGTTATTTTAATTGTTGTTTTGTACATATTTGGTTTTAATTAGTTCTTTTCAATTATTTCGTGATCCTTTCATTTTTTCTATTTCGTGTTTGTGATAAAATAATAAAAAATCTTGGATGGAAGTCATTTTTTCTTTAACTTACTCTCAATCCTATAACTAAGGTTGGATTAATCAACCTAACTTTGGTTATGGAAATAACCATCAGAATTACTTCTATGACAGTTTACAGGATGCACAATAATTCCCATATAGATCAAAAGTTTCTTATCACGATTTAGGTACACCCTTGGAAGAATTGATTAATGTTATTGCTAATACTTTACAATTCCAGCAAGATGTACAACAATAGTTCCAGCAGTTCCAACAAAATATATAGCAATATCTTCAACAAGGTATACAATAACTTCGATAGGATACAACGCTTAGACTCCACAACATGGCAAGCCAAATAGGTGAGATGGCAGCGAGGATCGGCTACCTAGAATCACAAATGGAAGAGAAGCAATCATATTAACCTGAGGTTGGAGGAATTAAATGAGGAAGAAAAAGGCGAAGAGACATTTGAGATCTTTCCAGAGTGTATAAACTCAATCAAGATTGAAAGTTAGAGGATAGGGAAGATGTTGAATATGACGGATCATCAACTGACACCCTATCTTGAATAACCTCATGTGGATAAGCTGCATGTGATACCTGAAGATCACAATTTTGTCAAGTGAGGAGAAACACGAAGTTGAACTAACAACCCTAAACAAAGACGTTTCTTTGGAGTCAATCCAAGGAAAGTAACTTTCTTTTCTTTACATTTCCATATTACTTTTTGTATGCATGTGTGTTTTTGAAATTGTTTGTTTTATTAGTTTTAAGTTTTCAACCAAAATGAGAAAAAGAATAAAATGAACAAACAAACATTTTCTCAGTTTTTGTTGCTTTTGGGATTATGTAGTCATAGAGTGTGAATTGACTAGAGAATTTTATAGCAACTTTAGTATATATTTGTACTCTTGTGATTAGTCGATATACATTATCTTTAGAAGAGTAGTGACTAGTGGTAGACAAAGCTAGTGAGATTTTGAGCCTTATTAGACTGATGCATCCATATCAGTCTCATTGTCTTTTGATAATGTGTGACCTTCATTGCAGGTACATCCTGACTTTGCGTTGAGTTTCTATTTGAGATCACATTTTTATCACATGCATTAACATGGAAATGATTAGGTATTCTTTGTTTCATAAGCTACATTAGCCAAATAACCTACCCTATTAACATGATTTTTCCCTTATTAAGCCCCTTTTGAGCCTTATTAGCTTTTCTTTTTGTATCAACCACATTACATGCTTTATACTTAACTAAATGTCCTACCTAAGCCATAAAGCTAATGGAATATTTGTGATTGTTGAGTTTGTGAATGTACAAAATTCTAAGTGTGGGGGTTGGTTATAATGTTGGGATGTTATTTTATATATTATCATTGAAATTCCCATGTTGATGTAGTTTATTTTAATTTTTATAAAAGAAAAAGAAAAGAAAGGAAAATAAAGAAAGTAAAGAGAAAAGCAAAAGAAAAAGAAAAAGAGAAAAGAAAAAGAAAAATGTTTAAATAAATGTATCAAGGAGGAATTACATATGTGTTGAAAAGTTGTTTATGACTAATGCAACGTCCTAAAGTTGCAATGAATGTGTTATTAGAGTATGTTGAATATGAGGTAGATGTTGGCTTAAAAGGTTAACTCTTTTGTGATTTCAATGTATTGTCATCAATTGTATGAATGATTACTTTATATTGGTATATGCTTCATATGGTTTATGTGTGAGAGCCGAATTGGGTTATGAAATATAAATGTTGCATTTGTCATGGCTGACGGTACCCAGTTTTTGATGAGTGTTAACTTATGCACTTAATGTTATATTAAGTGTTGCTTTGTTTCACTAACTTAATGGCTTTCAAATTACTTGACCCATATACATCTCACCTTACCTTTACCCACTTTACAACCTTGAAAAGTCCTTTGATTCATGATTTTGCATAAGAACATTAGTGGTAGAGAAATGAAATGATATGTAAAGTTGTGGAATGACATGATCATGAAGGGTGTTGAGTGTACCTGCAACATCCCACTACCATAGGGTACATACCCAAACTTTCAAGAACATAACCTATGATAATGGTATGTTGGAGCAATAACAAATTCAACTTACACATAGCATCATCTAACATACTCAAAAGTTACTAAATTTTTAAACCATTCACTTCATTCATTCATAAAGCTGATATTGTTTCCATCAAACAAATATTTACAAAACCTTATTGTTGGATCCCGTTTCCGGAACCCAACTACCCATACAGATTTCCTCATACGCATACATGATTCCTTAGAAAACCTCGACTAATCCGAAAAATTCCGATAAATTTTTTTTTCTCTCATCTTATTCATCTTACAATTCATTTTCATACTAATATGTTCTCATTTCTTTTCACTTTATTCTATAGACCTCAATCTTGAGCAAAACAATTTCATAGCTCACTTCAATCATTGAAAGAATTAAAACCTTGTTTAAACTAATGACCATATGAATAGTGAAATCTTACCAAAAGAATAGTAAATCAGAATTTTCAAACGTTCATAACTTTTTCATCTTAAGTCCAATCATGACCCATTTTATCTCGTTTTCAAGATCTTGACATTATCTACAAACTTCAAGAAATCTACCCATTTCAAATTCAAGCTCTAACATAGTCTAAAACCTAAGTGAAGTTTCTGTCCATTTTTAAGAAAAATTGGACAGCACCTCCCCTAAAATTGATCTAGCCAAAATCCTAATCTATCCATCCAAGCTCCAAACCTGCATAAAACCACTTCTATTTTCCAACTCAAAAGCACAGCCCATCTCCAACTCAAAGGGCCACATTGCAATCTTAAGAATTCTAACCATTTCAATCCATACAACAATATCAACTCATTCTGTCTTTATATCCAAAATCACTATACAACCACATATACATAAGAAACTGATACAACATACATTGAAACTATCTAACCTTTATATTTACAAGAAATTAAACCAGTACACAACATCAAAGGGCATTTAGCCCGGTTACATCAAACTCTTAAAGTACACATACAAAGTTTCTTCAAACATGACTCCTAAAACCAAAAGCATCGGAGTTGCCTCGGTTCCGATGCGAGACTCAGTTTCTTG
>JANIHY010000004.1:42180380-42194041 GCA_027479065.1 Erythroxylum brevipes | reverse complement strand
TATTTGAAAAAATGATTTCAGTTCTTTATTTTCAGTTATGTTTTAGTATGAATTTTAATATTTTAATTCTTTTACTTGAAATAATGCAGTTCTCTCCATGGTGGCTTCCAGATAAACTAAACACTTTGCAGGTAAATTTTCAAAAATAGTTTTCAGCAAATTTACTGACGAAAAAAAATTCCGTTGGTAAATATATTGAATTTTACCGACGGAAAAAATTCCGTCGCTAATTACCTACGAAATTACAAAATTGGTTGGTAATTTTTTGACAGAAAAATTTACTGACTGAACAAAATAAACGTCGGTAAATTCACTGAATTTACCAACAAAAAATGTTCATCGTTAAATTTAGTAACGGCCATATCTTCAACGCTTTTTTTGTGAATAAATAACGTCGCTAAATAAGTTTACCGACGGAATATGTACAAATTCCGTCGGTAAATTCAGTCGCTAAACTTTATTTTTCTTGTAGTGTTAGTGAGAGTGAAATTTGTTTTCTTGAATTATATGTGGATAACATATTACTTACAACCAATGATAGAGTTTTGTTACGCAATGTGAAACAATTTCTCTCTAAGAATTTTATAAAAAATATGGGTAATGTGTCTTATGTCATTGACATTAAGATTCATCGAGACAGATTTTGTGCTATTTTAGGTTTGCCTCAAGAAACTTATATTGATAAGAGAGATTTCGGATGAAAGATTGTTCACTTAGTGTAGCTCCCATTTTGAAAGGAGATAGGTTCAATTTGGACCAATGCCCTAAAAATGATTTTGAAAGGAAACAAATGAAAAACATTTCATATGTTTCTGCAGTTGGAAGCCTAATGTATGTTTAGGTTAGTGCAAGACCTAACGTTGCATTTGTTGTTAGAATGTTAGGTAGATATCATAGTGACCTAGGATTAGATCATTGGAGAACTGCAAAAAAAGTATTGAAGTATCTTCAAACGACCAAGGATTACATTCTTATGTATAGACGAACTGACAATCTGGAGATAAAAAGGTACTCAGATCAGATTTTATTAGGTATGTTGATTAACAGAAATCGATATCAGGCTATATCTTCATGTTTACTTATAGAGTCATATCTTAGAGGAGAACCAAGATATGTCTTTGACTTCTACTTCCAACATGGAGGTTGAGTTTGTTTCTTGTTTTGAGTCTACATTACATGGTATATGACTAAAGAGCTTCATATATGGGCTTAGATTCGTGGATTCCATTTCTAAGCCATTGAGAATATATTATGACAATTCAGTTGTTGTTTTTCTAGATAAAAACAATAAGAGTGGTAGTTGGAGTACACACATCAACATCAAGTTTTTATAGATAACTGAACATGTTTAAATCAAGAAAGTAGTCATTGAACATATTAGTACTAAATTGATGATAACTAATTCTTTAACAAAAGGAATGCGATCAATGAAATTCAAAGATCATGTTGTTATAATGAGATTGCATTCCATTATATAGTTTTCATTATATAGATAATGTTGTTTTCGTGAAATTTTTATAATATTTTCTCATATTATATTATGGTGCACATTATTGAATTTTGAGAAAATTGGTTATTTTGAACTTAGAATAAACATAAGGTTTATTCATTAAATTTTGTTACCACATTCAGCTTGATATAATTATAGTGTATTGCAATACATGCAAGATAATAATCAACCACCAGAGGAACTATCGTCATGATTCGTATATTATACTTAGATCGTGTTAGGATTTGATAACAATTTAAACGTATGATCCAAGTGGGAGAATGTAAGAACTTGTCATATTATGTAAGAACTTTTCATATTCTCGGTAGTAATGATCCATCATTATGTAGTTAATAGGTATGAATATCTTAGTTTTATAGTAACTAATATTGTGCTTGATGGGTGCACATTTATATAGGCTTTTCTTACAAATTTTGGAGTCCTTAAGTTTTTTTTTTTTCTCTCTTGAAAACATACACTGTCAGATTAAGAATTGAGAGAGCTCAGAAGAATTTCGAACTACAACTCTTCAAGCAAAAACAATGATTAGGAGAATTTCTCCTTTCTTCCGTATTTAACTTATATAGTATTCTAAAATTGGACATAATTGTTAGAATTTGCTAACAGCATACCCAAACGTGTACTTTGAGGTAACATAAGACACTGTTATCTCACATTTTCCGACGGACAGCCCTTTTTGTTTTCTTTTACAAACACGTCATTTTTTAATATTTTGTTTTGTTAAGAAACATTGGAAATTGTTTTTATATTGTTTGCCCTAATTGAAAAAGGGAAATTTGTTTAATCAAAAGATAAAATAGAGGAAAAAAGCGACAATACAGTAATTAAAATGGAAATAAACGTAAAAAAGAATTAATTTCAATTTGTCTCAATAAACAATCAATCAACTGAATCCATCCGTCCGTCTAAAACCAATCAAAAAGGGGCTGAAAAAGAGATGAAGAAAACATGTATAGTGGGCTAATAGTAACTCCTTCATAAAGCCGAATACAAAATCAGCTCTGCAGTAAGCTTGGAATTGCAGCCATGTATAGTGGCGGTGGTGGAGTCTTTAAGGTGCATGAGGGACCCAATTCCTACGGTGTGGTGAGGGTAGTGGTCGTCGGAGTTAGAGGGAGGATGGTAATACATGCGAGCTGTTTGTGGGCAGTGAGAGTAAAATCTTCCAGCGATTCTCAGAGCGTCCAACAACTCCACGTATTTTCCCATTCTCTTCAACAGAAAAGAAACATAGAGAGAGAGCGAGAGCGAGTTTGTGGGAGACTCCAGGAGAGGAACTAGCACACTTTTATAGGAATATTTTTCTCTTTCTCATTAGTCATTACGCAATTCCCATTTCTTTTGCTATTTGGCTTTTGAGCTTCGTATGTCTTTCCTATCCTATCCTTGCCTTTTTAGCTATTTCTTTTGCCACCCTGTCATTAGTTGTATCTACTGTTATGCCCCTGCCCTTGCCCCTATTTTAAGTCTTTTTTTTTTAATCCGCTAATTATTCTAGAAGGATTCTAACGATGAGAAAACACTTTTTAACTATTCGCTATTAGATTAATTTTCGTTCAAGCCGGATAGATTCTTTACAGGAGATAAAACTCTGGCTCCAAATTTTAAACGACTGCATATATAAGGACAGTTTAAATCTATGATCTCACTTAAATCAGAAGAACTCCTTACCAACTCACCTACACTTTAGAGTTTAAGTTCACCACTGAATGAACCATATGTTGTGATGTTTAACTTTGTTTTCCATGCTAAATTTTTATGTTTGATAATTTGGTGTACTTTAAAATTACCTTTTTTGTGTCCTTGATTGTAGGAATTTATAATTATAAAATTCAGAGTTTGATATTCTCTTATAGTATCAAAATTTAGAAAACTGTAAGGTATTGCTATTTAGTAAAAAAAATTTCAAAGAAGTTTACCCAATTTCATGTAAAAATGTCGTATATATTAGAGATCGTGTTTGCTAGCCTATAGAGAAAATGTTGGTGTTAAGAGATAGGGGGTTGATTTAGATAAATCATAAAAAGAAAGACTGAAATAGAGAATTAAGAAATTTGTGAGGGGCTGTATTGTATTTGTATCGTATAAGGAAAATGCTCGAGTTTTGGCCTCTTTCTTCAAGTGTTGCTCGGGGCCAAGTGGGATTCGGTGACAGAGTAGACTAGACCTGGTCCACTTTTGGCATTACAATTTACGCGTCGAGTACCCGCCGCACTTTCCGGACTTTTACTTTTAAGACAGGCTATTTAATTTATTTATTTCGTTTGAAGTTTGACCATATGCCAAAGAAAATTTGTAATCTTACCTAATACGAGGATGCTTCTTTCGAGTATCCACCTTCAAAGGTATCATTATATAAAATATTTTTAATTAAAAAATCATCCAGTCACAAAATTATTTTCTATTTTCAATTTTGATGAGCAACTCGTAAAGAGAAATGTATTTGTTTTCAGAGGTTTTGCATTACGTGTATTTTTATATGTTATTTTGACCTTTTAAAGTCTTACTTTATAAGGAATGCATGCTTCCGCTATATTGCAATTCACCTTTGGAATATTTATATTTCAATTTTGTGAAAATATAAAAACTATATCAGTCTTACAACTATCCCATATTTCTTTTTATTTATTCTTTATTTTTGTTTTCATTAATATTTGAGAGAAAGAGTTGTAAGAAAAGAATAATACCCATGCATTTATTGTTTTTTTAGATTACTTTTATATATGGAAATAACTATTTCTCAATAAAAATGCGTATTTCATGGTGTGTTAGAAAACATTGGAACTTCAACTCTGATATTTGTTTCGAACATTGATTGTAACCCAAGATTTTCTAAAGAAAGAAAACCCTAACTTTATATACTGATCGACTACATTAAAATAATATGGTTTAATTTTTCTTTATTAAATCAGTCTGTCTTGTAAGACAGGTAATACGTTGAATTGTAACAAAAACAAAAACAGAATAAGTGCATGTTCTAGAATTTTTTATTGAGCCGAAGCATTTTCTGTACCAATGACCTTATCTTCAACTCTGATATTTGGAGGATTTCGTCATCCTTTCGAACATTGATTGTAACCCAAGATTTTCTAAAGAAAAAAAAAACTCTAACTTTATATACTAATCGACTACATTAAAATAATATGGTTTAGTTTTTCCTTATTAAATCAGTATGTCTTGTAAGACAGGTAATACGTTGAATTGTACCAAAAACAAAAACAGAATAAGTGCATGTTCTAGAATTTTTTCTTGAGCCGAAGCATTTTCTGTACCAATGACCTTATCTTGAGCTTATTATTAGGATAAGAGTAAAATACAGGATAGATACAGTTCACCAAGAACAAAGAATTTTATTTTTATTTTTGAGAAAAGAGAACAAGAATTTTTGGAGAAAGAAACAAATTAAAAAGGGACAACGATCAATTTGAGACCCGACTGAGTCAAAACGAGATGGAAGACTAGAACTTAAACCTAGTCCAAAAGTTACTATTTGGGCTAACCGATAATTGGTCAACAAAATGACTAGTGGACCACAGATGACATTGCTTTGACCAGGCTAAAGTCAGGCTACTGGTTCGACAATTATCAACTCAAAATAACCAAATTACCCTTACTTACTAGTCAATAAGGTTTAATCAGCTAGCATAACCATTTAGTAACAAATACGTAAGTATATAAATGCACAAAAGTAGGAAATCCTATATGTTTATGTTTTCTAATGTATTGAAAAACACATTTGCTAATTATTCCACGTACGATATGATGGTTTAGCCGGCCGTGGTAAGGCTGAACTAAAATTTAAAAATAATTAATGTATACATTGTTATTTATAGTCAATTTGTCCATAAAATTATTATGTTTGTTTTTTCAAGTTTGAGTGGACAAACAGTGCAATTACGTGACATGGGCCGCTGGCATTTCACTTCCTTCTACTCATGTTCAGGTGTCTTTCTTAGTGATGTATCTTTTACACAATACTAGACACAGAACTGAGAAAAGCAGGATATTGGCAGTCATTTAACAATGGAATTACATAATATTCCCAACCAAGATTTACCTGTCAGCCTATTTAACTGCTGGCCGTCAAATTTCCCAAATCTTTTTGAGCTATATCTGTCAGAAATAAAATTAGAAAATGATTTCTAACATAATATAATATATATATATATATATCAGCAATAAAAAAATACCGAGTAAATATAGGGGTCCTGACGCCCTCCCGTGCCCGTTCTTTTGATCTCTTCTCGCTTTAATAACCTGAGGCCACCTCCCAAACATTTTTATTTGGTTATATTTGATTCTGCATCCCACTTGTTATGTGCCACGTGTCAAGATAAAAGTAACTCACATCCTAAGTGCCTTGCTGGTGTCAGGACTGTCGCCCAGCACTTGCCGTATCTCAACTTCAGAGAAATAACCGCGAGAAAGCAACTTCATTATGGCTTCGGCTCGGCGCCTTATGTGAACCGAGCCTGAGCCACAACCCGACTCAACTTGTCTTCTTCCAAAGCCTGATCGGCTCTTGCACTCCCTTCGCGCGCTCGAACTGCTTGACAAGCAAGAACCTTCCGTAGACGTGGACGCCGAGGACTCCGCAATCGGCAAAGCATCGACGACTTTCCGGTGATCATAGCTCCAGCACACCTCTGTGCGTCTTCTCCGTGCTACCTAAAAGAACTCGTTGCTCTATGTTAAACTAATCAGAACACCAGACAGAAACAGTTTGTTTCTGTTTGGTTTCATCAAATCAAGAAACTAGAGAATTTTTTCTTAATAACAATAACTGTAGATGTTTAGGAGATCCAGACTAATATGTGAATATGAACAAGAACTGTAACTGTTTTAGTCATTTTGCAAGGGAAAGAGAGTTCAGAATTGGATTTATTATGTTAATTAAGGCACGAGAATTGAGTAAGAAGAGATACGGCTACAGATCTAAAAGCATAATCTAAACATAGGATTGTTGCACCGATGTAGCATTTTTCTAAAAGGAAAGTAGAATCAAAAGATATAAGAGATTGTAAATTACCTGGAACTTCATTTCACGGCGGCGAGACACGACCGTAACGATCCCGATCTTGCGGTGGGGTGTTGGCTTGGAAGAAGCTTGATTGTTGGTGATGAGAGAGGAAGAGGTGGAGCTCATCGAACTGTTAAAATTGCTCTTACTTAGCTCATGATCAAAACCAAGCCTGAGCACACGTACACAATGGAAATCCGTGAAATAATTTCTTAAACATAAAAGAACAAGTAGTACTGGACGTAAATAATAATTGAATTTACTTAAGAGGAGAAGAAGCAGAAGAGGAAGAGGAAGAGGAAGATGAAGAGGAGGAGGTGGAGAGGAGGAGAAGAGCAGAAGCGACGCTGAGTTCATTCGCTGATGGAAATTTCTCCATTTTCTTCTTCGCGGTTCAACTTCGAACTGCCGCCTTTATTCAAATATTTGAATTCCCCTTTCTCTTTTTCAATAACTTCTTACTTGTGTCTCTTGAGTATGTATATATATGTATGTGTATTTATGTTTTCTTCTATAAATTGTGTATATATATGTATGTGTATTTATGTTGTCTTCTATAAAATTTCTTTTACCTCTTTCTTTCTCTTGAAACTTTGATGGTTCTACAATCCTATTTGAATAATTTGATACTATAGTGACCAGCTTCTTTAATGTGTTTATCTATAGTGTTATGCTATCTCTTGTCTAAATATATTTATTTAGAAAATATTTTGTGGCATTATTTATAATATGTGAATTCCATATGGTCATCACCCTAGCTTGCTATTGAAATTTTCTTTGCAAACTTAAATATGAGTAGTGGTGGAGATAATATGAAACTCGATCTCAAGTTGTTCATGAAGGTAATCTAGGACCAATTGAAGGTTCTAAACATGAGATTGGATAAGTTAAAAGTCCTTATCCAAACTTAAATTCTTTAAAAAACACAAATATAAGGAGGAAGAGGAGGATTATAATTATGATAAGACTAGTTCTAGGAAGGGAAAAAGGGTTATTTCAAAACGAGATAATAATTTAGGAAGTATTAATATGAAAATCCCTACCTCTAAAGGGAAGAATGATCTTGAACTATATTTGGTATCGGAGAGAAAGATGGAACATATGTTTGCTTGTCATAATTAGTCCAAAGAAAAGAAGGTTAAACTAGTAATGATTAAGTTTATTGATTATGCTAGTATTTGGTAGGATCAATTTGTGATTCATAGGTATAGAAATACTGAGAGACCTATTTGTTCATTAGAAGATATGAAGACAGTGATTAAAAAAAGGTTCATACCTAGCCATTATTACAGGGACTTATGTAAAAAGTTGCAAAGGTTGGATTAAGATTTGATAAGCATAGAGGATTATTATAAGGAAATGGAGATAGTCATAAGTAAGGCTAATATAGAGGAGAGTTGTGAAGTGATTATGGTTATATTTATTAGTATTTTAAATAAAAAACTAATTGATATGTTAGAACTATAACATTATATAGAGATGGAGGATTTGTTGTATAAAGTTATTAAATTGGAAAGGAAATTAAAGTCTAAGGGTGCTTCCAAATATGGTTCAACTTCTAGCACTTTGTGGAAGTCAAATTAGAAGGATAACAAATATGCTTTTTAAACCTAGAGAAGATGTCAAAGCAAAGGATTTGACTGATGTTTCCAAAGGTAAAACCAAAACTTAATTAATTTCTAAGCCATGTAATGTTAAGTGTTTTAGGTGCCAAAGATTTCGGCATATTGCTTCTCAATGTTTGAATAAAATAGTTACGATTATAATATATAATGAAGGCATAGCGAGTGTTAGTTTAAGTGATGATGAGATACCATAATTAGAGAATTATCGTGATGTTGATGTACCCGTTTGTGGAGGTATGCTAGTTACTAGGCATGCGTTTAACATATAACCTAAGGAGGATGGTAACGAGGTCCAACTTTAGCATATTTTTCATACTAGGTGCCATATGAAGAGGAAGGTATGTAACTTGAATATTAGTTTAGTAGGAAGGATGAATTTGGCTACATTAAAGCATCTTAAATCATTTTAGCTGCAATGGCTGAATAAATGCGAAGAAATTAAGGTGATAAAGTAGGTGTTATTAGCATTCTTTATTGGAAACTACAAGGATGAGGTTATTTGCCATATAGAGCCAATAGACGCTTGTCATATACTCTTAAGATGTTTGTGGCAGTTTGATAGGAAAGTTACTCATAACGGGTACAAGAATAGATATTCTTTTGTAATGAATAACAAAAATACTATGTTAACACATTGAAAACCATAGGAAGCATATTAGGATAACTAAAGGGTGCAAAATGAGAGAAAAACAAGTGAGCACTCAAGAAAAAAGAAAAGAGTGATAAAAAAGTGAAAGTGCATAGGAAAGTGAAAAAAATATAGGGTGTAGATCATAAGATGGAGAGAAAAGTAAGAGAGTTTGTGCTTTTGCTAGTTGTAGTGAGATTAAAGGTGGTATGTTATGAAGGCAACAATTACTTGTCCAATAGAGGGACAACCTTAGAGCAACTGATAAAATTTGCTCATTTGTGATAAAAAAGTTACAGGTTCAAATCACGCAAATAACTTCTTTGTAAAAACAATATAAGGGGAAGGTTGTGTACATAAACGACCCTCCCCAAACCCTCGCAAAACAGGAAACCTTGTGCATTAGACACGTTAAATGTTTTGGTATAAGGATGCTGGTTTTATAACTAACGATCTTAACACTAGTTTACCTAGTTTGATTATTTCTTTATTACAAGAATTTTTAGATATGTGTTATGAAGAAATACCATATAATTTACCTCCTTTAAGAGGTATAAAACACCAAATAGATTATTTTATTTATAATTTAACAATAAACCAACCTAAAGAACCAATTAAGGAGACAAAGGAGATTCAAAGGCAAGTGGATAAGTTAATGAATTCATAAGGGAGAGTCTTAGTCCATGTTTAGTTCATGTGATTTTGATTCCAAAGAAAGATGGAACATAGTGCATGTGTGCAGATTATCAAGTCATCAACAAAGCTATTGTAATGTATAGATCCTATCCTAGGTCAGATTCTATGTTTAATGAATTACATAGTTTGTATATGTTTTAAAAATTGATGTAAACAATATTTATTATCAAATTTGCACGAAAGAGGACGATGAAGGGAAAAATATTTTAAAGATAAAATATGGTTTATATGATTACTTAGTTATACCGTTTGGTTTAACTAATGCACCTAACACCTTTATGAGTTTAATGAATCATATTTTGCATTCTTTCATGGGAAATTTGTTGTTTTATACTTTAGGTCGTATTTTAGTGTATAGTAAGAATTTGGATGTTATTTTTTCATGTGTTAAGGGAGCATTAATTGTCTGCTAATCCTAATAAGGTACATTTTGCATAGAATCCATTGTTTTTCTTAGTTTTATTATACGTTCATATGGAATAAGAGTAGATGAAGATAAGGTTAACGAAATTAAAGGTTGGCCTACACCTAGTAATACGAATAAGGTAAGGAGTTTTCATAGATTAGTAAGTTTTTATAGAGGGTTTGTGAAAGAATTTAGTTTTATTACAACACCTTTAAATGAACTTGTTAAAAAGAGTGTTGTGTTTAAGTGGGATGATGTGCATTTAAAATCTTTTAATACCTTGAAAAATAAATTGACTAATGCACCTTTATTTTTTTTTCCTAATTTTGATAGAGCTTCTAAGGTTGAATATGATGCATTTAGAATTGGTATAGGGGTTGTTTTAATGCAGGATTCCAAACTTAGTGTTTACTTTAGTGAAAAACTAAATGGGAAGGCATTAAATGATCCTACCTGTGATAAGAAGCTTATGTATTAATAATAACTCTACAAACATGGTAACACTATTTACGACCGAAGGAATGTATAATCCATTCTAATTATGAGAGCTTAAAGTTTTTGAAGTCCCAAGTTAAGCTTAATAAAAGACCTGCTAAATGGTTGGTTTATTGAGATGTTTCCTTATATATGATTAAGTACAATAATGGAAAGGAAAATGTTGTAGCTGATGCATTGCCTAGAAGGTATACATTGCTTACTGAATTGTAAACTAAATTACTTGGCTTTAAGTTTATCAAAAATTTGTATGTTAATGATGATCATATAGAGTTTATTAAAAATTCGTATGTTAATGATGATCATATAAGCTAAGTGTGGAATGCTTGTTTTAAGTGTGTATATGGTGAGTATTATAGTCATGATGGGTTTTTACTTAAGAAAGATACATTGTGAATGCCTATATGTTCTTTGCATAAATTACCAGATAGACAGACTTATAGAGGTGACTTAATGAGACATTTTGGTATACGAAAGACTTTAGATATATTAAATGAACATTTTTGTTGGCCTAATATGAAACATGATAAGCAATCTCCATTCGTTCGTAGAGCTATTTATTCGATTGCAAATTCTATAAAATGTAAGTAAGCAAAATCTAAAAGTACTTACCTATACCTAATTAGCCCTTAATTGACATATTTATGGATTTTGTATTAGGTTTACCTAAGACTCAAAGTGGTAAGTGGTAAGGATAACGTATTTGTTATTGTTGATAGGTTCAGTAAGCTGATGCATTTCATTGCATGTTCTAAAACTAACAATGCAACACATATTATTGATTTGTTCTTTAAGAAAATAGTATGTTTATATGGATTGCCTAGTACAATATTACATGTTAAGTTTTTAAGTTATTTCGGCGTATATTGTTAATAAGTTAGTAACTAACTTTTCTTTTCTAATGTTGCACATCCTTAAATGGATGGACAAATTGTGGTAGTTAATATGACACTTACTACTTTATTACGTATTATCACTAAAAAAACTTAAAATGTGAAAAATATTTGTCGTATGTTGGGTTTACATATAATTGGTCAGTTTATTATAGTATCTCTTATTCTCCTTTTATAATTGTGTATGAATGTAATCTTTTAACTCTTTTCGATATCTTACCTTTTCTTACTAATGAACGTACTAATTTAGATGGTAAGCATAAGGCAGATTATGTTAGGGATTTGTATGCTAAGGGTCGTGTTAACATAGAGAGAAAAAATGGACAATATGCCAGGCAAGCCAATAAGGGATGCATAAAGGTTGTTTTTAAACTTGGAGATTGGGCTTCGGTTGATATGTGTAAGGAGAGGTTTCATGAAGGAAGTTTAAATTACAGCCTAGGAGAGATGAACATCTTTTAAGTGTTGAAGAAGATCAATGACAACATTTATAAACTAGATTTCCAACGTTAAGGTAATGTATGTACTACTTTAATGTTGCTGATTTATCTTTGTATGATGTAGGTGATTTGAGGACGATTTTTTTTAGGGAGGGATGATGGAGATCAACTTGCACTAGCACCTATTTCCAACCATTCTTGTGATTGTTTGCAAAAAAAGAGTAGAAGTCTAATAACTAGGGCAAAGACCAAATGCAGGAAGATAACTTTACAAGGATTAATTACGGAAATGCAAGAAAAGGAGGTTGTTCAAAATGAATTAGCTGCATTGTTAAGATTAATCACTTTTTTTACATGTTATTGAAAATGAAATATGCTTAATACATAAAGAACAAGGTTTGGAGAATGTTTAACAACTTGGGCTACTTATTTTGAGTTAAATGGAGTCAACCCAATTCACATAATTACGATATATTTAAGGGATTTAGTTTGTTTTGCATTATTAGTTAGCATGTTTTTTTATTGTAATTAGGCTATAACTTAATTAATGAGCCCAAACCATGTTATTATTGTTTTCTAATTATTTTCTAGTTTCCTAATATTTGGGTTAAGACTTGTTATGAGGTTAGTTTATCTAAAATTTTTAATTTGGTTAGGATTTCTTATGAAATTAAGGACATGAATTGAAATAGTATTAGTAGTTAGTGTTTGAATCCTTATTACACTTTCTAAGGAAAGATCTCTTAGGACTCTAGTTTTCTTTTCCTTTTAGGATTATAGTTCCTAGGAATTTTATGCCTATAAAAAGTTGTTTTAATGATGCAATTCTAACATCATAAATGTAGACATTAATTTGAAAGTTTTATGCACTTTTGTGTGAATTTCTTTTTGGTTCTTCAACAAGAACTTAATCTAATCTTACCAAGGCCACTTGTAGTGATCAAAATTATGATAACTTTGGTTCTAGTAAGTTGACTTGGTTTGGCTAAGCTTCCTTTCTTGAACTGAAGATGATCCTAAGGCCTTATGATTAGGGTCTTATGTAATTTTTAGCTTGAGGTTCACATTAAATCAAGAAATAGAAGCACAAAAGCTAATGTAAGCTTCCAAAAACTAGAATTTTGGAGAGAATCTAATGTATTTTTAGGAAATATAACCATCATGTAAAAGCAATAAAAATGAATAAGGATTTTAATGTTTTATTTTTATTGCTTTACTAGTTACAAAGCAAGAAGTTGAGAGAAAGTTTTGATGGCTTTCATATCTCTTATCATATAAGTTTAAGTTGTTTTATTTGTGTAGATTTCTTTGTGTTTTTATTAGCCTTCTTTCTTTCGAAATCTTCCTTAAGCTAATGGCCCAATAGCTCCAAAAATCCTTGTTTCTTTCACTTTTAATGTTATTTTAGAAATGCCACTTTGTTATCCACTTTTAAGGTTTTTATGGCTTTATCCTTCATCCATTTGCTTTTCAAAAGACACCTAATTTAAGGTCTAAAGATTAGGAAGTTGGAAAAAGCTAACGAATTTTTACATATCAAGGAAGTTGGAAAAAGCATATAGATTTTAGGTGCCGGGAGCCTAAGCAATCTTCTTAACTCAGAGTTTATTAAAATATTTAATTTACAAAAATAATGTAATATATTTTAGTTTTAAAATTAAAATAATTAAAATAAACAGTATATAAATAATTAATGAGCTAATATGCCACATTAGTGTTAATGTAGTGAGAATTACATAACTAACATGTCATATGTCACTTAACGTAATCGTGATAGAGATTTAATAAAAGCCTAAGTTAGTTATGTTTCAAAAAAAAAGTGCAAACATGCCAAATTATAGAAATCAGGGTGCAAATTGGGACTAGAAATATAGATATCTTAAACTTTTTACAAAATATTTGAACTTTTTTTTTCAAAAATAGCCCAATTTTAATGTCTATATTAGTG
>JANIHY010000004.1:42005176-42026602 GCA_027479065.1 Erythroxylum brevipes | reverse complement strand
GGGTGCGCTGTAATCTATGACAGTAAAGCTATAACAGAGTCAATTGAGATCATACCTTTTTACTCCTTTTTCCCTTGACTACTCCTCCCACTTGACCACATACAATTGTTGCTCACCAATGCTTCCAAAAGGTCATAAGCTACATCTATAGTTTTTTTTCATCAAATATCCTCCTGCAGTTGCATCTATAGTTCCTCTTATACTCTGATTTATACCATTATAGAATGTTTGCAAGAGGAACTCCCTCGAAAGGTTATGGTGGGGGTAGCTTCTCTATAGTTCTTTAAACCTCTCCCAAGTTTCATATAAAGACTCCCCATCACTTTGTTGCAAATATATGATTTCCTTTATAATCCTTATTGTCTTAGTCAATTGGAAATATTTATTGAGAAATGCCTGGGCTAGCTATTCCTAAGTAGTGACATGCCCTGAAATGAGTGAGTTATACCATGTTTTTGCTAGATCTCTCAAAGTGAAAGAAAATAGTCGCAATCTCACAACATTGTCAAACATCCCATTAAACCAGAAGTTGTCGCATATCTCCAAAAAGTTAGCGAGATGAGCATTAGGATCTTCATTAGACAACCCATAAAACTTCATATTACTCTAAAGAATCTTGAAGAGTGCAAGCTTGATCTCAAAATTGTTAGCTTGAATCGCTAGCCTCGCAACTCCTTAAGGATTGAATGTTGGCCTCATAAAGTCCATCAATGTCCTTTCGGCCCCTCCTTGTTCTCCTTTTTCCAATATATTTCTTTATATAATGTCTTGGTGCTTTGCTTTTCTCAGCTGTCATTCATACCTTGTGATATCTAATAAATCTTCATCACAAAATTCAGAAGTCCTTCGCGTGTTCCTTGTGTTAGGTATCAAAAACTCTTAAATTAAAGTAACCCAAAATAAACAAGATGCTAAACAAATAATTCCCAGCAACAGCACCAAAAACTTGTCAATTGCAAAATAAGCTACTAATTTTATGCTCAAAATTGTAAGTATATGGGTCGTCACTTATAGTAAAAAGCATTTATCAATCCCACAAGGATTGTGCTTATGCATCACTTAATTCATGTTGCTCTTTGTTTAAGAAACCGAGTCAACAACTTTAAATAGATAAGTAAAACAAAGACAAACTAAAGGTAAAAGGAAACAACGCAACCAAAGCCAAAATCTTAAACTAAAACTTAGAAAAAATGAAGATTAAAAATTAGGACTTATCATTATCCCTATTTGCTCCCTCTGATTAATTGATTCAATTTATGCTTGGTTCAAGATTTCCTAAAATTTTAGCTACCCTCTCTCAAGGTGCAACTAAATGTCACTAGTTAAATAAAATAGGATTAAATTTGAGATCTCTTGATATGCAAAGCCTTTCTTAAACATTCAACTAGATATGAAGCTACCCTATAAGCACTATATCAATCTATATCAATCTCCTTCTAATAAATCAATAACTTGTTATTTATAAGTCTATTAAATGCCAACTCTCATTGCACATTTAACACAAATTACCAAGCTCACTCTCTCGATTTGTTGTAGGATTTAAACTTAATAAATAACATAAACATTTATATTATTGAATCAAAAACTGAAGATTCACAAATAGTTTAAATAATAAACCCTAAAAAAATTTATCCACTCATAATATCATTAACATCCCCAATAACCTGGATGATAGGGTGGTCTTTGCCTAATTGGGAATAAAAACCTTGATTCTCCACCTAGCTCTATGCTCTCAATCTATCTTTTAACTCTAGGAGGCAAGTTCTATGACTCTCCTCCTCCTTAGGGATTTTTTTTTACAATATATATATTAAGATAAGTCATAAAACCCTAAAAATAAGTGAAATCCGCGGGTCTTTTTGTGCTAACCATCCCACGAGCGTGGGAATTATCCTTGTGTTTCCCTCGATCATGGGTTAATGTGACGTAAACTTTCTCCATATATTTCCCACGATCGTGAGAAACATGCCCTTTCCTACAGTCATAGGTTCTTGCTCTTCAACAACTCCACTTCTATTCTCTTCTTTTGGTCCCTAGCTCAATTAAAAAGATGTCCACCCTCCATTCCTATACCAAAATGATCAAATTTTACCCTCAACTAACATTAAACACAAAAGAACAACTATGAAGATCAAATTAAACAAAAACATACAAAACAGGTCCTAAAACACAATAATACTAACCTATTTTGCAAGAAACACATGCCAAATACTTAGAAAAATACATACTAATGCACAACTATCATTCTCCAACCTTGAGAAGTCAACTTTAAGTTGTTTTTTATTAGATAATCAAAATCTATAAAACATATTAATAGATCTAGTTATTTGTGGAAAAGAAGAGTTTTATCTAGATTTATTTTTATCAGAAATTTTGATTTTCTTTTCATTTGATTTTTTTGTTTTGAACATACTCTATAACTAAATGTTTTTTCTATATTTAGAAAGGGAAAACTCTAATAGTTATATATTTATTTGATTTAATTTATGATGTAAGATATATTTACAATATTTATCTTTGATTGATCCTATTACTAATTTATTCACATCGACATATAATCTAATTTAAATTAACTTATAGACAACTCTAGAGATCCTACTTATGAGTGGATTGTAGCGTAAGTAAAATGAGTTAAATAGGGTGCTTAAGAAAGACCTACATCATCTTCATAGTGTTACGGTAAACCTTTGATTGGATTTAATAGAACTTTTAAGGCATTCTAATAGGTGTTAGCAATAGTAGAGATGTAAAGTGTAGTTTTAGTGTCTTAGAGATCTTGTTAGTCTAAAGAATATATCAAATGTAATTTAATTGCATTGTAAAGTAAAAATTACTATTAAGAGAAGTTATATTTCATTGCTATTGTCAAAAAATTTATTTTAATTTAATTATTCAAAATTCATTAAATTATTACTATATATTTTCCTTAGATTAGTTAATAATATGAGGCTTTCTAATTAAGACTAATTCTTTATGTGATTTAACCCTACTTACTATTATATTGCGTACCAACAATAGATACACTTGCCTAGTTAATGAGTGACATATTTAGGTATTAGGAAAAATTTTAGTAGCATTTATACATATTTGCATAAATCATACGCAACTCACCACTGCTACAAACATTTTCATCATTAGTGATAACAATGATTTAATGTGTCAAAGATTCGTACAATATGTAACATAAAGTTCAAATAATGGGTAAAGTAATCAAAGAGTTAATAAGAAAAATGCCGAAAGTAAAGGGCTAAATACAAAGTTAAGCGAGCTTTAAGGTAACTCAAGCAAAGTAGATCACGAATAAGAAAAATCAAGTATTTAAAGTGTTATAAATCAATGTAAATTAATCATACATTCAAGAGGAAAAATGTTTTAAAATTTTAAGAAAATATTTTATTATTTAAACTATTTTGGCAAAAATTCTAAATGTGTTTTAGTGTGTTCAAATCAATTTTTGTTAAGTATTGACCTTAAGTTTTTACTTCTAATGACTATCTGTAATATTTAATTCTGTTTTATAATGACTAATTTGTAACAACTAAATTTTGTTCCTATTAGCTAGTTTATAATGACTAATTTGTAATTGATAATTCTTACTTGGCTAGTTTACAATGAGTAGTTTGTAGTAGATAATTTTTATTAGTCCTTAAACGACACGTAAGGGAGTGAATTATGTGTGTATAATTAATAACCTATTAAAAATTTAAGGAAAGAAATGCCTAATGATATAAATGTTTGTCTTAATATGTATATAAAATTTAATTCAAGCAACCATAACCCTCTACGTCATCTTTGTCTTAAGGTTCCACTCAAACTAACAAGCTTACAATAAAATCTATACCATACTTCTTCCTTGACTATTCCTTTCAATATAAAGGTTGTTTTGAACCTAAAAATTCAAAATTTTACATCAATCGACATGTTCATTTTTTAAAATGAATTTTATTATGCTCGATCCTTCCTAATCACTACCTCTTCCCTTTCACCTTTCAACATCTCGTTGCCTTTATATTTTAATTTGCTTTCTTCACCTACTCCTTTATGTCCTTCTCAATGCCATTGACACAACCTACTTTTTCACCACCATCACTATATTTACATCCTATACACACGACCTCAATTACATTTTTCAAACGTTTTTTTAACTATGTCACTAGTTATACGCTCATACATATTCTTTATGCACTTGATCCCACTTCCTTCACTTAATCCATTAAATTTTCTCATTAGCGTCAAGTCATGCTTGATAAGCTCAATGCTCGTCATTGCAATCAAACATAAACTAGTATTACTCCACCATCAAATGCTACCATTAAGTGAGTCTTTCATATAAACAAAATTCTAATAGTACCCTTAAGCACTAAAAAGCTTGTCTTATTGCTAAAAAAGGCCATCAGACTTATAATATTGATTATACAAATACTTTTAGTTATGTTTTCAAATCCATAACATATGTATTATACTAACTCTTGCTCTCTCTAATAATTAGTCGTCAACTTGATGTTAATAATGTATTTTTTTCATGGTCATCTTGAGGAACTAGCTTTTATGACCCAACCTCCTGGATTTATAGATCCTCATCATCCTCATTATGTTTTTTATCTTCAAAAAGCTCTTTATAGTTTTAAACATGCTTCATATGCTTGGGTTTATGGTTTGAATTGAAAACATTATAAAGTAATGTCACTTCCTCCAAATCTAACATGTCTCTTTTCATTCACTCCACAATACAACTTTTTTTTTAGTCTAAATGGATGATATCTCAGTTATACGTTCACCACTCACATACTTAAAACTCTTTTATCAATGATCTTAACATTGTTTACTCTAATTGTCGAAACTCAAATCACTAAAGACCTTCTTTATTATAAATGCCTTGACAATTGTCTCTAAAAGGCATAATCTTCCTCTTACTGATCTCATTGAACATCGTAGCATTGATGGTACTCTTCAATATTTTTGTCTTATTCATCCTAAAATCTAAATTGATATCAATAATGTATCACAAGTTTATATTGTTACTAATATTCATTAGACTGCAAGTAAAAGAATTTTACAATATCTTTGGTCCACTCTCTCATAGCATTCACTTAATTAATGCCTTACTATACAAGTAATTGTGACATTGATTAGGTTTATTGTTTCGATGATCGTTGTTTTACATTTGACTCCTATTTTTTCCTTGATTCTAATATTATTTTTTAGAGTGTTAAGAAACAATCCGCTATTAGCAAGCTTAACATTGAGGCTGAATGTAGGACTACTGCACTTATCATTCCTGAAATTTATTGAATCACCTCTTTTTGGTGAAATGAGTTTGTCACTTACCAAAAACTCACTATTGGAATAATCTTGTTGCTATTTTTTTTGTTGCAAATTCGGTTTCTCATACTCCTTACTAAATGCATTCAGATTGATATTTATTTGTTCGGCATTAATTAAAAAAATCTCTTCATCAGTCACATATATTCTTTTAGTCAAATTGTTGTGCAGCTAATACTCAGTTAACTTAAGGAAGTCATGATAATATGTGACAATTTTCATAAGATCATAGCTATACTCTTACATATTTTAGTAATAATAATACTATCGAATTATAAAATACTGTTATCATCTTGTACGGATAGATTTTTTTTTTATCTTTTGTATTTTTACCGTATAAAAAATTTGTATACAACAGCTAATAGGCAGGCTCTTCGTAATTTCAGTAAATAAAAGAATGACGCCGGCACGGGTAACTTGATTGACCAATTAATAGGATCAATTGGAACAAAGTCCTAGGTTTGATTCTTGGTAACAGAAGATAGTGGACCGCTCTATTAAGAAGCTGACTAAAATTATACCGTGATTCAATCCTCTAACGATGATCGAGTTTGTGACTGAGCCCTTAAAGTTGGGATTCAATCTTTTGAAAAAGGTAAAGAAAAGAATGACGTTATACGGACCTATTATTTTTGTTTTATTAATCCCCGAGAATCCTTAGGTTCAACACGATAGTTACCAACTCTAGCACTTCAGTTACTAAAAGTGGAGGGAAACATAGGCTGTTGAATGGCGCTGCCCGTGTTCGGCACAATTACAAAATTTCTGATGTTGGTAGAGAATCGGTAGAGTGTTAGGAGCATCATTTGAAGCAAAAGCTCACAGTTAGCTCCATCTTGGTTGAAGATGGTGTCTTTCTTTCATTCCCTTCATTTGTATTGTCCGAGAAAATTTGGGACCTCCTCTTTCATTTCTTTTTCTCAGGTCTCTCATTCTCTCTAACCTTGCTTTCTTCATTTGGGTCCTTTCATAGCAGAGTACATGCTTATAATTTTTTTTTTTTGGCAGAATGGAAGAAGAAAAGGGTTCAGTTATTTTGGGATGAATACCCGCTTGTTTTCGTCTTTAGGTAACGACCCAAGTTGGTCTTGTTCTGTTGATTGTTGTTTGCTAACTTTTGATGTTTCTTGTTGTTGGATGTTGATTGTGATGAAGCTGACAATGGTAAAGCAAAGGAGAAAGAAGATGCATTACGTATGGCTCTCACTCAACTTTCAAGTGAATTTGGTAAAGAGTCTATGTTGTCCTTGCAGCGCTTTTTCCGCTCCCGTCGTGCTCCCGTTATATCTACAGGCTCTATGAAGCTTGATGTTGCACTTGGTATTGGTGGGTTACCAAAGGTAATCTTTTGCTTAAAAGCTTGTGGGTGCACTGAATCAAGTCATAAGGGTCCTTAATCTTCTGGGCTTCAGATTGCAACCAGAGATTAAAGCTAGAAAACTCCCATCCCTCTGTCTAGTTGACTATTAGGCTTACTCCATCAAAATACTCAAAAAAACTTTTTTTCTAAATGACCATATTTGTTAAACTTTAGCTCATATTCAAACTGAAATTGCTGTAAACGTTTTATACTATGATTCAGATTACAGTATTACAGCTGAGACACCAAGCTATAGGCTCAATTCCAAAATCTTGGTGCGAACTTGGTAATTCTAGCTTTTATCCAAAATTTGATCTCACTTGACAAACAAGCCAGATCTCCTATACTGGTATATACCATATACTATTGTTGATGTATATTTTCAAAGATATTATAATCTGTTTTCTTGGAACTATGTGACATTTTCTGTGGAAACTATATACAAAGTCATTGCAATTTTAATGAGAAATCCACCGTGGTCTCAGGGAAGAATGGTTGAAATTTATGGTCGAGAAGCTTCTGGCAAGACAACGCTTGCACTTCATGTTATCAAGGAAGCTCAAAAACTTGGAGGTTTGTGCTGATATATTTGTCTAGTATTAAAGTAAATACGTAAACAAGCCAACATATCCTTAATTAGGATGTTATGAGGAAGAGTCTTTTATCTTATTATTGTGAAATTGAATTGGGAACCTTGAATTAAAAAAGCTATCATGTTATGGAAAATCAATTCCTAAGGAAAAAATAACAACGCTACACACTTGTATGCTAGATTTCATTTATATTTTAATTTTTACTTGACAGCTTCTTTTATAAACAGGCCAGCTGAGACTGAGTTATTTAACTTTTTTTCTTCACCTAGGTTGTTAAGATGTTATCTTTCCTTACTGGATTGTCTTCTGGGCAGGATATTGCGCTTATCTTGATGTTGAGAACGCAATGGACATGTCACTAACAGAATCAATGGGCATAAATACAGAAAAACTTCTTGTAGCACCTCCTGATTCTGCTGAAAATTTGTTGAGCGTAATTGACATGCTAACCAGAAGTGGTTCTGTGGATGTAATTGTGGTTGACAGTGTATGTAATTTTCCTTCTCCATCCATAGTTTCCAGAATACATATTATTAATGCTTGCCATAATCCATTATGATGTGATCTGTTTTAAAAGTTTTTTTTTAACATTCCCTAATGCCATTACAAGTTGTTATAGTACTTTACACCGTACTTTAATTTGTTAAGGTGTGGAGATTGTGTCTTAATTGTGTGTAATTATTCTCCAACATTCTATATGTGTGACCTAGAGTTCCCACTCAGAAAAGATTGATGGCCTAAGTGATTTGAGAATTTCATCATGCGTGATTTCTTTACAAGTCCTTTTCTTTTTCAAACATATGTGATGGTAAAAAGCTTGTCCATATGATAGATTTATCAAGTTCACTTTGTGAGAGAGAAAGTTGTTTGATTGCCTTTTTTTTTTTTTTGCTTTCTAAATGGTGCAAACATGCCTTTGACAATGTCACATATCATAATTTCAACAGAATTTGGTTCTAGTGAGTCCTTGACTCAGATAGATGTACTACATTTCATGATTTCAAATTGACATCCTATGGTTATTATTGTATAGCCTTCAATTTCATATCAATGTGACTTTCTTTGGTGGGAATTCAATGCTGGAAACAGTAACTTACTATCTATTAAACGGTGCTTTCTTGAATTAAATTATGAACGGACACTTCTTCACCTATTTATAAATGATTCTTAAATGAATGGAAGGATTGAGCATTGCTCTTACTTGGTGATATGTTCCAGTTGCCCATTGATGTTGATGACGTTGAGAGTGCTTTATGGTCCAACTCCTTAGTTTAGTGAATATGATTTTTGATTATTGTACATTTGAAATTTTTTTTTTCCATGGTTTTCTGTTTCTAGTTTAGTTGCATTATAGCAGGTATCCCATGTGATCATATAATCTAGAAAAAACATAAAGCAAAATTTGTTTCTGCATGTTCAATTGCTACCGTCAGTTGTGAAAATAAATACTATTTATGGTGAAATTTTTTGGTTCTGTCATGTTAAACTGGGTTGTGTGCAATTGACATGGTGGCCTTATTGTCACAATAGACTTTCATAGGAAGTGACGTAGGAATCTTTAGATCTAGTAACCTCTTGATCAACATTCCTTCACAAATCCTATGTGCTAGAGACCTAAACTCAACCTTAGCACTACTTCGTGGTATTACGTTCTGCTTTTTACTCTGCCAGGTGACCAGATTTTCCCCAACAAAAGTATAGTATCCTGATGTTGTTCTTCTATCAGAATGTTACCTACATAATCAGCATTTGTATAGATTTCAACCTGTTCATTGTCACTTTTTTAAACATCAAGCCTCTTCTGGGTGTCATCTCGTAGTATTTCTCCTTTTGTCGAATTTTCAAGATTGTCTAGCTCTATAATATTAGGAAGAAATAGCTTTTGTAGATTTTTAGGGAGTCTATAGTTTTAGGCAAGGGAGTGGGATTAACTTCCCAAAAATTTTATTTTCTTTGTTTCTCCGCTTGAAGAAAATTTTCCTTAAAAAAAGGTTGATTTTCAAGTAAAGAGACGTCCATATTGACAAAGATTTTTTGGGCTCTGGGATTAAAACATTTATACCCTTGTTTGTTTGGGGCATAGCCTGTAAAGACACATTTTTTGACCTGGGATCTAGTTTAGACCGCTCCCTAGTAGGTAAATGGACATAAGTAGTACACCCAAAAACTCTTAGTGGTAAATTGGATAGATTCGAGCTTCAAGAAAAAAATATTTTAGAACACTCAAAGGCTATCCTATAGTTAAAAACCTGACTAGGCATCCTATTTATCAAATAGGATGTTGCTAAAAGAGCTTCCCCCTTAAGAAATTTGGAACATTTTTAGAATACATAATAGCACAAGACACTTCTAGCAAATGTTTGCTTTTTCCTTTCAGCAATCTCGTTTTGTTGAGAAGTATTGACACAAGTAGATTGATTTTAAATACCCTTTTTCTTTAACAAATTGCCAAGAATTTCATTAAAATATTTAGTGTCATTATCATTGTGGAAAATGCCAAATTTTTGTTGAAACTGGTTTTCAATCATTGAACAAAATTTTTTAAATAGGGTTGCAACTTCAGATTTTTCACTCATCAAGTAAACCCAACACAGATGAATATGATCATCAATAAATATCACAAATCATTTTCTTCCTAAAACTGTGCTAATCTGTGAAGGATCCCAAACATCAGTATGGATAAGATAAAATGGTTTTGAAGGTTTACAAGGTTGTGAGGGATAAAAAGACTTTGACTTTTTGAAAAAATGCAACTTTCACATTGAAATGTTGAACAATCCAATTCTCAAAATAACATAGGAAAAATTCTTTTCAATTACCAAAAACTAGGATGTCCTAACCTATAGTGCCAAAGCATAATTTGATCCTTGATCGAAGGAAAATTGTGTCACAGGCCCTAGACCGACTTCTGGTTATGGGACCTTGTAGTTGAATATCATATAGGTTATGTTTGAGGGACTTCCTCCCTTTATGACCTATCTTGAATGAGGGAATAAGAGCTTGTTAAGAGAGAACTCTTCGATCTCTAGAACTAACAATGAGTCAACAAAAATTTTGCTTGTTTATTCGTGCTTTAAAGAGTTGTATTTAAACTAGCTTACAACCCTTAACAATCCCTACTTTTTAGCAATAAAAATCTCAACTGAAAGATAAAACAATTATCATAATAAAACAAACTCGTAATATTTTGATATCTTATTCAAATAACTTATCTACTCCTTCCTTTCCCCCACATTTGAATATTCAAGTAACCATCTACTCCTTCCTTTGTCCACATTTGAATTTGCCATGTGTGAATCTCTAGTAAACTTGCTCTTGATCCACAACATTACTCGGCCCATCGTGAATGCTTTTGACATCAAGCATTCCCTCCAAGATCTTTATGGTTTTCCACTGTAAAGTCTTCCCATTAAATACCCAAGGGTACCAATTATCTCAACAGCACTCACTAATGTTGATTGTTAACCCTTTTTCAGAGAATAGGGGACCAGATATCTCATTGGACAAACAGGTTTTTGTCAAATGTTGGGAGATTCCAATTGGTGAAATATGTCCTATCCAGCATGTACCACATTGGTGATCATGTTTGTTTGTTTTCCTTCTAGATTGAACAAATTCTTAGGAGCTTTCTATGGTCTAGAGGAGAGAGATTTAGGGATCAATGCCTTAAATATTTGGAAGGTCTTGTTGACACAAAGGATACTGATGCTTTTCAAGGATTTAGATTCTACATTGGTTGTTGGGATTCATCTTTATATATTAAATAGGTGAAGCTTCTAACGTTATAAGCCTAAACCTGTGGTTTTCTGGACCTTGAGGAAGCTGCTAAAGCTTAGAGAACAAGTAAGAAGGTTTATTAAATGCTAATTGGTAATTGGCATCCTCTTAAGTCTCTCTTTGAGCTACAGCCTCAGAGGATTAGTTATGAGGGCTTCTTCTCTCCTAAAATCAAGGTAGCGGATATTCTAGCCTCCTACTAATGCTAGAACCCATTCCCACATTAGAGATAGTATGCCTCCCTATACTATGACTGATTAGAGAAGCTCCATCATCTGGACTGTTCACTCGAGCTCATTCACAAATCAATCTACCTGAAACATCTTGCTATATAATAGGCCTCAAGTCAATTAGTTCCATCTTCTATGGTTTAACCACAGCACTCCTAAAACTAAAATCATTCTCTGCTTAGCTATTTAAGCATAAGCTTAGAACCAGAGATAGGCTTATTTATGTTGATAATAGATTATGTATTTCGTGTCATGTTAACCTAGAATCGAACAATTACCTATCTTTTGAGTGTTCTTATGCTACACTTTGTGGCAGGGCATTCTTTATCAATGTAACAGTAATCTCACCTCCAGTACTCAAAGTTGGGGGCAAATAATTGAATGGACGACTGCTACAACATTAGACTCCAATGCTAATGACATCCTAATGAAGCTAGCTCATTCCTACTTAGAGATGGCAATGGGGTGGGCGTTTCTTAACCTTGAGATTCACTTCAGGCTGGATTGCACTTTGGGCTAGCTTCCATCCACATTCCTACTGCATACAGTGTATTTTGGACGAATGAACTTCAAGAATGTTTAACTGAGTAGCTAAACTAGCAAATGAAGTGCTTTGCAACACCATAATCCTAGTTAGAGAAGTGTTCTCCACCAACATCAATGATCCTAATCTTTATCCTATTATCAGAAGAAGATGGAGATTCAAAATAGTAGGTTACCTCAAGTTGGCTAGACATAGACTGACGTGTTGTGGTCAAGATATGTATATCTCATAATATTATGATCTAATCATAGTCAAATCTTTTAGATTAGATAGTAGTATCTTATAGATATACAGTATCCCATTCTGTACCTATACAAATTTTCTAGCTTAGTCTGTAAATCCTATTCATATATATATATACTGCAGTCTCTAATAAAGAAATATAGAGCAAATTAGCTCTGATTCACATGGTATTAGAGCTACATGAAAGAGAGAGTGAAATCGAGGAGACAACCCCAGAAAGTCAAGAAATGACTTTTAGCCTTAAGGGATCCTCCATGGCAAACCCAAACCCAAATTAGATTGGAGGTCAGTCATCAATGACCTCTGGTATTGAGGGAGTTTCAGTTATCATTGTTTCTGATAAACTAAATGGAACAAACTATCAGGAGTGGGCTCAAGCCGTGAAACTCGCCATTGGAGGACGAGGGAAGCTGAGCTTTATCATCAGAGATGGGAACGTTCCAGACTCATCAAACTTGCAAGTTGCACGACAATGGGAGATAGATAATTCTGTGGTCTCGTCGTGGCTTATCAACGCCTTGATACCACCAATCAAATGCACCTTTATGTTTCTACCAATAGTGTGAGAAATTTGGGAAGGAGTGAGACAGTCATACCCTGATGAAGAGGATGCATCACGGATTTATGAGATAAATACGAAGTTGTGGCAAATGAAGCAAGGTGACATGGAAGTTACAGAATATTGGGTTGAAATGATAGCATTGTGGTAGGAACTTGACCTTCTGTCAGATGAAGAGCGGAGGTGCAAAGAAGATGCAGCAATGTACAACCAAAAAATTGAAAAGGAGAGAGTCTTTGAGTTTTTGGCTGGTCTCAACAAAAAGTTGGATGATGTCTGTGGAAGAATCTTAACTAGAGTGCCTTTGTCTACAGCTAAAGAAGTATTTTCTGAAGTTAGGAGGGAAGCAGCAAGGTGGAAAATCATGCTAAAAGAGGAAAAAAAAAGAAGAATCGATTGTACCTCCAGTAGCTACAAATGAAGCAGTGGCCCTGATGTCACGCGGCGAACCCAGTAAGAAAACTCATAAGAAGTGGTGTGAACATTGTAAACAAAGTGGTCACACCAAAGACACATGATGGGACATTCATGGAAAGCCTCTAAATTGGAAACCAAAAAAAGGAAAAAAATCGAGGCTATCAAGTATCTAGTGAGAGAGGAACAGAAAAATCTAAAGATAGTTAGAAACAACAAGGTGGTGAATAGAATATTTCACTAGGGAAACTATTAGACTAAAGAATCTCCAAAATGATAGCAAACAACAGAAGGCAAGCACGATTCCTAATGCTACTATGAGAGTTAATATCATGAAAACTTTTTTTATCTTCATGCGGTAGGAAGAAATGGATAGTTAATTCTGGAGCATCAGATCATATGGTAGATGATTATAATTTGTTTCATTCATATGTTTCGTGTGTTGGGCATCAAAAAGTTAAGGTAGCAAATATTGATTCCTCTTCAGTTGCAGGAAAAGGAGATATCAAAGTAACAGATTTTATGAAACTAAATTATGTTCTACATGTTCCTAATCTAGAATAAAATCTTCTGTTAGTTAGTAAGTTGACAAGAGAAGCTAATTGTATTGTTCATTTTTTCCCTACGCATTTTGTTATACAGGACCTATCATCGGGGAAGATGATTGGCAGTGCGAAAGAGGTAGACAGAGTGTACTACTTTGAAGATGAAGAAAGTCAGTCTACTCCTTATAGCTTGGGAAATAGTGTGCTTGTTCTTAAGACTGGTGAACTATTGTTATGGTATAAGAGGTTAGGTCATCCAAACTTTCAGTAAATGTCACAGTTGTTTCCAAACATCTCAATAAATAAAGATCTTTGTGTTCATTGTCATGCTTGTGAATTTGCTAAGCATCAAAGAAGTTCCTTTACAAGATCCAAATACAAACCCACAAAACCTTTTTCACTTATCCATAGTGATCTTTGAGGCCCATCTCGTGTTCCTAATAGAACCAATTCAACATGGTTCATTACATTCATTGATGACCATACTCGTTTCTGTTGTGTGTTTCTTTTGAAAGATAAAACTGAAACCTCCATCGTATTCATCAATTTTTATCAAATGATAAAAAATCAATTCCAAACTAGTATGCAAATCCTTCATACTAACAATGGTACTGAATATTTTAATCAACATCTTCATACATTCTTCCAAAAACATGTAGTCCTCAACAAAATGGGCTTGCTGAATGGAAAAATAGACACCTCCTTGAAGTAGCTAGGGCCTTCATGTTCACTCGTAATGTTCCAAATTTTTTTTGGGGGGGTGCTATCCTTACTGCAACCTGTCTTATTAATAGAATGCCTAGTCGTGTTCTTTCTTTCAAAACACCTCTTTAGAAATTTTAAGAAACCTATACTACCACTCATCTTGAAACTAACCTTCCTTTAAAGGTTTTCGGGTGCATAATCTTTATTCACAATTTTTCACAAAATAAAGTTGATCCAAGAGCCAAAAAATGTTTGTTTTTGGGTTTTTCTGGGTTATTCTGCTACACATAAGGGGTATAAATGTCATGATCCTATATCGAAAAGGTTGTTTGTTAGCTGAGATATCTCTTTTTTTTAGACAAATTTCTAGTCTTCGATTTAGGGGGAGTATTGAAGTGAGTTTGGTGGTGGTGATGAATCTCAGCCTGAACTTGAACCTATATCTGTTCTTGAACCCATATAAAGACAAATCCTAATACAAAAACAACTATACTTGATCATACACACGAGGTGTATTCTCGGAGGAAGAAAACAAGTAGTACACTTCCTATCCTTGAAGCTATGCCAATCTCTGAACTAGTGCAGGTTCCTATCGAAGAAATTCAGAACAGTAAAGATCAATAAGACAACACAGATTTAGAATGGCCAATTGCCTTAAGGAAGAAATCTAGATCATGTACTATGCTCCTAATTGAGAGGTTTGTCTCTTATGATGCTCTATCTTCTCAATATAAAGTTTTTATTGCTAATCTGGATAGAATTGATATTCCCAAAAATATTCCAAAAGCTCTTAAAGTCCCAAAATGGAGAGAAGCAGTTTTTGAAGAAATAAGAGCACTTGGAAAGAATAAAATGTGGGAAGAAATTAATCTGCCAAAAGGAAAGAAACCTGTGGGGTGTAGGTGGATATTCACAATCAAATATAGGGCTGATGGTTCCATTGAGAGGTATAAGGCGAGATTGGTAGCTAAGGGCTATACTCAGACCTATGGAATGGACTACAAGGAGACATTTGCACTTGTGGCAAAACTAAACACTATCAGACTATAGTTATCAGTAGCTGTTAACCTTGACTGGCCACGTCAACAACTTGACATCAAAAATGCCTTCTTGAATGGCCAACTAATGGAAGAAATGTATATGAAACTTCCTCTATGGTTTGATGAGGAAGGAGGAAATAGAGTATGTAGACTAAGAAAATCTCTATATGGACTGAAGCAATCACCACGAGCTTAGTTCGAAAGATTTGCCAAAGTCCTTAAAACAAAAGGGTACACACAAGTTCAGTTAGATCATACAATGTTTTTCATAAGTAGAGAAGGTAAGAAGACAATTTTGATTGTAAGTTGATGATATTGTTATAACTAGTGATGATGCAGAGGAAATTACAAGACTTAAGACAGCTTTGAGGAAAGAATTTGAAGTTAAAGACTTAGGAGAAATGTATTTTCTTGGCATGGAAGTAGTAAGATCAAAAAAGGGAATTTACATCTCACAACGAAAGTACATTCTTGATATCTTGAGAGAGACTGGAATGTTAGGATGCAAACTGAACACTAGTCTTATTGAAAGTACAAAGTTTGTGGATGAAGATGATAAACTTGTTAATTGTGAAGAATATCAAACACTAGTAGGAAGACTAATTTATCTGTCTCATACTAAACCAGATATTGCTTTTGTCGTGAGTGTTGTAAGTCGCTATATGCATGCACCAAGGAGAAATCATTTTGAGATAGTCTATAAGATCCTATGATATCTAAAACGTACTCCAAGGAAAGGACTACTATTTAAGAAGGGAGATCAAAGAATAATTAAAATATATATTCATTTAGATTGGGCAAGTTTAGAAGAGAATAGATGATCAACAATTGAATATTGTACTTTTGTGTGGGAAAATTTGGTTACGTGACAAAGTAAGAAGCAAAAGGTGGTAGCCAAGAGTAGGCTGAAGCTGAACTAAGTGTTGCAAAAGGGGTGTGTAAAAGTCTCTAGTTAAAGAGAGTGTTGACAGAATTGGGAATCATTTTTGAGATACCTATAAAACACTATTGTGATAACAAGGTAGCCCTAAGCATGGCACACAATCCAGTCCACCGTGAGAGAACAAAACATGTTGAAGTTGATCGGCATTTTATCAAAGAGAAGATAAAAGATGGGACAATATGCCTAACTTATGTTCTAGCAAAGAAGCAGACAGTTGATGTGTTTACCAAAGGATTTCAACGACAAGCATTTGAAGAGTGTATCAGCAAGTTAGACATGATTGATATCTATGATCCAACTTGAGGGGAGTGTGGTCAAGACATGTATATCTCGTAATATTATGATATGATCATAATCAAATCTTTTAGATTAGATAGTAGTATCTTATAGATATACATTATCCTAGGATTATATTCTATATCTGTACATATTTTCTAGCTTATTATGTAAATCCTATTCATGTATATCTATACTGCAGTCTCTAATAAAGAAATATAGAGCAAATTAGCTCTGATTCACACGTATTTTTCTATTTGTAGATAACAAACTGCTGTGAAATTCCTGAGGGATGCATCTTTCTTGTGAGCATACTGGTTTTCTGTAATTTGCCTGGTTGCTCTGCTGTAGTATGATGGTTTCATCCTCGATGTAAAACATTTTCAATTGTCATTTA
Source organism: Erythroxylum brevipes (assembly GCA_027479065.1). NCBI lineage: Eukaryota > Viridiplantae > Streptophyta > Magnoliopsida > Malpighiales > Erythroxylaceae > Erythroxylum > Erythroxylum brevipes. The sequence continues at coordinate 42,009,654 of JANIHY010000004.1, read as the reverse complement.
TCTTCTAAAAAAAAGCTTGACCCTTATATACCTATCTCCACATTATCTGATCTTGTCTATATCAAGAAGCTTAGTTGGGGTGTTTGCCACATGATTTTCCTTGTTATGTCTTGTTGCACATCTTTTCTTTTACAAAGAACAAACAACTATTTTCAATATTCTCCAATTTTTTCTGCTTCTCTTTCCTACATGTGCTTTCATAATTTTTTTTCTTCTTGCATGCTGATGAAGCCTCTATATCTGGTTCATAGTCTTCTTCTTGGAGTTCACAGGTTGCTGCCTTTATTCCCCAACATGAAATTGATACTTCAGTAGGAGGTGCATATGGAGATTTACAATCGCGAATGATGACCAAAGCACTTAGAAAAATTCATTCTTCACTATCCCAGTCTCAAAGTCTTATTCTTTTCCTTAATCAGGTTGGACCCAATCAACTTTTCTACATTTTAAATGTTTATATATGATTTAAACTGATCTGCATCACGTTTTGAAAGTGACATTGATTCTTTGTTATATTTTATTCCCAGATTAGATCAGGCGTACAATCAGGACAAGATTTTGAATGTGCAGAAGAGGTCACTTGTGGGGGAAATGCCTTAAAGTTCTATTCAGCAGTTAGGTTGAAAATGACGAGAAAAGAGTTGCTTAAGACTCAAAATGAGGTAAATTAGCCAATGCAATTATTTGGGATGAAGCGACTTTGATTCGTCAATTAATGTTAAGCTTTGTTGTGAATGGGTAACAATTATGCTCATTCGTAATCTAAGACAAAAGCCTTTTTTCTAAGAAGTAATCCTTTGTTCATTAGTGGTCTAATTACTTTTCTTTATATCTTATTTCATTATTTCTCTTACGGGAATAGTTGTTTTGTATTTTCTTAATTAGGTTCATCAGCCTAAAAGATTTTAGGATTAGTTGTAGTCTACACAAATTGGGACATCTAGAGTTTATCCAGTTCCTGATGATCTTGTACATATTCTTCCTCCCTTCTCTTATTTCATTTTCCTTATCATTACCCTGTATCTCCATTGGGATCTGGCAATCTATTCACTTTATAGAGAAGTCAAACAATGCCTTGGAATTGTACATTTTACCTTTGAGATTCTAGTGGGAGCAAAGTGATCAAGATCAATTAATTCACCACTTAGTCTTTGTACAGAATCACTAAGCGTCCTTCGAATTCTATACAGTTTCCATGCATGCTCTCTATACATCCTAATCATCTCTGAGACTTTGATATCAGTTCTGTTTTAGAATAAGACCAATTCCATCAACTTGTTACATTTTACAGTAAATTGTGCTAAGAATCCCTTGTGGTTCACTGTTTCCAAAAACCGTTTATGTTTTGAGTTTGTCCCTCCTTTGATAATTAGCAAAAATGTGAACTCATCTTTTAGTATTTTCTATGTCATTAATTCTGCAAAATTGTCAGTAGAATTGTAATTCAAATGGTGCTTAAAAGACGTATGAACAGTTGCCTACTAGAGTTTAATGTGTTTCTTTTATACAAAATGGAAATTCTTTTGGGTCGTTTGCTAATATAATCTCTGAAGATCCTTTGAGAAGGTTAGATCTGAAATATATTGCTATGCAAATCCCTATGACATTACTTGGATGAGTGGTATGCATCTGGAAATGCAAGAGAGGTGCATGGTACTTGATTGGTAGGTTTGTTGATGAAATGCAGTTGAAATTTTCTTCTGCTAAGGTGGGTTATGCTCTCTTGGATCTTCCTTGGTTATTTAGAAACTGGTGTGTACTACCTGCCAAAACACACAACTCTTTTTTTATTAAGCACGAAATATCTTGGTGATTTGGTTTAGTAGGTCTTAGTTCAAACTCTACGACTTCCTTTCTGGGTGCAAAAGATATCATGGAAGCAAAAGAGCCGTCCTCTATTTACTCTTTACTCTTCATTCTCCAAAAGCAATCTGCTGACATTACCCCATAAATGTTTTAGATATCTTAAATTTCATCAGTCAGTCTCCTAATCTTTCAGCACACAAATCAAACCCCAAACTCCACCTTTTACCTAATCTTTCTCTAAACACATGCACATGAGATGACTCATTCAGTACTGCCCCAGATATTCTTCAGCCTCTAATCTACCATATTTGTGGCGTGTCACTTTGGTTATGTGTAGATACCTTCTCTCTTAAACAGCATGAAATTTGAACAATTGTTTAAAAAATGATATGGGAGTACAGCCCCTAGTACATGATATCCATGAGTTACACATTTTTTTCATTGCCTATTAAATTTCAGGTTACTAGTGCAATAATTACCATGAGAATATGATCATTTCTCTTCGAAAATGTCTTTGATTTAGATAACTGGTCTCAAAGTGCGTGTTCAAGTGGTGAAAAATAAACTGGCACCTGCAATGAAAGATGCTGAACTTGGGATATACTTTGGAAGGGGTTTTAGCTGTGAAGCAGAGGTTTTAGAATTGGCCTGTGAACATGGGATCATCTTCAAAGAAGGAAGCAACTATATCATTGAAGGGGAGGTTTTGAGAGGTAAACACGCAGCTGAACAGCATCTCGGCAAGAATCATGCGGTCCTTGAGAACATGATAATGACCTTGAGAAATTATTTGTTAGAAACGAATCAACATTTTGAACGAGTTTAATAACAGCAAACGAGTTCAAATAGATGTTTGCAAAGTAGTTTATTGTCCTTATGTGATTTATGGATGCACATCGCCGTACTTGTGGGAACCACAAGCCAACAAGAGCTGGTAATGAAACCATGCGAGCATAAATTTGGTGCTGTCTTAAGGGTTTATAGGGTGATTGTAAGAACCTTAAACGAGTAAGGACGTTCAGTGGATGAAATGTGATTGTACTTGATTCCAAATAGCTATTTTGTTGTATTTTTTATAGCCTACATACCCCTCCCAGTCTTCCCATACATCTTTGATTGGACAGAAACACAAACACGAAGGTTGATTTTACGGAGGACCAAAGAAGAATGGTATACAAATAAACGGCATTTAAAAAAAAAAAGTAAATGAATAATATTAATATATAAAGATGTGTACATATATGATCAAGCCTTGAGTAAAAAGTTCGATATTAAAACTAAAGCAGCCCCTCATAAAGTCCACATGTAAGCATTAGACATAGAGTTCCAACACCTTAAAACACGTTTTACATCTAGCAAAAAACTCCATTGGGAAGGCCTAAATCTCAACAAAAGCCATTTCATACTTTCAAAAGGAGCCTCTTGGATGGTCTCACATGTTGCTTCACAAATTGGAATGACGACACAATCTCCACCTTTGCTCTACACATTATAGCTGTTAGCATTTGATCTTAGATAAGAATTTAGACAGGGACGCTTGTTCATAGTGTTTAATCTATTTAAAATCTTTGGCTAAAGAAGAAAATTATGAATATCTTTTCTCCTATTCCTTTTTCTTTGTTAGCCTACATAAACCTTTGTCTACAGTACAACACTATTTAAATTCCTTTTTGATTTTTTTAATATATATATTTAAATAATAGAAGAATAAATGATTTTCAAGCTCATGGTAAGTTCACTATCATAAGAAGATGATGAGAGTACCTCATTAAAAATTTCAAATACTTCCGTGAATCAGTGATATCTTTCAAGGGTATGTCAAATTGAAGTGTTTAATCTTAGTAAAAGTAGAATAGTGTTTACATTATTTAATTATATAGTGATCCACTTAAAAAGTATTTTTTTAAAATTTTGCAATGTGATTGAGATTTGAATTTGTGAATCTTAGGTTATTAACTATAAAGGTAACTAATGAGTTTAATTAAATGTTTGTGGAAATCATTTAAATAAATCTTCGAGAGACTATAACTTCTCCACTAGGGAAACTTAGGAGTTTAAAGTCTTGTGGCATATGTCAAACATCCCTGTATACCTAGGAAAGTGGAATTGTTTATTATTTTAGTTAAATATAAGATAGTAACTAAGGTTTATCTATTAATAATTACTTAAGGACAAACAATGAGTTAAGTGTGTTGGAATTTGATAGTCTATATTTTACATATCATTTGGCTACTTGGTATTTGACACTTCTATAATATGTTTAATATGTATTTTATGATATTTTTCTATGTTTAGCTCATTGTCTTATAGGTAATAAGTTTGAAGAGGAAAAATATATTTAAGTGTAAATTTCTCCATAATTTTCCAATCAATGAGATTTTGGATTACATTCAAATCTAACTAGAAGGACAATGACTTTATAGAAGACATTAAAAGACATTTAAGCTTAAAGATGTTAAAAAGTGGAGAAGTTGATGGAGAAGACATAACAAGCACCTTATATATATATATATATATATAAACTGGAAATGAAAGACAAATTACATAATGTAACGTGGGTGACTTGCCCCCGATTCATCCTCTACAAGGAGAGGGATACAACCCCTAGGCGGGTGGTCAAAAGTAGTGATGCCTAAAGAAAGCTGGCTAGCAAAACTGGCGAGCCAGTCGGC
>JANIHY010000004.1:41866037-41879062 GCA_027479065.1 Erythroxylum brevipes | reverse complement strand
TATTAGTGGAAAAAAAAGGAAGGGAAATTCGAAACTCGTATGGACCCTTGCGAGGGTGAGCGGCTCACGATCGCGAGCGCTCGGGTGCTTGGGTGCGACGTCGTTTTGCTGTTCCCTTGCGCGCGAAACGCTGCCGTTTTGGATTTTCTTCTAATTTTGTTATTTCCTCCCCTAATCCTACCCTCTTCCAATCTTTTGCTTATATCTTTTCCGTTCGACATCGGATTGACTTGATTTTTGAAGCGTTGGATTCCTAAGACATTCCTATATCTTTCCATGAAAATTTTGGATTTTTGAGATTTATTGGAGAAAGATTGATTAAATCAAAGTGAGGGGATTGGTTAAAGTGTTTGAGTTGGATAATTTTCTGAACATGGTTCAGTATTTTGGTAAATTATCGATCTGTAGAGCTCTAATTGAATTGCTTCTTATTGAAAAATAAACTAGAAACATGGCGCTACAATTTATAAATGGGACGCAAATTTCAATTTAGCCCTTAAGATTTTCAATTTCTGAATTGAAGTTGGGTTTAGTATTCAGTCTTGGATTAGTAAGAGCTGAAAGTATTTTGGCCATAACTTTTGCTCTAGTCATCCAAATGAGGCGATTATTGATTTTGATTAAACTAGAGAGATAAGGATGCAATGTTTCTGAAGAAAGTTAATTTTAATTCAGCCTCTAAGATCATAAATGTTTGGATGGAAGTAAAGTGTTGAAAATGCTTTAGCGGCAAATTTGGAAGATCACTTAAGGTTTTAAGTTATAAGGCTTAAATGGATGGGCATAATGTTCTTTCTGCATTATTTAATGACAAGAAGAGTGGACTGCTGTTTAAGTATAAGAGAGGCACGATTTTGGAATGAAAAGAAAGAACAAAATTGAAAGAAGAAAAGAGAGAGGGAGAGCTTCGGTGGAGAAGAAAAGGAGAAAGAAGAAAGAAGTTAGGTTTCAATTTTTATGGGTCTTCAAGCAAGATTTTTAAGTTGATCCAAGAAGGAAAAAGATGGAATAAGAAGAGAGCTCCATTATGAGCCAAAAAATTTTGAATATGGAGAAGATTAAGGTAAGAAATTGTTTTACTTTGTTAAATTGTGAAAAGATTTTGGTTTAGATAGCTTGGATATTGAATGAGTTTGTGATTTCTAAAGTTAATTTTGGTGATTGCATGGTGTGAATTATTCAATTTTGGATGTTTATGAATTAGGGATTTTTGTCTTGGAAGAAGGAAATTAAGAGAGGAAATGGAGAAATTGAGGCTTTGAACAAGTTCCAAGCATGGAAATGAGGTAGGTACCATGTTTATAATTTGAATTATAAGGTAATTGTGGGTTTTCGAAAAATCAAGAAAAGCAAAATGTTTGAAAATTATTATTTTCGAATGATTAAATTCATTGATTTTGTAATGATTTAAGAAATTGCTACAATTGTTAAATTCATTGTTTCGAATGATTAGATAAATTGCTAAAATTATTTTCGGATGATTTGATAAAATTGATACAATTGTTACATTCATTGTTTTGAATGATTTGCTAATTATGAAAATTGTTGCATTCTTTGACTTTGATGTTTGAGAATCCTTTGTTTTTGAATGATTGAAGCATTGCTATGTGAATTTGATTGTTATGTGAATTTTGAAATTTTGAAAATTTATGAATGGAATTTGTTTGATATGACTCGAGGTAAAAAGTAAGTTTTCGAATTATGCCTTCGGGCAATCCGATTGTCATGTGTGAATTGTCTGTTATGTGAGTTTGGTTAGGTCCCATAAGAGGGTCAAGTGCACTTGTCTAGGCTTCGCTCGCTTGCCCACTAGTGGCATTGGAGCTCCGTTAAGGACTCTCATAAGTTCACGGCTACACCGGACTACTATGCGGGAAGGTGTAGTACGTTCTGTTCACGGTTGCATAGGACCGATATGCAGGAATGTGCAATACATTCTGTTTCTGGACCGACCCAAACAATTTCTGATGTGTTATGTATTTTTGTTTCTGTTAATAAATGTGATGCATTCATATTCATGAATTATTTGATAAATTGAGAAATTTTGAAAAATAAGCATTTGATGAATTTTTCTATTGTGAAATTTTTATAGAATGACAAAAGTTTTAAAAAAATGATTTTTGCTTATTTTTCGATTTATAAACATGTTATCCACGAGTTGTAAAGCTCACCCCTATTTCATCCACATCTCCAGGTATCGAGCAGGGGAACGGATGAAAGAAAGTCAAGGCATTTGTTCGATTTTGCTTATCTTGTGTTTTGTGTATTTTGGATTTTGGTTTTGGTTTTGTATATGACTCGGAATGCCATTAATGTTTTGTAAGCATTTATTTCATGATATGTATGAATTATGGATTTGTGTATTGAATTGAGATATGAATGTGACTTGGATATGGATGAATGTGATTGAATGTGATATGGGTTCCGGATAGGAGGTCCGATGATACTGATGTTTGAGAATTTTTGAAGTGCTTTGGTTATGTATGAGTTTGATTTTCGTTTGAATTCCAGACAGGAGGTCCGATGAATTGTGTTGCTGGATTTGAGATATTAAAGTGCTTATTATGTTTGAATTGATAGTATATGGACATGTGTGATTGTTTTTATGGCAAAAGAAAAATAAGAATAAGATTATTTTTAAAGATGACATTGAGATATGCATGATTAAGGAGAATCATATGAATTGAGTTTTTGAATGTAGATGAATTTCCAAATGGGAAATTGAATTGCTTTGAATGAGATTGACTAAAGAATGAAAAGAAGAAAAAAAAATTATACCGGATTGGATTGGCTTAGATTAAATGTCTTATTGGTTTCCAACGCTAGTTTTCTCTAAGGATATGCGTTACCAGATGTTGGAATTTGACTTTTCGCACGCTTTTTGATTCAATTTGCTTTCTTTGACTTTCAGTGTGATTGATCGTTTTGATTTCTTTGTTTTCAAGATTTTGTAAATTCGTTCATTCGATTCCGCTTTTGATTTATTTCCGCTTTATGACTTCCGATCCGATTTGTGTTTCGCATTTGTTTTGGCCCACTTTCGGCTTTGAGATCCATTCTTTAGTTTTCTGTCATTTTGACGTAATCCGTTCTCTCGTTTTGTCCACCTTTCGTTTATGCTTTTTGTTTCGCTTTCTGTTTTCCGTTTTTTTCAGTTGAGGTCCGGTTTCAAAATCGAGTCCCAACAATTATACACAAGTAAAGAAAAAATAAAAAGAAAAACCAAAAAAACATAAATAGGATAAATAAGATAGAAATTAAATAATCCCCGATAATAATGACTAAAACCTTAATCTATTAAGTCTATCTGCAAGAGTATAGAATCAATTCCATATAGTTATCAAAATTAAAGTAAATCTAAAGTAGCAGTCCAATTAAAATTTTGTCTTTAAATTTATTAATCCTAATTCAAAATAAACTAAATAAAGTGAAAGATTATAAAAGATAATTTGATCACTAAACTAATAGAAACAATGTAATTAAATTAGTGAAGAGAAATAAATAAAGCAAATGTTAGGGCTTCAAAGTTCACTTATAGAAAATTCCAATTATCGTAAAAGATTGATTACCTATGTTAAAAGAAAAATTAACCTGAAGTATCTGTGCTCTTTATAAAGGCATACAAATATGTCTAATTAGGCAACTACCACCTTTGGATACTTAATTTAAACTAATTAAATTTTTTAAGCACAGTTAATCTATTTGGTTATCATAATCATGTAGGGTGCTTTCATTCTCTAATGGTAAAGAGTTTACTCTCCTAAGTGTCACCTCTTAATCGTTTATACATTGCTTAAATCTGAATTTATGATAGCTAATCACAAACTTAATAATTAAAAACAAAGATAATTAATTCAAAAAAAATTGTGCATTGATAATTGAAAGATCCTTTATAAGCCACATCTATAACCCTAAATAAGGTTTTTTGGCAACTAAACATAATGAAAACGAAACACAAATACATAAATGTCAACATAAGTGAAATAATAGAAGAAAGAAATAGATATGTTATTATGGTTTCCTTTAATCTTCCTCCAAATCCTCCATTAATGTTAAAAAAGAATTTTTTTTATAACAATGCATGGTGTCTCCCAAAACCTTCCAAAAGTGTCTTAGGTTAAACCTTATAAGAGAATTTATAACTGGGGTTACAAAAATGGAGCTTTAGAATGCTTGAACTTAAGGATTAAATCATCCTTGAAAATTACACATAAGAATTGGCAGAGGTTCATACATCACAAGACTAGTGAGAGTATTAGGGGGGCCAATGGATGCCTTGATCTTACAGTGGTGGCCACTCTCTTACCTAAAATTATGGATATCTTATAAGCAATGCATATGATGGAGCTTTGAACTGACACTCAAGGATAACATTTCATACTTATTAATGCACTACCACAAGTTATAAATGAGGCTTCTACATAAGAGGACCAAATTATGAAATTGAAGCACAAAATAAGTCCACTTCCACCATTGATCTCTATGTTAGTAGCCCAACCAGCCATACTTACGTATGTGAACCATTACATGCACTAACTGGGTGATACCGTAGTGAGGTTCATGTAGCATCTCAATATAGAGATCCTACCTCCACTAATGCGACTTATAGACCATTAGGAGATGGAGCACCATTATGATAAGTATGAGGCCAATGATGTAAAGCTATTGGATGATGGAACTATATTAAAGGAGGACAGAGATTTGGTAGAGTTTATTGGAGGTAAGGATGTTAAAGATGTAGAGTATAAAGAGGCGAAGGATACTACCAAACCACTAGGAAAAAAGACCACTATTCCAACAAAAAATAGAGAGATGGATAACCAAGATGGTATGAAAATAATACCTACTGAGTCATCTATTAGGAGCTTAATGGAAATGATATCTTTTGATGACCTAGTAGACTAGTGAAAGATAGTATCCTACGTGCCACCACAAATATCTCCATCTCCTCTATAAGATTGACCTATTGGCGTTAAACCAATAAAAGGTTGAAGTTATAGAGTAGAGTTAGTAGCCATTTGAGATAGTGACCCATTTGAATAATCTTAGATATTCATGAAATGATATTTACTCTCACGTAAAAAGTCTAGGTGAATTCTTAAATAAGATCTGGATGATGTTATTTTTGTTTAATTTTATTTCTTATTAATAAGGGATGTAAATATGTTCAAAAGTTGAGCATATTATCTTGTGTATGTTCATTTTGTGCATGGAATTAATTTTTGTGATTCAAGTTGAAGTTTGAAAGATTGTGAAGTAAACTAAACCAACTTATGAATTGATATAAGCACTTAATTACTTAACATTTTGATGATCATTATGGTTGAATGAGTAATAAAAGTCTATAATCGTATGTTTAATTTTTTGACATTTTTCTAAAAAAAAATTCTTATTTGAGATTTAATAATGGAATTGGTTTGCATAGGACAAGAAACTGTTTATATGTGGGGCGGTTTGATATATACTAGATATACATTACTTGTAGTATTATTTTCAAAGCATATTGGTTGTATTTTAAATTTGAAGGATTTGGTACTTAAAATAAGATTTATTTTTATTTTAGGTTTTATTTCCACTCTTTAAGGAAAAAGAGTGAATTTGAAAGAAAAAATTTGGAAGAATTGAAGGAGGATTTTTAAACATTTCACCTACATGACACTATGTTAGGGCCATATTCCAAAATGGTCATTTTTGTTTATCCTTTATAGTCCTACACACCCTTGTGTTACCACCCAGTTTAAGAAACACTACATTTATGTGTCCCTATGTCAGTACCTTCTTAACGGTGAAGATTTTCAAAAAAAAGTTATAGAATATGTCAAAAACAACATGACCTAGTATATAGACCCATATCGAGGTCTTGTAACTTATTAAAGATTTGAAGTTTTGGATAAAAAGGAAAAAGGAAGAAAAAGAAACAGAGTTTGTTATCTAAGAAATGATTGGGAAGAATTGGGAGGTTATTTAGAAACCATTATACAATGGCTTTTTATCAAGATTAATTACCATTTTATCAAGATTAATTCAGCATTAGAATGAAGACAAATTTTAAGAGGGATCTATTAATGATTTCAAGACCCATGACTCTTGATAAAAATCTCTTACTCTTGTTTTTTAGGTTTTATTCTTTGTTCAGCCATAAACTAACTATGTTATAAATTTAGGTGCGATGGAACTTAGAATTTAAGTATTGAATTAATCTTTGGTTTTATGAAATTCTAATTTTCTTAAATTTATCATGTTTTTATAACAAATTTAATTGAAGTAATGAAAGTGAAAGATTCAATTATTTGATACATACATCAAGACTCAAGAGATGAGATGCATGGTTAGATCATAACATAGATAAAGAGGGTTAAACATGAGCCATTTGAGAGAAATGCACAAAATTTTCCCAGGTTAGGGTAAAACCTATCAAAAGAATTCATAAAATAAAAAAATGAATTCTTAAGTTATTTTGACTTAAAAGGGATTTCAATTTTAACTAATCGAGAGAGAATATAGTCTAAGTTAGAATTTCTTACTAGTCCAAGAAACTAAAATCATTTATTAAATTAGGGTGGAGTTGAACATAATGTAAGTTTTAGGAAAACATAAACTAAATTTAGTTTATTCATAGATTGATTTTTTTTCCCATTGCCTTGTTTTGGTGTTTATATTTATTATTTACTTTAGTTTCATATTTCTTCGATCGTAGTCATTATTCTAACATATTAAATATATAAATAGTTGGTAAGTAATGGATAGTCCTTGTGGGATCAACTCGTAGTTACCTGTGCTAGCTATAATTATATTATGTGATTGTCGTAAAATATAAAGTACCACTGACACTTACCCTTAAATCACATAAAATTTGCTTAAAAATTATATTTCTAATAGATTAAAGGATATAAAAAGCTACCAAGATCTCTAACTTTTAGAGGTAGCCTATTTTAGGTTGTGCCTTTACACTCCTTAGTTAAAATTATAGCTTCATACTCCTTATGCCTTCTCTTGTTGGAAAAAATTCCTTAAAAAACTTGGGTATAAGAAGGAAAATGTTTTAAGAATTAGTAAAGGAGATATTAACATTTTTTTTGAAAAATTTTTAAGAACTTCCTAAATTCCTTAGCTAATTTCTAATAAACCAATCTTTGGGCAAATGGTAAAGGAGGCCTATATGGTGTAGGGGGCATATATTTAGGCTCTTCTTCCTCTTCTCCTTTCTCTCCTTTGGTTTCATTCTCTTTAGCATATGTCCTACCTCCCTTCCTTTACTCTTAAGCTTCTTTAGCCTAGGTTTCCCTGATAACTTATCACTCCTTAATATCAAAGTGTTAAAATGCTCTCTAGTATTCTTAGGTATACTAAGCAATCAACCAGTTAGTCTAACAAAGGCGTTGGCCTATTGGCCAATTTCAGCCTCAAGCCTCTTGCTATAGGTAGCTATAAGATCTACCTCATAGTTGAGCTTCCTAATCTCTTTCTTAAACTCTTTGAGCTTCCTAATCTTTTTCTTAAACTCTTCATTCTATTTAGCTTAGGTGGTCAGAAAGTTCTCTTGAAGAGACTCTAAGTTAGACTTTTAAGGAGGGGTTGTAGGGCATAAGTTGACAACTAGGTGGTTACCTACTATTTTGAAGGGCAAGGTTAATCCTATTTCCATAGGTGAAGTTAAGATGGTTCCTGTAACCAAGATAGGTAGTAAAAAAAGGTGTTCTTTTGGTTAGGGTTATTGACGAAGTTAACTTAATCAATTGTAGAATCATACAAACATGAGTTTCCCAAGCGAAAATATGTAGTTAAATGTCGTAGGGATCCATAAATTTCATAAAACACATTAGAAGCACCAACAAAGTTGATAGTCATATGGTCAAAATTTTAAGATAAAATGTTTAACTTTGTAGCTAAAAGATTCAAGGAATCAAGGTCATACTTACCTACAATCTTGTTCAGAATAACTATCGCACTAGAACATTGGTAATGGTTTTATCTATATCCTCTATCATAGTATATGCTTCATCTATAGATTTGTTCATAAGAGCTCTACTAGTAGTTGCATCTATATAGATTGTCGTATTGTATGTCACATTAAAAAAAGTCTGGTCTATTGTTACTTCTCCAATACATAATGGGAATACGCCCTTAATAGCTCCTTATATCTCTTCCAAGCCTTATATAGTGATCCATATTCCCTTTGGTAAAAAGTGGTAATATGACTCCTTATATATATAGTCTTACCTGGGGGGAGGGGGGAAGTACTTAGTTAAGAATATCTGGAAAAGTTGATACTATATTGTGGTAGATCTTTTTAGCAGTGTTTACAACCATGTTTTTGCTTTTTCCCTTGAAGAGAAAGGGAACAACCTAAGCTTAATGACGTTTTGGAGGCACCATTAAGCTTCAGTGCATCACAATACTCCAAAAACATCGATAGATGCAAGATTGGGTCTTCAAACAATAATCTTCCAAAATGATTTTGATGCACCATGGAGGAAGAAAGGCTTAAACTCAAAGTTGTTATCTTCAATGCTAGGCTTATTGATGCTTGAACTAATTACCTAAGAAATTAGTGTGGTAAAGTTCTTCAAAGACCTTATGTTCTTTATATTAATCTTTTCTTCTTTAGTTTCTATTTGCCTAAAAAAATCTTCTTCTTACATATAAGGTTCTTTTAATCTTAGGATCTTCTGTGGCAATATTCCCTAAAATCGTTTGACTTGCATATACAAGAAATCAACTTCAAAAGAGAAAAAGTAAAGAAAATTTAATAAACAAATGATAAAAAAGAATAAAACAAAACAAAATTCCTAGTTTAATCAGCTTATAAATTGATTAATATTAACTAATCTATTTCTCAACGGTGTCAAAAACTTGATTGTGTTATTTTACTCTAAATACACAACATAGTTATAACTAACTCAAGTGAGTATAGGTTGATTCGATAGAGAATAGGGTTACTACTGAATAGCACAAACATAACTATCTAGCTATCTATTATGATTAACTAAAAAGGAAAAAAAATCACTCATAATACTAAACATAAAGTAAAAATTAATAATAAAGGCAATCTATAGATAAATTAGATTTAGGTAAGGTAATTTCTTAGAATTATATTCGACTTCATCATGATTTAACAAATGACTTTAATTTTTTGAACCAATAAGAGTTCTTAAGTTACATTATATTCCCTCTTGGACATATAACCCTTATCCTTGTGTTAGTTAACTAAAATCTCTTTTAAATCAAGATAGCATAAGAATGTATTAACTCACTATGCGAACTCTCTTAATAGATTTTATCCTAACTTGGGAAGATCTTGTGATTTTCTCTCGAATAGCTCAGACTTAACTCTCTTTACCTACATTATGATCTACATCTCATCTCTTGAATCTTGATGGATGAATTAAATAATTGAATTTTTCACTTTCACTCCTTTAATTCAATCAATCATTAAAAAAATGGATAAATCACAAGAAATTAGATATTCATTAAACCAAAAGAATTATCAAATATATTACATCCTAGGCTTCATCATACTTAAATCTATAACCTCTTTAGTTCATAATCAGACAAATAGTAACAACTATAAAGCAAGAAATAAAACAAGAGTAAGAGATCATTGTCATGAGTTTTGAATCTTGAATCTTTAAAGGATATTTGTTGAAATCTTCTTTCTGCTCATATTATCTTGTTCTTGATCAGTAACCATTGTAGAATGGCTTCCAATTGGCTTTCCAATGTTTCCGACTCTTAGCCAAAAAGCCCCCTTTTCTTTTCTTATCCCTTTCTTTAATTTTGAAGCCATAATATTTAGTGAGCTACCCGGCTCTAACACACGACCATAACATGGGTACGTGTTGCATGTATCAACACAGGGATGTGTATGGCTGCGAAGGAGAAGCAAAAGCTGCCACATTGGAACACTACCTTAATATAACGGCATGTAGGTGTCATATTGTTGAATCCTTCTCCAGTTTTTCCAAGTCTACTCCAATTTGACTCAATTCTTCTCCAAATTCGTTTCTTTTCTTGGAGAGGTAGAAATATGGTATAAAATGAAAAATCTTCGCATTTTAAGTACCAAATCCTCTAAAGTAGTGTAAAAATAATACTAAAATAATGTATGTGACGACCTTTTATTATTTGTGTATGCTAATGCTATTTTGATTTGAACTCTCTCTAATACTTACTCTCAACGAATTTGATTCATTCTCTGGTTTTTCTATGATTGCAAACAAATCTTCAATATATTTAACTGTCCGTAGCCCCTGCATAAAATTGTGATGGTTTTAGTATGGATGTCTACCAATAAGGTATTTAGGATTGTCATTGACGACTTCAAGGCTCAGATTATATGATTTTTATTCACCAAGTGGAGAAAAGGATAAATTTAGGGAGAGTTAAATTTTCGTCTCAAGCAAGACGGCTGTCACATTTTCCAGTCATCTTATCTTTTATTGTCATCAAGTAACTGTTAAATGTATTGGAATACTTTACATGAACATCAGCTACTGAAATTGTAGCTAAAGCAAAGGCTAAATGAAAGGACTTCAGCAAACTTAAGAGAGAGGGAAGACTAGGGATAATCCATATCAAGTTGGCACCTAAAAAAGAGAAGATACCCAAACATTTTGGTTCAAGTGAATACATTCTAAAAAGCTGCGGACATTTAAAACCTAGTTCCAGGATCTCTTGATCATGGATAAAGATGATGAAGATCAGAGATAGCTTGAGCTTCAACAAATATTAGAAAATAGGAAATGGATAGAACACCTTCATTCAATTGGCAAAATTTGGAATCTCTTAAAAGGAAATTCTTCTGCAATATGTTTATACATTCACCATCAAACCTTAACCTGCAGTTTACATCTAAAAGTTTCCTAAGTTGTGCATGGTATTAGGCAGGAGGGGAGCAACAGAGCCTTCAAGTTGAAGCATAAAACTGCTTCAGCATTGCTAAACTAGATTGTCAAATGGATGGGAGAAGCTTGGATGGCCAAGGGAATTAAGAATTGCCTTGATCGTTAAGTAACCACAAAGTAGAACCTATGAATAACCCCCAACCAATTCACCTCACAGCTGGTCGCCTTCTGGCTTATCAATTACCAAGTCCATTTCCTTTATTAAGCTTTAGGTAGTGCTCAGGAGCGAGCTCCCCGTTTCTTGCTCACTAGATAAGCAGGGACTTATCAGAAGTCCCTTCCCTGCTTGAGCTGTATCTTTCAAGCATGTTCTTGTTTGTGATGCACTTTCTCCTCTTCTTCTTTTCTTTTTTGGTTATAATAAAGCTTATTACTTGCTAGAAAATTAAAGCTATAATATCCAAATAAATAACTACACAAGATTGCACCAGGGTTATAATATGTTGGGTCATACATCATTCGCTAATAATTGGAAATACTTTTTAGTTCCTAAAATACCCATCATTAATAGAGAACCATCTCCTCTGTCAACTTTTAGCTTCCTGTGGCCCAAGTTTACATGATTCATGCTCATTAAAATCAGTTTTTAGCATATCACCCAACAAAACAAAAACAGAAGTTAATGGAATTCCCGGCTGATGCACTTATTTAAATGACAGTGTCATCTCAATCCAGGTCTCCCGACTTCTTGCACTACATCTGCAGCCAAACTAAAGCTCGAGCACAAGACCGATAGGACAGTGATCACTACCATGAATGTCAGGAAGAATGTACGAGTCATGAACATAGTCTGCTATGGATTCCGATGCAAGAAAGTAATCAAGTCGCCAGCCTGTTAAAAAATTTTGAACTGAATAAGATTGAAAATGATTCTCAAACTTCAGGTACGGTAAATGTTTACAATTTTTGAATTAAAAAAGATTGAAAATGATTCTAAAACTCCAGGTACAGTAAAATATTAAGAATCGACCTTTATAGTTGACAAGAATTAGGTAAACAATGTATTTAACTTCTACGGCATCCTATACTTTCTTGGGAATTAAGGATCCTGCAAGCATTCTCAAAATTTTCCATACTAAACTGCAGTATTCTTGTGACGTTACTTTTCAATTATCTTTTAAGTAGGTGGTTCAAAAATCAGAGGATGCATATTATAAAATAAATTACGTTAAGGAATGTATTGGAATAGATACCTTTGTTAGTTTTGCGTAGTCCGTGCCGGTAGGACCAATATGTATAACCAACAACATTGGGGTGTTGTCTTCTGAATGTATCCACAAATCCCCTTGACAAGAAGTTTGCACCAAATGATTGTCTTTCTTCATCTGTAAACCCAGCACTTCTTCTGTTTCCCTAGAATTTAATGCAAAAATTAAAAAATAAAATACACAAAATTCAGATTGGTTTGTTGCACTGACCTCTCATTCATATATTTAAGTATTTGTAGACATCCCCAGATGTTACCGCTTAATGGAACACAAAAAGATCCTATTATCCCTAACTACTTATTTTGCTCCTGTATTCAACATAGCAAAGCACTATGTAAATGACAAGTAAATGAACTCTTGATGGTATTGTGGCATGTCAGAATATCAGTTATTTCAGTCATGCACAACACTAAACTGAAAATGGCTTACTGCAGGATTGTAAATATCTATCTCCTGATGCGCACAATTCAGATCACCACTCAAAATGACAGGCTTTGTCTTTTCCAACTCCTGCATAGTCCACACGAAGTTCAAAATGGAGTAAGTTACTACCAGACATGGTGCATCACTGTCGTATCCAATTAACAAATAATATCTGGCACATATAATATAAACACTACAATTAAGTCGAAATGAATGTTTCTATATTAAAGGGGAAAAGGGGAGATAAAGGAGCTATAGAACTTTTGTTGTAGTAGACTATAATAAAAATTCGTGAAGAGGCTATTCAGTTGCACTTCTACTTTTTTATCATGATTCATTTTTCGTTCTCCCTATTTTATTTTATTTAACAAAAAGAAATCAATGTAACCATACTTTTATTAATGATAACAATTAAACATTAAATAAAAATTAGGGATAAATTGATTTTATTAATATAATATTTATTATTTTAATCTCTTATATTTATATT